>CAMZMU010000041.1:144300980-144823666 GCA_947311845.1 Poa pratensis
TAAAGGCTAGGAGGGTCCTTCGTCTAGGGTACGCTCATAGCCGCCACACAAACCCTAGCGAGATTGCCATCTCGCCATTGTAGCCACAACTCACCATCAATAACCAGACAAGCAGGAAGTAGGGTGTTATCCTCCGGGAGCCTGAACCTGGGTAAACGCCTTGCTTGTCAGCCGTCGTGATCACCAGCGCTCATCTCTCTCCCCCTCAATCAACCCGGGGTACACAACCCAGGGATTTGCCGAGTCCACACCTCGTCAATTGGCGCCGTCTGTGGGAAAGAACGAGCGCTGGAACCATGGTCGCACCGGCTCCATCAACTTTGAAGACCGACGTCTGCATCACCAAGGAGCCAATCTGCTTCGGCTCCTTCGAGTACACCTTCCACCCGCCGGCCCACCGCTCGGTGTACGCCGATCTGCACGTAGGTATGTGCCTCACCTTCGGTACCATGCACTACTTCGTAGACAGCTGTGGAGTACTCAGATCCACGGCGATCGCACCGCCCGGTGGTGGCACCCGCATCTGCCGCGGCTGCGCCAACCACGCCCCCACCTGCTGCGGAGATCGCATCTGCTGCGACTGCGGCGAGCATCTTCGACTGCTGAGAAGATCGCGTCCGCCTCGACTACTCCGACCGCCTCCGCTGCGGCAGAGATCGCGCCCAACGCGGCCGCCCATCAGCGTCTCCGGCTACCACGGGATCGCATCTGCTACGACTACGTCGACCACCTCGTCGACCACGCGCGGATCGAGTCTACTTCGACTACCTCGATCGCGTCGCTGGCAAGGCCAAGATCTACGTCAACTTCGACTACGTCGACCACACCTCGCGCGCAACAACGGAGGTCGCGTCTCTATCCGCGCCGCCACTCGCGTCTCCATCGACTTACAAGATCGTCAACAAGCCAATCGCGCCCACGTCGACACAGCGACATCACTCCTCACGACCGCGGCGAAGATCGCGAAACTCCAGGGAAGGAGCCTCGGCGGCGACTGTGGTACCACCACGTTGCGCCATTTTCAGCTCCGAGCACGGCTCGGACGAAGGAAGCAGCAGTGGCAGCGTCCTCCCACTGCCCAGATCTACCCCGCGCAAGTCTTCATGATCGGCCAGAGGCCGCAGGGCAACGACGACGAACCCGCATACCCACTGGAGGTGGTCATGCCGGACCAGGTGACGCGACTCACCATCACCCGCGACATGGCAATCAAAGCCCTGAAGCACGTCGAGGACGGCACGTACCCCCACCGGACGCACCCCGGGAGGACCTTATGGCGGTCCAGTACCTGCTGCGGAAGGAAGGCGAACGACTCCGCGCAGAGAAGGCCGAGCTCCTCCGACGCAAGGAGGAGGCCGACGCGTCGAGCGCCAGGAGGGCCGCTTACTCGTTCACTGCCTCAACAGAGGTCTCACAAGGAGCAAGGCGCCACAGAGCCCGCGTGCCCCTGATGACGGAGGCGACCGCGCTAGAGTCACCCGCAACCTCGAGTCATCATACATAGAAGACGCAGACGGATACCCGTCCCCAAGACACCCGGAGCCGCACTCATGGCAGTCGAAACATACCTGCGGCTGACACAGCCGCCTGAGGGCGACTCGCGCGCTCTCCTCCACAAGCAGCAGATCATGTCTATCAAGGCACTCGAAGACGCACTGGTAAACAAGGCGCCGACAGAAAAAGCGCAGAAGATCGAGATCGCCGCGACCGAGCCCGCAGCACTCGCAGCCCCGGCGACAAGACAACTGCGACAACCGCAGCCAGGTGAAGACCTCCGCAACGTCATCACACAAAGGACGGTAGACCGCAGCCGCACCCAGCGGCCGACAGCACGTCCAACTCGACTACGACCGCAACGACGGCGACTACGAGCCGTGCGGCGCCGCATGCTTCAGCTTCAACATACGCGACACAAGAATGCCCAAGGGCTTCAAGCTCACGGCAGAAGCAGTCAAGTACGACGGGAAGCAGGACCCGAGACTCTGGCTAGAAGACTACCTCATAGCCTGCAGCTGCCAGGGCGGTACTTCGACTACGGCCATGCAGTACATCCAGCTGATGCTCACGGGCTCTGCACGCGGGTGGCTCAACACTCAACCCAAGAACGCCTTCAGGACGTGGGACGAGTTCGCGGAGCCTTCGTTAAATCCTTCCTGGGGACGTACTCGAGACCGACGACGTTCGTCGAGCTACAAGCATGCAAGCAAGGACGAGACGAGCCGCTCCGGTCATACATCCAGCGTTGGACCTGCTCCGCAACACCATGGAGACCGCCTCGGAGGACCGAGTGATGGATGCCTTCATGCACGGCGTCTCCCGCCGCGACCTCCGCGAGGAGTTTGGTAGGCTCCGGCCGAAAAACATGATCGAGGTCATGAAGATAGCAAACCAGTGGGCAGACGGAGAGGACTCGGTCCGCAATAGTTCACACTACTCCCCGAAGGACGAAGCCGGACCAAGCAACTGGCGAGAAGGACGCCACAAGAAGAAGCCGCGTTACAACGGCAACGACTCAATCGAGCTAGTAGCGGCGGGATTCCAAACCCCCCGTGAGGATGAAGCGCGCGACAGCAGTCGCCAATACAGCCATGCACAGTACAGTCGAAGCGGCGGTGACCAGAGTCGCCAATACAGCCAGGGGCAGTACAACCGAAGCGGCGGCAGCAGCTACCGCAGCGACGGAGGCCATAAACGCGAGTGGCAGAAACGCACACTAAGCCCAGCGAAGAGCTGGAACAACCCTGCAGGCACCACATGTTCAGGAACCCGGAAACGGGCAAGTGGGGATCCAACCACCTGTTGAAGGACTGTCGAAAGGCACGCAAAATATACGAAGCCATGCAGAAGATAGTCACTCCAGCACCCCCAGCGCAGCTAGCCATCCAGGCAGCACCCGCAGTCGCCAATCCAGCACAGGCGGCGGGAGCCTTTCTGCAGCAGCAGCAGCCGCAGCAAGATGCCCCACCGGTGATCCAGGACGCATATCCAGCGGCACGCGGACAACTCAACATGATACAGAAGGGGCGCCCCTCAAACAGGACCAGAAGATCATCACTCGCCAAGTTTTCCAAGCCATCACCTGTCCACCTGCAGTACCCGACTACCTGAGAGGGTCAGAGACACCAATCACTTTCCAGAGCAGATCACCCGCCTGCAGTACCACGACCCGGGCACGCCGCTCTGGTAGTCGAAGCTCTGATCGGAGATTACACCCTGAAAAAGGTGTTCATGGACGGAGGCAGTGGCATTAACATCATCTTTGCCGACACCCTCAGAAGGATAAACAGGCCAACGACGGACTTGGCGCATCAGAGACCACCTTCCATGGCATAGTACCAGGGCAAGCAGTCACGCCCATGGGAACGATCACACTCGACGTCATCTTCGGCACACCCGAAAACTTCAAGAGGGAGTCGATCGACTTCGAGGTAGTCGACTGGAAGTCGCAGTACCACGCGATACTCGGGCGCCCAACCTTCGCCAGATTCATGGCGACCTCACTACGCCTACCTCATGCTCAAGATGCCTGGACCCAAGGGCGTCATCACGGTGCACGGCGACTTCGACCGCTCCAACAGCTGCGACCGCGAGTTCAGCAAGATCTCCGAATTCTTCGGAGTCGAAGAGCACTTCGAGGCAATGGCAGTCGACAACGACAAGACCATCTTCCCAGCCCGCAAGAAACCAGCCAAGGACGCTGCCTTCAACGCGGCTGACGACACAACGACCCATCAGGTCCACCCGACTGACGCCAGCAAGACGGTCAAAGTATCGTCGAGTCTGACTCCCGCATAGGAAGGCGCGCTCGTCGAGTTTCTACGTGAGAACTGGAGAATCTTCGCATGGCAACCCTCTGACATGCCAGGAATACCCAGGAACCTCGCCGAGCACTCCTTAAAGTCCACAAGGACGCCAGACCCGTCAAACAGGCCATGCGACGCTTTTCCGGGCCCAAGCGAGACGAAATCAGCAGAGAAATCGATCGACTGCTGAATGCCAAGTTCATCCGAGAGATCAAGGACTCGGACTGGGTCGCCAACCCAGTCCTGGGGAGAAGAAGAAGACGAAGAAACTCCGCATGTGCGTCGACTTCACCGCCCTCAACAAATGCTGCCCCAAGGACCATTTCCCGCTCCCGCGGATAGATCAGATCATCGACTCGACTGCAGGCTGCGAACGCCTGTCCTTCCTGGACGCCTACTCAGGTTACCAGCAGATCAGACTGAACGTCGACGATGAGGAAAACAGCATTCATCACACCCGACGGCGTTTTCTGCTACCAGACGATGCCCTTCGGGTTGAAGAACGCTGGTGCCACGTACCAGCGCACAATGCAAGCATGCCTCAAAGGGCTCATCGGGCAGATCGTCCAAGTCTACGTCGACGACATCGTCGTCACCACCCGCAAGGAGGACACCCTCATCGCCGACCTCCGCAAGGTCTTCGCCGCCCTCGACGAGTATCAGATCAAGCTGAACCCAGACAAGTGTGTCTTCGGCGTGCCAGCCGGAGAACTGCTTGGGTACCTCGTCTCTGCAAGAGGAATCGAAGCCAACCCTGAGAAGGTGCAAAACATACTCGCAATGCCAGCACCGACCAAGCTTCACGAGGTGCAACGCCTAGCCGGCCGAGTCGCAGCTCTCAGCCGGTTCATAAGTAAGGGGGTTGGGAGAAAAGGCCCTGCCTTTCACGGGGGGGGGGGGGGGGGGGGGTACCACCAACTGATGAAAAAGACAGACAAGTTCGAGTGGACAGAAGAAGCGCAAGTCGCGTTCGAACCAACTCAAGAAAACACTCACGACTTCCCCAGTACTGGTGGCTCCACTGGAGAACGAGCCGCTATACCTCTACGTGTCAGCCACAAACAGGTGGTCAGCACGGTACTCGTAGTCGAACGAGAAGAAGAAGGACACAGTTACCCTGTCAGCGACCCGTCTACTACCTTAGCGAGGTGTGACCCTGTCCAAGCAGCGCTACCCGCACTACCAGAAGCTGGCCTACGGAGTTTTCATGACTTCAAGGAAAGTAATCCATTACTTCTCCGAGCACCCGATCACGGTGGTAAGCTCCTCCGGGCTCTCCGACATCCTGACCAACCAATGCGCGACAGGACGAGTCGCTAAGTGGGTCGTCGAGCTAGGACCCTGGGGGCTGAAATACGCTCACCCGAAGTCAATCAAGGCCCAAGTGCTCCCAGAATTCACCACCGAGTGGATAGAAGCCCAGCTGCCAGATGTCCCCGACCTGTCCAACGCATGGACAATGTACTTCGACGGCTCCAAAAAGTTCAGATCAGCCGGGGCAGGAGTCATCCTCATCTCCCCCAAAGGCGACAAGCTGAAGTACGTGCTACAGATGGACTTCCCAACACCCTCCAACAACGAGGCTGAGTACGAAGCCCTAATCCATGGCATGCGAATGGCCAAGAACTGCGGCGCCACTCACCTCATGATCTACGGCGACTCCTACCTCGTCGTGCAGCAAACCATGAAGCCGTGACGCCATCGCCGACAACATGATCGCCTACAGAGACCTGTACAACCAGCTGGAGGGCACCTTCGACGGCTGCGAGTTGCGGCACATCGGCCGCGAAAGCAACGAGGAAGCCGACGCCCTCGCCAACCTGGGCTCAGACAAGGCGCAGGTGCCACCCGGCGTCTTCCTTGAGCGCATCACGCAGCGTCTGTCAAACTTCGACCCGCGCCCGGATCCCCACACCATCAACGAGCACCGCCGACCCGCCAGGCAAAGAGAAGGAGCCAATGGAGGTTCTGCTCATCGAGCCCACCTGGACGAGCCCATATCTGGCGTACATGCTGCACCAGAGACTGCCAGTCAACTCAGTCGAAGCCAAGCGCATTATTCGCCGTTCGAAAGGCTTCACCATCATCAAGGGGAGCTATACAAGCGAAGCATCTCAGGAGTACTCCAAAGGTGCGTCAACCCAGTCGACGGTCAAGCCATCTTACTCGAGATCCACGCTGGCATCTGCGGGCACCACGCCAGCAGTCGAGCCTTAGTGGCCAAAGCTTTACGAGCCGGATTCTACTGGCCCACCGCAATGCAAGACGCAGGAGAACTCGTGAGGAAATGTCTCGGCTGCCAGGAGTTCGCCAACAAGCCGCACGCACCAGCTTCAGCACTAAAGACCATCCACTTGCCTGGCCCTTCGCTCAATGGGGGCTCGACATGGTGGGTCCACTCAAGAAGTCCTCGCCAGGAGGACACACGCATCCCTGGTGGCAGTCGATAAGTTCACGAAGTGGATCGAAGCCGTGCCTATCACAAGTTCGACTGCCTCCTCGGCAGTTAACTTCATCAGGTCGATCATCTTCAGGTTCGGAGTGCCACACAGCATCATCACCGACAACGCACGAACTTCACAGCCGAAGAGTTCAAGGACTTCTGCTCCGAGCAAGGCATCAAACTCAACTACACATCTGTCTCGCACACCGCAGTCCAACGGCAAGTCGAAAAGTCCAATGGTTTAGTCTGCAAGGGCATCAAGAAGCGCCTCGAGTACCATTGAAGCGCGCCGCAGGCGACTGGGTTGAGGAGCTGCCGTCTGTGCTGTGGAGCCTGCGCACTACGCCAAACAGATCCACTCAGTACACGCCATTCTTCATGGTCTACGGCGCAGAAGCAGTCATGCCATGCGACATCAAGTTCGATGCACCCCGAGTGGTGGCCTACGACGAGTCCGAGGCAGAAGAAGCACTCGAGATGACATGGATACCCTGGACGAAGCACGACATCGCCCTTACCGCACAGCCGTATATCAGCAAGACTTACGCAACTATCACGGACGGCGACTGCGGCCCAGAGCGTCCATCCCCGGAGACCTTGTCCTCCGCCTCAAACAGAAGAAGGTGCACAAACTAGCCTCCCCGTGGGAAGGTCCATACATCGTGACAGAGGCAATTGGCGGCGGAGCTTACCACCTGAAGGACTTGAAGACAGGGACAGTCTGCAGCAACCGTGGAACGTGGCGCAACTGCGCCGCTTCTACGCCTAATCGACTCCCCCTTGTAACAAAGTGTGCTATCTCAAGAAGCGGCAGGTTCCAGACGCACTCTTTCCCTTACCAGGGTACCTGAGGGGACTGGAAGGGTTTAATGAGGCGCCTGCTCGCAAAAATCAATGAAGTGATTCGTGGAACAAGCTCTCCCCTTTACTTTTTTAGTCAAAAAGCAACATAAACCTAGGCCGTCACCCGACGCACTCGGGGGCTGCGCCATACAGGTTCAACTCAAAAACCTAGGCCGCCACCCGAAGCACTCGGGGGCTGCGCCGCACAGGTCTAAGTCAACCTAGGCCGTCACCCGACGCACTCGGGGGCTGCGCCATACAGGTTCCTCAAAACCTAGGCCGCCACCCGAAGCACTCGGGGGCTGCGCCGCACAGGTCTAAGTCAACCTAGGCCGCACCCGACGCACTCGGGGGCTGCGCCATACAGGTCACTCGCAAAATCCTTGGCCGTCACCCGAAGCACTCGGGGGCTGCGCCGCCAGGTCTAAGTCAAACCTAGGCCGCACCCGACGCACTCGGGGGCTGCGCCACACAGGTCCAACTCGAAACCTAGGTCGCACCCCGAAGCACTCGGGGGCTGCGCCATACAGGTCACTCGCAAACCTTGGCCGTCACCCGAAGCACTCGGGGCTGCGCCGCACAGGTCCAAGTCAAACTAGGCCGCACCCGACGCACTCGGGGGCTGCCCATACAGTCTGACTCGAACACCTCGGCTGCACTCGAAGCACTCGGGGGCTGCGCCGCACAGGTCTAATTCAAAATCCTAGGCCGCACTCGATCCGCTCGGGGGCTGCGCCATACAGGTTTACAGACGTCTACAAGATACAATTTACTAACTCGGGGGCTACCCCCACCTCGACATACATACACTCATATTTCCACTTGGAAAAATTTCTTTTACAAGCTAACGCTATGCAACAGCACTCTACTGCTCTTATTCTACAGGCTCGCCCTTTGGCGCATCAAGTGGCCCTACAAGGTGCTCGCTAAAGTTCTGGACCTGCCGAATCATCTGGCGCAGCCGCAAGAGTATCGGCATATCACCCTCTCCAGGCAAGCCGTCAAGCACCTTGTGCAATGGAAGATTAGGCCGGTGCAGTCGAACGTATGCCAACGCCACGTTCGCCCCGGCAACAAGTTGAGCGTGCACGACTTCCTTCAACGCACCGCCTTCACGGAACCTCTCCAGAAGAGCAGTCAGTCCATTCGGCTGCTCGTTGTGAGGAAAGTACACCTTGTTGATCTGCCAGAGGGTTTTTCTGCAACCTTCCAAGAGCACAGCAGCCCGCCAGGTACGATCCAGCATTCGTGCCAGTACACTACCTCTGGATTTGTTCGACCAAAACTGGCGCGCTTCGAGTGAGTCACCGGCGGCCTCTTTCTCTACTCGCTCGTCCACTCGAAGCTGCTCAGCCTTCAAGTCAGAGTTCACATCTGCATCAAGGCCAAGCATTAAGCATAGCAGGAAGACACAGAAGCCGAAGCAAAAACGCTAGAAGGCCAACCTTGCAGCTGTCGACTGATCAAGTCCATCTCGCCAAGCAGAAACTCCTCACGCTGGGAGAACGGCGCAACGGGCCGCGACCTCAATCGCTCCAGCTCCAACTCAGCACTCTTCAGCTTCGACTCGAGCTCAACACCTTGTTCCTCATGAAGGTGATCACTCTCTGGTCATTTACGCTTCGCACAGGAGCTGGAGGAGCTTGACGGCGGCGACGAGTAGGCGCAGCCGAAGTGGTGTCCTCCTCATCGTCCGCGCCAGTAGTTCCAGCAACGTCAGGAGCTTCGCCCATATCAGACTGCCAAGAATTGACAGCGTCAAGCCAGGAAAAGAATCAACATAATTCATCCAAACAGACATCAAAAAAGACTCGGCGACTGCACCCCCGAGGGAGCGAATTCACATTTCATCATCAGCATGTTCACTCGCACAATATAAAGTGCATTACAGACTCAAGCCCAAAAGCAGAAGCATAGTCCTAAAGGAAAAAGTCTACACTACAGACTCCGACTGGGAACGGCTCTTCCTAGCAGCCAACTCTGCAGCTTTGGCAATCCTCTTCTCGAAGGTGCGACCAACTTCGCAGCTAGCTGGCTCGCCTGCACCTTCACACCGCTAAGGGACGCGGTCCTGCCATCAGGCTTCCGAGGGAAGTCGCTGACAACCTTCTCAAAATCACCTACGACTTGGTGACCAAGAAGTAGCTGGAAAGTGAGCTCGGAGCCGCGTACCGTCTGCGTGCGCGTGAAGTCCGCCAGGACATTCGAATTGCCTTCGAATGGAGCTGCGAGTGCGTCAACAGCAGCTGGTGGCGGCTTGCTGGGAAAGATACTCCGGTGCCTCCGTCGACTTCTGCAGTGCCGCCGTCGACTGCTGCAGCGCTGCCGATGCATACGCGCAGACGCGGTCGACGAAGCCAACAGCCTCCGCCAAGCCGACACTCTCGCTGGAAGTCCCTTCTGGAGGAGCACCTCCGCAAGTCTCTGTTCAAAAGAAATCACACCCGTAAGACGTCAGAAGTCGAAAGAAAGGCAAAGTAGGCACTGAGCCGAAAAACTTACTTCCAACAACATCTGCGAGTGCGAGCAAGCGGTCGACCTGGGTCTTCTCCAGAGCATCCCGAGCTTGTTCCCGCTCTTGGGCTTCACCCAGCACTTCTCCAGCTCCGCGACCCGCGTCTTCATGCTCTCCTTCTCGCCTACGGATCAACGGAGCAAAGTTAGCAATAAAGGCAGTCGAAGCACCCCTCGAACACAAGGGTTCACACTTACTATTCGCTTGCTCCAGAGCAGTGCGGAGCTGATCCCTCTCCTGCTCCATGCGAACGAAGGCTGCGGCTCCCTCCATCTGCTGGCGATAAAATGGCTGCAGGAAACACAAGACATTAATCTACGCCCGACTATTCTAGTCACGCGCATCTTCGGGGGCTACTCCCATCGGGAGCGCTGTACGCGCACCCGATACAGATCTTGCAGAAGGAGTCGAAGAACACTTACATGCTCAAGCAGCCCAGCGTCAACCGGAGTCGCATCAGCAGACCTCTCTGGCATGGCGGAGGTCGAAGCCTTCAAGGCCAAAACGTCACCCGCCAGAGCCTCCTCTCCGGTCGTCCTCGCAGTCTGCTCGATCATGGAGCAGAAGTGTGCTCCATCTCACGAGGGGAAGAAACAGCAGCGCCAGTACGGTCGCTGTGACAAGAAAACTCAATTCAAGGACCCGCAAGTGAAACACACTCGACAAAAACAAAGCAATGGTTATGCGACTAACCTGACGACATCGTCTTCACTTCCCAGGGAGACGGAGGCCATCCTCGCGAACTCGGTCGGCGGTGCAGAGCCGAGTGGAGGCACGACCAAAGGTTCAGCCAGGTCGCTCGGGTGCCTAGTACCCGAAGAGGACTCGCTCGTCTCTTCCTCGTTCACACCCGCCTCCTTCACAGGCGACGAGGCAGAACCAGAGTCGCCACCTTTCGCCTCTGCCGCTTCCGCAGCGGCTCCTCGTCTTCATCATCCTCCTCCAACTCTTCACTCGGAGAGGTGGCGGAGGGAACTTCATCGTCATCAACCTCGTCTTCAGGGAACTCTGCCTCTTCATGAGGTCCATTCTCCATCAACGGAGGAAGACTGACGTAGCTCGAACGACCCTGTCAGCAAAATGAAGCGTTCGAGTAAGGCAAAAGGATTCGACAGAAGAAGATACAAGACAAAGCAAACGAAGCTCACCTCAGGCACAGGATTATTAGGCCCATATGGCTCGACTGGGCACTTGACATTGCACGGGTCAGCGGCTCGGAGACTAGTGATGCTCCTCACCTTCGACTCGACTGCGTCATCATCAAGCTCATTGCCAGCATCCTCACGCGCCCACATCGGGTGGACGCGACTGCGCAGCGGCTGCACCCGAAGCCTGAAGAAGGTGGCGATGAGGTGAATTCCACCCGTCTCGCGCCCGAGGCTCTTCAGAAGGCCACGAAGTAGCGTCAAAAGGGCTGAGTCGCCTCCCTGTCCTCCTTCGACAGCGGGTGCGCCCACGCGTTCGTCTTCCGCAACTCGCGATCAGCGGCGAATTCGGGAAGCCCTGCTTGGTCGCACCTGATGTAGAACCACTTCTTCCGCCAGCCCTGGACGGAGTCGGACTTCTTCATCTGGAAGTAGGAGGTGTCGCCACGCACCTGGATGCCGAAGCCGCCGACTGGGTACACCTGCTTGCTCTTCCCCACGTTCCTCCTCACGAGGAATAGCGACTTCCACAGCAGCCAGTTGGGCGCGATTCCCAGGAAGCACTCGCAGAGCACGAAATAGCTCGCGATGCTCAAGACGCTATTGGGAGTCAGATCGTGGATCTGAATCCCATAAGCATACAAGAGACCACGGACGAAATCGTGGAGGGGGAACCCGAAACCCCGCGGAAGGAAATCCACGAAGCAAACGCGTTCCCCCTCGCGAGGAGAGGGGAATACCTCTTTCCCGGGAGCGCGCACCGTCGCCTTATCCGCCGGCGGCAGCAGTCCCTGCGCGCGGAGGGCCTCGAGGTCGGCCTTCTTCACCGACGATTTGACCCAGTCGCCGTCGGGCTTCTTCATCACGCTCGCCTCGGCGGCGGCGACGGCGCCAGCAGCAGCCTTCCCCCTCTTCATCGCGGCCTTGCTCATGGAGGGTGGAGAAAAGAAACTGACAGAGCACGCAGCACAACAATGGCGGAACAGAAGCAGTGGAGATGAAGGAATGGGGATGGATGAACTGTTCACCGCCGCGGTGAAAATTATATACCGCGCGGTCAGTCAATCCTGGCCATCCCTGCTGAAACCGCTCTCCGCAACATCATCTGGCCATCCACGTGTTGCGCGGAGATAGCAACCGTCGACGGCCACGCCGCCCACTGCGCGGGAATCAAAGCGCCATCATCACACCGCGAAATTTTCGCGCCCAACGGTCAGAAAGAAGCGGCAACCGCTGTCTCCAGTCAATACTGACAGTGGGCCCGCACTGTCATGTCCCGTCGGACACAGAGTGAGCCAGAAAACGTCAGCACTGACATCAACTGCGCAGGCGTAGCAAGTACGCCAATGGGCTGATCGAGAACTCGAACAGCTCATTCGAGTGCAAAAATGTTCAGTAAGCTCTAAGAGCCGAATAAACTCGAACAACTCATTCGAGTGCAAGAAGATATAGTAAGCTCCAAGAGCTGAAGAAACTTGTGCAGTAAGCTAAACAGGCCGAATACACAGTAAGTCACGCAAAGCCAGTCGCGACTCCAACATGTCGAGTCCCTTCTTTACTCCCATCGGGAGCGGGCTTTTCGACTGAAGAAAAATTGAGTTTAACCTCAATTGCAAGCAATTCAGCTTAATCTCGGGGGCTACTCCCATCGGGAGCGCTGTTCGCGCTCCCGAGTGACTCAGAACAATAGCAGTCGAAAATCACCGACTAAGGCTGTACTCACGGTATTTTACCCTGGAAGTGACAGTTCGACTAAGGAATCCTCCATAAGCCCTAAACGGCCGGAGTCGACCAATTTTACTCATCTCTTTCAGGAACTCGACGGCGTGCCCAGGAGGAAGGAGTCCTTTGCCCGACTCTACGATTCAACTAAGCACTCGGGGGCTCCTGTCGTGGGGTCACTCTTCGACTACCCCACGGTGGGGATACCTGGGTCACGCCAAGCCCAGAAGCCTTATGACGAGGGCCCAAGGAAGGCCCAAGGAGGACGACGTGCGGCCCAAGATAGTCGACGCTAGGTCATGCGACCCCGCCATGCTTGTAAGCGCCATCGGCACCGTTCACCTGAGACCTAGCCTACCATATAAAGACTAGGAGGGTCCTTCGTCTAGGGTACGCTCATAGCCGCCACACAAACCCTAGCGAGATTGCCATCTCGCCATTGTAGCCACAACTCACCATCAATAACCAGACAAGCAGGAAGTAGGGTGTTATCCTCCGGGAGCCTGAACCTGGGTAAACGCCTTGCTTGTCAGCCGTCGTGATCACCAGCGCTCATCTCTCTCCCCCTCAATCAACCCGGGTACTCAACCCTAGGATTTGCCGAGTCCAAACCTCGTCAAGGACTCCCCTCCCAAACCGACTTGGGAGAGGGGCCGGCCTCCCTAGGGCCGGCGCACCAAGGGGAGGGCTTTGCCCCTCCCCCAAGCACCTCCTCCCCTTGCTCCCCTTTATATACTCCACCCCCTCTCACAAGGAGAACCAATCCAAGAAATCACAAGTTCCTCTCATCTTTAGATATTGTGAATTAGACGATGCTCTAATTAGACGACACTCTAATTAGATTTTGATCTAATTTCTCTCTAGTAGATCTCATGTGTTGAGAATTAGATCTCTCTAGTCTCATATAGATCTAATCAAGTTCGATTAGATCTACCACGTAAACTACGTCGAAAGGTGCTCTCTCTTCGTTGGTGCTAGTAGCTCTAGACGGCGAACGTGCTGACGGGTTGGAGCGGCGTACGTGTGGATACTGTTGGAGCGGGACTTCGCAAGTAGTTCCCCGACGACGAACCGACAACAATCTCACCTCCCGGCATGGACGTGAGATTCTTCATCAAGCTTCACCGACTTCTACTTCGACAAACACAAGATCTTCCGCAACGGTGTTTGTAAGTATCTAGATCTAGCATTATGGCGTGCAGCATATCTTTATAGAATATATCTTGGCGGCAAGGTTACGAATTTTTTAAAGTTTTACCCATAACCCAATATAATATGTTGATCCTATATTGTCCTGTGCCAAGATGTCACATTTAGGCCATTAGAAGTTTTCCCTATGAGCATATGTGCCACGAATGCAACTTATGTCCTTTAGTGCGAGCAGTAGGAAGAGTCACTCACACGCTCCCCATGTCCCAAACTCTGTCCCCACCCCGATCGACCAAATATTGTTCTTGTTGTTGTTGTTGTTGTTGTTGTTTTTTTTTCTTCATGTTTTGTTTTCTCTGTTCTTAGTGTACATGAACACCTTTTTTGAGATGCAATAATGTGGAACGTTTGAACATTTTCTTTTGATACCCTTAAACACTTTTTCGATACATGAACATCTTTTTAACATACGTGAGCATTTTATTTTAATATACAGGAATATATTTTTGTAGTACGCGGACAATATGTTTTTGTTATATGTGAATTTTCCTACGTTTTACAATGGATTTTTATTTTCACATCCACGAATATTGTTCTGAAAGTTATGTGTTAAATTTAGATAAGAAAAACTAGACTACCTCCGGTCCGTAAAGATTGTGGTGGAAACAATACTAAGCGCGTATAAATATGTAAACTTTTTTTTTGGGACAATATAAATTTGTAAACAGATCGCCACAATCTTTGTGGATGGGAGAGAGTATCTGTTAATGGACGGGTTCAAAGATCGGCCCACGTGGTAGTATATGGCCGATGTAGGCGAGCCCGTGATATTGCTCGCTATAGGCGGTACATAGGAGACCGGCGGCGACTACGACTGGTTATCTCACCGCCAGCTTCCCTCAAAAACATCTCAGAGTTCTAAAAAAAAAATCAAAAACGTCTCAGTGGCAGCGACCCCCGCTGGTCGTGGAGCAGACCCGCCGCGCCACCTGACTTCGGCCTCAACTCTCTGATCTCTCGGCAATGCGTCGTGCTGCGGCAGCGCGACCGTGGCGGCACAGCGGCGGTGGGACTGCACCGCGCTTAGGCTTGCCGCCGTCCGCGCCCGTCCGGCGACTGTCCACCGCCACGGCGCCGCTTTCCGACCTGACGGACGCGCTCCTCGCCACCCGCCTCGCGAACCACCTCCTCACCACGCCGCACATCCCGCCCGCGCTCCTGCCCGCCGCGCCGCTCCCGCTCCCCGTCCGCCTCCACATCCTCCGCCACCCGGCGCTCCCGCCGACCTCCAAGCTCTCCTTCTTCCTCGCCGCCACGCCGCCCGCCTCCCCGCTCCTCGCCGCCACCTTCCCCGTCCTGCTCCGCGCACTCGCCACGCACTCCCCTCCGCTCCTCGACGCGCTCCTCCCTTCGCGCTCTCCTCCCCGTCCCCCGGCGCCCTCCTCCCCGACCTCCTCTCCGCGCTCCTGTCCGCCTCCCGCCTCGACGCCGCGCTCTCGCTCCTCCAAGACGCGCCTCCCGACCTCCTCCCCCGCCTCGCCGCCGCCGCCATCCCTTCCATCATCGCCTCCCCCGACCCCATCTCCGCCGTCCCCGCCATCCGCAGGCTGCTCCCCATCGCCTCCCACCCGCCTCACGCCCGAGCAACCAACCGCCTCCTCCTCGCCTTGTCCAAGGAGAACCTCTACGATGACTTCTGCCATGTGTTCGATGAAATGTCACGGAGGGGCCTTCCTTCCAACTTGAGGTTCTACAACATCTGCATCCACGCCTTTGGCAAGTGGAAGCGCCTAGATAAGTCGCTGAAGCTCTTTGCCGCTATGAAATCCGCCTCCCCTCCTCTTGTGCCCGATATATGCACCTACAATTCGGTCATACGGGTTCTTGTGATTGGTGGGAGGGTCGCTGATGCTTTGGTTGTCTTTGATGAAATGAAGTTGGCTGGGATCCACCCGGACATGTTCACTTACCGTGCAATCGTGGATGGCTGCTGCAAGAGTTTCAGGATGAATGATGCATTGTGTATGTTTCAGGAGATGCAGGGGAGTACCGGGTTAAAGGGGATGTCGTGGTGTACAATTCGCTTCTGGATGGACTCTTCAAAGCAAAGAAGCTTGATGAGGCATGTGGTTTTTTCGAGACAATGGTGGCGGATGGGATCCAATGCTCGGCGAGCACACACAACACCGTAATCGATGGGCTGTTCAAGAATGGGAGGGCGGAAGCAGCATGCAGGCTGTTCTATGAGCTAAGGAAAAAAGGTCAGCTGTTGGATGGGAATGCATATAGTATTATGGTAAGAGAGTTCTGCAAGGAGGGGACAGGGGATTTAGTTGCAGAGGCAGTCAGTTTGGTGAAGGAGATGGAGGAGCGGGGCTTTGTTATTGATTTGGTCACCATTACATCATTACTTATAGGTTTCAACAAGAGTAAACGGTGGGATTTGGAAGAGCAGATAGTGAAGATGATAAGAGATAGTTCTGTGTTGCCAGATGCCATTCGATGGAAGTCGAACATGATGGATGCCTTGAGAGGACCACTTGATAGAGGGAAAGATGGAACATCGATCTTTCCCTTTGATGGTAATATGGACGATGTGATGAGTTTGCTCAAACCTGTAGTATGCACTGATACAAATGAAGAAACAACAAATAATGAACCCAAGGATGATTGGTCTCTGTCCCCACACTTGGATCATCTTGGTAAACATGCCGACACTTTGAATAATTCTGCTATATTTACAACACACAGAGGGCAGAGGGTGCAAGGTATGGGTGGTAAAACTTTTGATGCTGACATGGTTAATACATATATGTCAATCTTCTTGGCCAAAGGAAAATTGAGCGTAGCTTGCAAGTTATTTGAGATCTTCGCAAATCTAGGAAGGAAAGGGACAAGTTATACATACAATTCGTTGATGACTTCATTTGTCAAGAAGGGGTATCTGAAACAGGTATGGGCAGTTCTTCACGAGAGGGCGGACAACTCTGCCCAAATGATATAGCAACATACAATTTGATAATTCAAGGTCTTGGCCAGATGAGAAAAACAGAGGTTGCTACCTCAATCATGGATCAATTGTCAAAAAAAGGTGTTTACATGGATATTGTCATGTATAACACTTTGATCAATCAGTTGGGAAAGGTCGGAAAGGTTGAAGAAGCAAACTGTTTGCTTGACCAGATTATCACCAGGGGAATGAAACCCGATATTATCACTTTTAATACATTGATCGATATTAATGCAAAAGCTGGTAGATTGAAGGAAGCTGACAAGTATTTGAGGAGGATGATTGCAGATGGCATTGCTCCGAACCACGTGACGGAAACAATAATGATTTTCCTTGATAAAGAGATTGAAAAGAAAAGACAGCAATCTAAATAAACTACCAAAAAAGCATCGACGAAACCGATTCAGACAATTCTCTTTTAGGGCACCTTATTGGCCAAAAGGGAGCACTTCTTATGACAGACTGTAGTGAGAGGGAGCTCCATTGTGATAAAATGCCATGAGGTAAATGCAGTATTTCATCAAAAATGCAGAATAGTTCGCTACCATATTTTATTTACTACCGTCAGATAACCTATCATGACATATCAGATGAATGAAATATAATGATGCATAAGTCGAATCATGGTTACTTGATTATCTATTTGTAAGTGTGTTGAAGAATGCGTTAGAGCATTGAATGATGGGAGTATGTACCTACTGTTAAAGTACTACTATTCGCAACCAGTAGAACTAAAAGTCCGAACTGACGGACAGAAGAAGGCGGTTAATCCATGTATACTTCAACACCCTCTCTCACATGTGACTCTATAAGGCCTAAACATGATAGAAAGAGGGCAAACATTTTTCTTCTATCTAAAATATTAGAAAAACAAGACTTGAACCCAAGACATCTTGCTCTGTTACCATAACAAGTTTTATGCACCAATCAGAAACTGATGAAGAGAAGGTGGTCAATCTACATATACTTCAACACCTACAAGGATACAAGTACAAGTGCTTGCAGTTGTGTTTTTCATTTTCTTATGCCAATTATGACACCAGGCAAATACACATGTATGCTAATTTGATTGTAGAAGCGATAATCTAGGAAACATCTGAATTCCGTTTGAATATTATGGACATCCATTTGCTTCCTTTATTATGTTAATATATGAAGATTCTTTTTTAGATTATTGTTCTTGTTAATTGCTTGAACTGGTTTACTCCCATTTTACGAGTATTTCGTGTCGTCCTGACCTTTTTAATGTAACAACGCTTATGCTTTTTTTAGGATCGGAGGGATAAGTCATGGCTTTGTTTATTGAATTGAAAAGAAAGAAGATGTTCGAGATTAGAAGACACGAATGAAGCATTCATCTTCCAGATTTCTTAGCACCGGAAACTGAAAATGAGATACTGTATCTTCTTGTGCATGCGACGTGGAAAATGGGGAAAACTGTTGCCTTCTACTTGCAGCTTCAGCTTCCACGTGGTTTATTGAAGAGCAGAGATCATTTGATTGATTTACGTGGCCTCAGAATACTTGAGCAGCTTCTCCCTATACTGCAAGAGGCGAAATGGAAAACAACCTCAGCCAATTTTCAAATCTTATTGTTGAAGGTTAGTTTTTTCATTTGAATCAGAGAGTCGAAGAGACTGCATATAATCTAAACATGTAGATTGCCGTAGTTTTCCAAATTGCTCTGACTAGTTGGCCCTAAAGTTTTCCAGTTGAAATAGCACATATGTCCAGCTCTAGTGCATTCTGATTTACACCACATAGTTGCCTCTTGTGCTGTACAAAGCTTGCAGTTTAGGATTCTCGACCTATTTGTCCTTTTAAAATTTTCAACACATAGGTAAAAGAATGCATCTAGGGAAGTATCCAGATTGTTTTCTGGTTACTTTTGCCTGCATTAGCATTTCATTCTCCTGTTGGTCATCCCACTAAACTTAATGTAATTGTACTCCCTCCGTTCCAAATTATAAGATGTTTTAGATATTTCAATATGGACTACATGAGTACCGAAATGAATGAACAAACACACTAAAACGTGTCTATATACACGCAATTCAGAAAAAAAGGCTCGAACATCTTATAATTTTGAACGGAGGGAGTTGGGAGTACATTATATTTGATCTATACTTCGTTGCTACAGGATCCCACTGAACTTAACATCA
The DNA here is from genome assembly GCA_947311845.1 of Poa pratensis. Taxonomy (NCBI): domain Eukaryota; kingdom Viridiplantae; phylum Streptophyta; class Magnoliopsida; order Poales; family Poaceae; genus Poa; species Poa pratensis. Next base: position 144,319,773 of record CAMZMU010000041.1, read on the forward strand.
GCCCTTTATCTTCTTCAGCTGGATTGCACAGATCATCTTTCTAGTGTATGCCACACCAACACTTCTTGATCTTTAAGGTTGATTCAAGATTCAGTATGGAGCTAGCAGTCCTACCAATATTCTTTTGGCATAACATTAAGAATTTATGCATTTTCTAAAGTAGGCATCCATCCAAACAATAAGGTCCATTAAGTAGACCCCAGTCATGCTAATGTCAGTCCTGGAGTGTACTTGTGCATTTTCTAAAGTAGTGATTAATCCAAACAATAAGGTCCATACTGAAACTAATTGTGGATTATATATATCTAGCTTCAGTTCAACTATAGTTCTATCAGTAACTCTTTTTGTTATTTTGCTCTTTAATTATATGAATTGATGCTCTTTAACAGGAATTTTTGCAGTCAGCTGGCGCAAGGATTACACTCAAAGTGAGTAATGAATTCTGTTGTGCTCTCAGAAATTTTTCTTTGTGTGGTTCATCACTCGGTATATTCTCTGAATCCTATAATACAAAACAAGTGATTTTGGACAGAGGTTCATTTCTCTATCCCTTACGTAGTGTGTTGCACTTAGGTGTACTTGTTTTCGCAGTGTGTTGCACTAAAGTGTGTTTCCGCAGCTCATCTAGGTTAACAAAACTCCTAAGGGTTCGAAAGTAACTAATAGGCTTGTTCTCGTAGAAATTTGGTTATGGGAACTGCTAGACTAACATGGTGTTACACTTCCAATTAGATGGTCATCCACTAACCAGACAGTGCAGAACTTATGAGAAAATGTGCATCTTGCTTGGCATTATTATTTTAGGTAGTGGAAATATAAAAGGACTACAAGAACAACAATAAATATATTTTGTCCTGTCTGGATGAGTTACCTATTATGCAAGCGAAACACTTTTGCATACTTTTACACATATGGTACGCATTTGGAAGCCATTTGTAATCTGATATGTGAAATTATGATTGGCGCATTTGGAAAGCTTAAAGCTTGGTATGATCTTCCATTCAATATTTGTTTTCCCGTTAGATATTTTCTTCTGCTAGGTTGTGTTTATCTCAACTGATGTTGCTGCCAGGCATAAACCCGTGATAGTGAATTGCATCTCTGTTTCCTGTATGGAATATATAGTACCCTAGTTTACTGTTTACCTAGCCATTGCTAACGTGTAAAACATGCTATGGGGGACTTGTACCTATCCTTTCAGTGTGAGCTTTCCTAACAGTTAGGAGATAGCAACAATCACACTGAAAACACAAAATCGCACCATTGGATATGTGAAGAATGACAAACAAAGAATAGATTGGCTGCTGCTGTGCTGGGATCCAAGGTTGGAACGCGCGCACAACTGAGGACAAGGTTTATTAGAAAAACTTCTTCTCTGCTATAGATATTATCTGAATCAGCGGGTGTCTGCTTTCCTGCGACTCGAGTTTGGCTGTTAGGTAGCACTTCTCCGTGGTGCTAAATTCCAAGCCGGATAAGGCCTCCAGGCCCCATAGAGGGCATGAAGGACGTTGTGGTTCCAAATGGAGCAGAGGAATATGAATGGAGCTGCATAAAATTTTCAGGTTTACTATGCATCTTATATCTGAAGCAGCTTTCTGTGACTGTTAAGTTCAGTTCTAAGTTCTCTTTGCTAAATAAATGGTATCAATCATACATAGTACTAGATGCTAGATACAATCTGGATGGAACAAATATTTTGCTTGAAATTCGATTCTGTCCAGTATACAAACCTGGTGTGTTTTAAATTAGGAAGTTGTTATGTAGTGGCCATTGTATAATCCAAATCTAACGGCCTAACCTTCAGTAACTTTTGGATGACCATTTTTTTCCTGCAACCTGACAACAACAAATTAAATTCAGAGCAAAATAACAATGGTGCTCGCGTGTCTAATTGGTAGTCCTAATGTTGTCATTATTCGTTTTTTGTTTGCAAGCAATTTTCTGTTGGTAGGGCTGCGGCATCAGTCCAATGATCCAAATAAGCCGTTAACAATGCTTTGCAGCCATACACTAATATTAATGGGCGTTTGTTTCTTTCACAATCATCAGGGTGGTGATCCTATGGCAAATCTTTTTTTTTTCTGTTAAACTGCACTAAAGCTAATAGAGTTGCATCTTTGTTTCTTGTTTGGAATGGGTAGTACCCTGGTTTTCCTAGTCATTGCTAACGTGTAAAACATGCTATGCGGATATTCTTGTATCTATACATTCAACATGAGCTTTCTTGACAGTTGGGAAGTAGCAACAATCGCACTGAAAACACAAAATCGTACCATCGGATATGTGAAAAATGACAAACATAAAACAGCCTGGCTGATGCAGTGCTGGGATCCAAGGTTGGTTGGTTGTTATATAGCTAGCAGTTATCTGGATGCCGAACTGAATGAAATCTACACGCACCAAACCGAGGACGAAAACGTGTGCTCTGCTAGCGCTATTATCTGAATCAGCTACTCTGCCACCGTCTAATTCAGGTTTTACTAGTGTTCTTGGGTAAACAAATCTGTCTATCGTGCTAGAGATGCTAAATAATACTGCCTGAACTGAACAAACATTTCAAAATCGAGCCTGTCCAGTCTGCAGACGGCGTCTATAGCTGTTTTAAATTATGATGAAGATGCCTTGTAGTTGTAGTGACCATTCTTCAATGCGATGCCTGCTCATATCCGCGTATCCTGCAGTAACTCCTGTCTATCGATCAACGCCAGTTCAATGCGACGCCTGCCCTAATCCGGACCGTGTATACTGCGGCAACTCTTGTCTATCATTGTCAGTTTACTCGTGGTGGGAGGTGCGTGAGACAGGAAAATAACTAGACGTGAGTGGCTGTGTTCTCTTTACCATCGTTATGACTGCTCTTTTTTTTTTTCTACAACCCGACAACACTAAATCGTTTTTAACAAAAAAAATGTTAACTCTGGTAGGCTCGTTGTAGCCATCATTTTGTTTGTCTTCGTTTTAATGCAATATTCTGCTGGTATGGTAGGGGCTAGGGGCATCTAGCAACAATCCAAATCTGCCATAAAATACACCTTGGATGTTAGAACACTCTCTCCCTCCCTTTCCCTTGCGTCGCCCCCCAGGCGGCGCTAGACTCCAAGCGGCCGGCCCGCCCCTATCTGGCCACCCCTGCCGTCCCTGGCCGCGGCGGTGGCGGCACCCCTCTACTGCCAAACGGTGGCTGGTGGGAGGCCCTCGTTCGTCAGGAGGTAGACCGGCCCGTGGGGGCGGCGGCGGTCGGGGCAGTGGAAGCCGAGCCGACGGGCTCGGGCGGAGGCAGCGGATGGAGCGCGGGCTGCGGGTGGCGCTGGTGGCAGCGGCGCCGTCCCAGGCGCCTGCGGGGAGAGGCGTGCGCCCGATGGGATTGGCGGGCCCGATCTGGGCCCGTCGGGCCCGGATGGCGGAGGGATGCGTCTTGCGCATCCTCGACGCCCCTTCGTCACCGGATTCTCCGAGGGTGGCAGTGGCTGGTGGACTTGCCGGCGCCGGTATGTGGTGTGCGTCGAGGTGGTGAGCAGTTAGGGTGAAGACCCTGTCTCGGCCCTGTGCCGTGACCGGCGATGGCGGCTGCTGCCGTCGTTGACCTTCATGGAGGCGTCGTTGTTCTGCTGCTGCACACCTCCCGCACGTATCCGGCCAGCTTGGCTCTCCTGGGGAAACTCATGATCTTGTGATCGGACGATGGCGGCGCCTTGGTGTTGTTTTCCCTCCTGGGGGCATCGTTTCGGAGGCCGGCATCGGCAAGAGGGACCCGAGGTTCGTGGTGGGCGTTGTGAGCGGCGGGAGCACTCTCGGCATGCCACTGGCACCGGGCGTGTGTTGGTGGTCTTCTCAGGATTGGAGGGCGTCTCTCTCCGATGTTGTTGAAGACGGCGAACAAGCTCGTGGCGGATGGGTCGCTCTTGACGGAGCGACTTTGGTGCTGTTGTGAGGAAGTTGAAGTCACTCTATCGTAAGCACGATGGTTGTTGATGTACGATGACGTCGCCCAGCTGGCCTTATAGTGCTCTTGTCGATGTAAAGGTTTTCGTCCGATTACCCTCTAATAAACCGAGCAGTTCGGGTCTCTGTACCTTCTTCCTCTATCGCAATCAATATAGCAGCTCTCCTGCGGTTATTCAAAAAAAAACACCTTGGTACTCCCATGCTACGCAACAGTTGTGGGGGCGTATCAATCGTCAAGACGTGTGTCGACTCACATGCACATGATTCGGCGTCACAAACTGTTAGGGTGTGTTTGGTAGCCTGTGTGACCCTGACATGTCTATCTCAATCGATACAGGTTGACTATAACCATGTTGAGTGCATACAAGTGTCATGTGTTTGGTAGGGTGGGTCTACTCGGACAGGCTAAGTTGAAATGTTGTTTGGTAGATTGTATCCGGTAAGATTTTGTTACCTCCTCTCTAAATTGGTGAAGATACCACAACAATCTGGAACAAAGTTTTGACAATTTACAAATATACTAGGAAACATGCCCGTGCGTTGCAACGGGAGATAAAAGTATACAATACGAAGGTGCACAAAGCAAGTTCTCGTAGTAATTGTCATGGGATGACATATAAATCATCCAGCCTGAACGTCTCCACGGGGTGCTCCGTGGTGTGGCGTGTCTCCCAGTACCTCTCATCTGCGTGTCACATCAGCCAAGCCATCCGTACATGTGCGCTAGCGCAATGAAGTCATGCCCCACCACCTCACCCCACTCGGTGAAGACCTTTGCCTCCCAAGGGGGTGATCTATAGATTCTAAATGTAATTTTGAATTTGCCTAATATTTCAATAATATTATCCCATTTGAATATAGTGAGAGAGAAAATATCAATCAATTGATGCATACTTGCACTTATGTGCGTACCTCATCTGCGCTTGGTTGCTAGAATACTTAGAACAACTTCAACAAATGATGTATAATAGGGCACCAGCTTTGATTTTAGAGCACCACTTTCTACGTTTTACATCACCAAATTTAGGGCATCCAATTCAGATGATGCATGATAAGGTACCATTGGAATTCCAGATGATGTAAAATAGGGCAGAAGGTGTGATGCCTATATCCTCACGATTTTTTCTTTTGTGAACATAAACACAAACACTTACGGGGCACACATATTGAGCATCTACATCAGTGAGCTAGCTGAAATAAATCAAGCAACGTGGAAAAAAAATCAACAACGGCAGACGCGAACTTCACCAAGCTAGATGAAATAGATCAAGAAGATGGGAGAGAGCTACAACAGTTTGCAATCAGTAGCAAAATTGCATCAATGAGAGCCACATGCAGCCAAGATTCCTCGCACCTAGCTAAAACAGATCAAGCAAATAGGAAAAGTGCCCGTGCGTTGCAACGGTTTCAAAATAAATATCAAATATGCCAATGAACCTGAGAAACACCTTATTATACATTATAATACTTAAATGTCTTTTGTTTCAACCTCAGTTTAGTTGCATATACTCATGTTTGGTTTCATAATAAAGTCACTTAATGTTTAGATTTGCTAAATGACATGGTAAGATCTCTAAATAAATATTTTGCTGATTATAAAAAAATTGGATCAGCGGGGGAGGTTTTCTTTGTACATTTCATGAAATTGAAGTGGCATACAGTGAACCATATGATCCAAGGAACTTTACCTTGTTGCTGGCATGTGGTCATGTTAATACCACCGGAACGGCCTATCAGCGACATAGTCATCCAGAATACCACCGAAACGGCCTAGCTATCAGATTGAACCTCATGTGGCCGCACAAAGTCATCCAAAACCAGTAAAAGTAGAGAAAAGTAGACATGATGATATTAGATGCTCTCCAAGTTGGTTCGCGTTGGTTTTTTTCAGTTTTGGTGGAGATCGGTTCGGGAGTTCGGTTGGCTAGTTTATGTAATAATATAGCAGAGCACTCCTTGTTCAAAAATAAAATAAAATAGCAGAGCACTCAGATCATCCAAGATCGTGCCTTCGAAGAGTCATAATCAATTGCAATGGCGATGCACAATTGCTTCTGCATTGGTGTGTACGTACTTACCATGATGTGCGTGCGCGAGCGGCACTGTCCGCCTCAGGCTATCTCTACCGATGACGTGGAGGCTCATCGCTGGCGGATTCGAGGCAAGGGCGGCTCTCAGGCTAGCGTGGCTCGGGCGGAGGCGAGAAGAGCGCGACGCCCAGGCCCTGGCGACGCCGATGGTCGCGCTGGTATCGCTCTCGCGGGCGCTGCCTTGGGGGCGCTGGGAGCCGCGCCAGGAGCGCTCTCGCCGACGCTGCCGCGAGGGCGTGCGGAGCAACGCCGCGAGGTTCTCGCGGGTGACCATCGACAGCCCTGTGCCCCTGCCACTTAGACCACCTGCGAGTCTCGGCACGGTGGAGCACACAGCTGCGGACGTCGCTCCTCACAGCGGCCATGGCCCTCCACCCGCCGTTGCCGCAGCACGCCATGCTCGCCGCCTTGAACCCGTACTTCTGGTGGTCGGCGATCAGCTCCATCACCAGGTCGTACACGTTGGCAAGTCAGAACCTCGCGCCGGGGAGCCCACCGATGCCGTCACTATGGCCGTCGCTGCCGCCGTTGATCAAATTGCTACTATATAATATAGCTACAGGTAATGGTTGGTACGTCACTTTTTTGGACCGAATTGCCCTACCACAAAATCGCATAATACAGCAAACTGCCATCGTACCGATTCATTTTTAGTTTTTTCCCAACATCCCGTCACGGTCCGCGCAAGGAGAAGGACCTCAAGGATGACTGCTTGACCGTCCTATGCGACGTCACCGTCCTCGACATGCGCACCACCGACCACCGCGCAGGGATCTGTGCAACCCGGACCCCGCCTAGGATGGGGAGGGCCAGAAGGGGCGAGCGCCGCACCTATGTTGGGGAGGGGCCGGCGCCCACCCGCCGCCGTGCCCGTGGCTAGCTACTCCCGCGCCGCCGCTCTGCTCCGGCGAGGCTGCGGAAGAACTGTGAGGAGGCCACATCGAGGTACCGCGTTGTACCTGTGGCTGAATACTCCCGCGCCGCCGCTATCGCCACTCTGCTCCGGTGCGGCTACGGAATAACGGTGAGGAGGCCACGGCGAGGCCCCACGCTCGTAAGGTGAGGGCAGCGCGGACGAGCGTCGCGAGGCAGCACGGACGAACGTCGCGAGGGAGGGGAGGAGGAAGATCTCGAGCAGGAGATCCCCATAGAGGAAGTGGATGGTGGTGAGACTCGGTATCTGCTCCGGCGGCGGTGCGCCTTGACAGAAAGTCCATGGCGGGCATGCGCTGCCTTGCCGAATGCGTGTTGCAGCTGCTGCTGCCGAACGAGGACGACGCGGCCGGCGAGCCCAAGCACCGGAGCGGGGACAGCGAGCGCCACCGAGCGCTGAGCGCCAGAGCGTGAACAGCCGGCAGGGCGGAGAGCTGCGATGGGAGACTTCAGTCTTCAGATCGAGACGCCAGGGCCAGACGCGGTTTCCTTACAGGGCAAAGCTGCAGAGGAGAGATTACCCTCTACTTTTCTTTTTTCTCAAAAGCAGAGACCTGTTTCTGTAAGCTGGGTAGCGTAATAGGGTTGCACGTACGGATTGGGCCGAAACAAAATGAATTCGGCTGCCTAAGAATGTATTTAACCGGGAAATGTTCATGGCTGAGTCTCGAAGATAGATTATACGAACCATCTTAAAGTTTTTTTTAGGTAAAACTAACTTAAAGTCACCTAACTAAAATACTTTATTTTCATTAAAAGGGAGAAGATTTTTCTATATGTTCTAAGACACGTATTTTGATAAAATAAAAATTCAAATTGAGCACCAATATCTTGGACGAAATAAAATTAACGATCTAAATTATAAAAGTTCTATATAGATATCACATAATGTTTGTCTAAATTGGTAGCGAGAGATCCAGAGACGAAGCCAGTAAACAATAAAAGAATAAATGAGACAAGAGACAATATTGTATTTTAGCACATATGTAAACCTGATTAATATTTGTTGCATCATGCATGATAGAATAGCGACAGTAAAGTAAAGACATAGTTGAAAACAATATGTGCTTTATATCCGTAGCAATGCGCCAACATTTGTAGTGAAATTCTAGAATCGTAAAGTTCCGAAACAAATATATTTTTTAGTGTACAATTTGTCATTTTTTAAAAGATTATTTATTTTTTCTAATGTGGTGCCGTAGCAACGCACGGGCTTTGTGCCGCCGTTAAGGGTTCAGCGTCTTCTGGTACGGGATGCACCCCAGCGGGCCCAGGATCGCCACCACGAACTTCCTCGTGTCCAACGCGTGGTGCGCGTGCGAGGTGCGACTTGAGTCGATGCTAGACGGGCCACGATTCGATCTCGTTGGCTGCTTCCGTTCAACGGGTGCTGCGCGATATAAATCGTTGGACGACGGACGAAATCGGGACGGCCGACAGACAAACCTTCCAGCCCGGCTGTTTAGGTTCGGATCGGACTCTGCTTGACGACACCGATTTTAGCGAACATCGGAAACCTTCCTACGAACACAGTAATATCCCGAAACTTGAAGGGGCAAAATCGTCCAAAAAATGACGTACCACAAGAAACTTTAATGCTTTTATTATTAGGTATAGATTTAAGATAATTTCTCCGATAAAAAAAGCTAGTAAAAGGATTATAATAATGTATAAAAATCAGCTTAATGTTCAGAACTAATGTTTGTCTGCTAAACAAATCTGTATATTGAGTTCAGATGCAACCAAATATTAATTTCCAGCTCTCAATATTGTACACAATAGAGCAACAATTGATGGCAGAAATTTACCAACAACAATTAATATCCAATCCTCAGTACCGTACAAAACAGAGCAAATTTGCTAGCAGAAAATTACTTATAGAAATAGAGACAACAGTGCTCTGGAGCCTATGAACAAGAACGGATGGGGGAACTACAGGCGCACGCAGAACTAAGCAAGCTGCCGTGCCTATGCAGGATGGGGAACGGCCGGCACGTAGCTAGAGGTTGGGGAAGGGTCGGCGGCGGCGTGGAGCTGGTGGTCGGGGAAGCAATCGGTGACCGCATCAACCTGGAGAACGGGGACGGAGAGAGCAGCACGAGATGGCGAACGGGCTGGGCGGTGCAGCGCAAAGCGAGGCGGCCGATATGGGGTCATATGGGTGCGCTGCAGGGCGAGGGAGAGACCTCGGGCGGCGGTGGAGATCTGGTTCAGCGCTGGAGGATATGGTTCGGATGGAGGGAGACGGCTCGAGAAGAGAGGGCCCTTTTGTTTGAGCTTTTTACAGCTTTCCCGTGGAAAAAGCAGGACAAATGAACCAAACGGGGTGCGGTGGCTTCGGGCTTCGCCAAAGCCGGGAGCGAAACAGGCATACGAGAGAAAGCACCTCAGGAGGTGCTTCCCGCGGCTTCCCGCAAAGGCGACCGAAGCGTTTTCGTTTATGGACATGTCGTTTGATGAATTTACACGCAAACTGCCACCCCGAGGCATAGGCCATCTACTCCCAGGCTCCCGACTCGTTTTTTCCCCTTATCTCTTTCCCCAACCCATCGACAAGAGCTCACAGCTCACAGGTTCGTACGAACGTGATTTGCAGCGCCGCCACCTCGCGTTTGGAGTCCCGCCGGCGAGAGCTTTGGCCCCGCCGCCGAACGTCCTCCCGCCGTCCGACCTCCCTCCGCCGAAGCTCCTCCCCGACGCCCGACCTCCCCTCCACCCAGATCCCATCCGACCCTGGCTGATTCGCGTCGCCAGCTGACCGCCAGAGCACGTCCCCGGCAGCTCATCTCCGCCTCGAACTATCTCCGCCACTTGCAAACATGCCCCAGCCTATGGTCAAGCATGCATGGCCCTGCGATGCGCCTGCCGTATCACGGCGATTCATCATCCTCTGACCCGTCGCATTTCTCTGAAACTTGACTATTCCATTTTGTACCGAGAAAACACAAACCGGTTTCACATCACAGTCCGCAGTCAGGAGCCATTTACTTTGTGGAAGAACCATTTTGTGATTTTCTTTTGCTACGGTACTGCTGTAAGTTCTAGCTCAAAGTTGTGATATTGGTTGCTATGCTGCTGCTGTAAATCTTAGGTCAATGCGAGAGAAGATGATGGATTCGTGCAAGCTAGTTATTTGTGTAGTAGTACAGACATGTATTTTGGACAAATCTATATCTTATTTATTATTTGTTCAGTTTAATATTGTGTATTTCAGTTTAATGTGATGGTTATGTAATGACAATTATATGGATATGAAGTTCGACTTGAATTTTGGTTGCATATGTTATTTATTACACGTTAGCAGCAACAGTATGAATTTTCATGAATGTAAAGGGTGTTTCAGACAATTCCACAATCAACAGTCAGACAGCCAGTTGATTTGCCAAAACCTCCACTCAGAAAAGCAGCTTCTCCTGTACAGCAGCTTTTCTACACAGCACCCACAACCACAGCCAGCCCAAACAAAAGGCCCTTAGTAGCGAAGCTAGCCGCGAGCTTCTCTCGCGGGCCTGGCCGGGAGCCCGTTTTTGTATGAGGTGGGCACGGCCGAGACCGCTAGAACAGGCTACCAAACAGCCACATCTCGGTTGGGTTGAGATTATCTGAGCGTAACCGACCTACCAAACACGCATCGTCCCTGTCAATAAAAAACAGAAACAAATCGCTCCTCGCAACTGTACCAGGTTTAAAATCTGTAAAGTCAGTAGGTTGGGTAATCTAGCTGCTCATTCTCTAGCTGGTTTTGGGTTTGGATAGTGGAGTTCGGGTGTGTTACTGAACTCGGTTCCTCCCTGCGTGGTTGGATCGATTCAGATGGACTGTAATCAACTAATCATACACACCCAAAAATTTTTTTTGTAGTAGTTGTCCGTTTATGTCGCAACCGAAGAGGCTCTGCTTAACTTGCAGAAATAGAGCAATTTGGTGTTAGACACAATAAAAGGGCTCTGCTTTTTATGCAGAAATCAAGTTGTTTGGTGCTAGACGCAATAAGAAAGGCTCCGCTCAAATATGCAGAAATCAAATTTCACTGAGAGTATGTGATTGCGTTCAGAGTATCTCCACTTGGGGCGTCCAAAGGAGTTTGGGGCGCGCCGGACCAAAAATCCCACTCGTGACGACGCAGTTTTTGTCCGGCGCAGTCCAAAATTTGGTCCGGCACATCCAGCCCGCGCCCTCCTCGTGGGGAGCCACTAGGCTGCGCCGGACGAAACCACGCACGAAGCCACGCAGGGCTCCGACGCGGGGGCCAGCCCCATCAGTGAAGCAAAGCGACGGTCCAAGTCAAAGCGTGTCTATCGCCTCGTTTTCCCAGCCAGGCGCAGCGAGGCGTCGTTTCACCTCTCTGCGGCGAGGAAGAGTTTGCGCCATGGCGGCGTCAATGCAGACGAGCGTGTCTTTTGAAGTGTCGCCGTAAATGAGCGGCAGGCGGGCGGGTGGTTGGAGTTAAGGCACGCCACCTGCTCGTCTCCCTGGCTGCTATATAGAGCAGGCTCCTTGCCGTCTCCACCACAACATCTTCTCCACCATCATCTCCACCACCACCAAGCCATGGCTTCTCACCGACGCAACAACGCTCCCCTGACGGAGGAGGAACGTGTCCGTCGCCGCGCGTCAGCGATGCGCCGCAGGAACCGCCGGGGTGCGCACGCGATGCGGGCATTGCTCAACGACCACGAGGCAGGCTCATCCACCCGCGCGCCTCCTTCTCCACCACCTCCGATGCAACCTCAACAAGAGGCGGACTTGCTCACGGTGATGATGAAGATGTCGAGGACTGGTCGTCGCCACAATGGGACGCAGGCGAGATGTAGCTCGCCATTGAGGCGTCCATAGCATCCTCCTTTGCCCCGCCTTCTGTGCCGCCGTCCACCGGCAACGGCTTCTACCTCAACTGCAGTTGTGCCGACTGCCGTCGGGCACCTATGTAGCGCCCCGGCCGCAGAACTATACAGTGATGTTGTGTGTCACCGGTTAAGTGATACAATCGGAGGTTACGGGTTTACCAATCCCCGGCCAAAACCTTTGGCAGGCGTTGCTCGGAATGGATATCGGCAACGCAACACCCCGATTGATGCCTTAACACAGGCACAACTATCAATGCATAATAGAGAGATCAAGACTTGTGGAACAACTGGCACATCACAGACTCTACGACTCAAAGCATTATAGTTCAACTCTTATAATAGAGAAAGATAGCGAATATTACAACCAGAGGTCACAGACCCAACAGTACATCATGCGGAAATGAAGTAGGTTGTTCTAAACAACAAGATGCAAATTATGGCCTAAGAGGCCTATAGATAAACATTGCAGCGCCAGCTGTTCCGGGATGTCCCAATCTGCCACCTGGTAACCCCCAGACTACTCGTCGACGTCCACATAGAACCCACCTTCAGTGTCGGTGAAGTCCTCCACTGAAAATCAACAAAACAATGTTGAGTTCGACGAACTCTGCAAGATTATTAGAGCTACTAGCTCGATGATTGGTTTTCAAAGGTTTTATGGCTGTTTTGCATAAAGTTGGTTTTCTTTATAAAAGATATCTGGCATCGACTAATCAGAATATTTTTTTAAAAAGGGGGGGGTAAGAAGTAAACTCTTTTCTTGTGATCAACTTCATCAACAACCACCATCAATCACTTCACCTGTCTACCGAGGCACCTCCCCGAATCACCCTCGAGGAAGTCAACCTTGCATTCTTGGTAGTACCTTTAGTACTCAGGTTTTAATCATTCCGTTCAAGTTTTCTATGGTCTCTGAATCCGGCACCAAGTCGTCCATAACCGTGGACACGGCTTTTCGAAAAGATTTACCCTGCAGGGGTGTACATTGTTTGCCACGCGTACCGTCCGGCCCATTGCCTGTACATTAGCTCTCTTCCATGGAGAGCCGGCTAGGTGGGAGCGGCGTCGACTTCTCCCTCGCTTGAGACTAACCCAGGATCATCAGTGGCGGTAGGGCAAGTTCAGTGCCTCCAACACCCTGCCCCGCGGCCACTCATTTTCCTTAACACCACCATCCTCATCCCAGTCCTGGCCACCATCTTCCCGCACGCGCAAATGGAAGCTCAAACTAGAGGACCCTGGCTAGCCCCGCCCGAGTTATTTAGTCTATGAGGGTTCCTGCTACTGCATAGGCCTCACGCATTGTAGCACGCTCGGTCTTGGCTCGAAGGCAAGAACTCGCACTTAGGCGGCGAGAACGAGACAACCCACCACATCTCATGTGGCCTCTCATCCCCGCCTTTAAGCAGTTTATTAATGTCACCACAACTCTCCACCACCTCCGGTCATTCCATCAACTGTTCCGACAATGAAATATCCATCGGATGACTAAGCATTTAACTAAGCATATACATAGCAGGTATAATTATTCCGGCCAACACTTCAATCATATGGATATTAGGAAGGATACAGGTAATGGCAACAGGTATCTAATGCAACTAGTAGGATACTCTAATCCAGGCAGAAGACATTTAGAACCGAATGCAATATTATAGTGGAGAAAATAATTGCGGAAACATAGGAGCAGACATGCTCAGAGGGGGATTACGCTTGCCTTGTTCAGGGGGCTGGTAATACGGGTCGTCAGGGTATTGTGATGGAACCCCGACTTATTGATCTACTGATGCACAAAAACACCGGAAAGAAAACAATCAATAACCACACATGCATAACAAATGCAATGCACAAACACATGATGGCATGACATTTTTAATGCACTGAAATTACTATAACAAATCTAGCAATTTAAATGGGGTGCAATTTATAAGTATTTCGACAAGAAAATGAAGCCCCATATTTAATCTAATGATTTTCCCTAACTTCTAAAAGTGCAGTACTGCAATCTTGTTCAATGATGCATGCAGATGATGTTGATGGACAATACATATTTTTATGAGCATTTTGAGGTATTAAACACATTTTTCTGATAAACCGATAAAAAGGTATTGAATTTATAGATCCCTTTTAAATCTACCATTTTAGCAAATTCCATAAAACAGCATTAAAACTAATTATCCAAGCTTGGTGAAGTGGTGAAACATGAAGTATATTAAGTGCTGAACATTTTGATAGTTCAAACCTAATTTTTGGATCATTATTTAATAAGTTATGAATTTTCCAAAAACAATTTATTTTCTGCCATTTTTGTTATTTTAATAAAACAGCAATTAAACTAATTTATTTGGATGTGTGAGTTATGCCAAAAGACACACTTTAATCTTCTGAACAATATTTGCAATTTTTGGACAAGTATTCAAAGAGTTATGGATTTTACCAATTTGTATTTGAATTTGTCTAGCTATTTAAATTTTCAGAAAATCTAGCAAAATGTTTTGCACCGAGCCCGTGCCTAGCCCCAGTCACTGACGTGTGGGGCCCAGGCCATGCTGGCAACCAGTCAGCGCAGAGGCTCACGACCACGTTTGACCGTGGCCAAGCCACGACCGGCGCGCTCCGGGCGCGGTAGCCGTGACGGCGGTGCGCACGGCTACGGCGGCAGGGAGTGCGCAAGGAAGATCGACTCGTTGCATTCGAAGCGCACAGATCCAGACCATCTGCTGGCGGAGCTACGGACCAAATGGTCACCGGGGAAATGCCCTGGCGACGAGGTCGTGCGGAGGCGCGCTATGGTCTACGGCGGAGCTACGAACACGCGGCGAACTAGAGCGCTAGGAGGGGAACGGAGATGTCCAGAAGCAAGGCGTGCTCACCCTTGTCGCGCGCGTGTGCTCAGATTGGACAGAGGAGGACGGAGTCGACGGCGAGCTTGCTCGAAGCGTGGCGGCCGGAGTCGGAGAAGAAGAGGACGGCGCGATCGATTCGCGGATCCCCTCTTTGATTCCTTGCACCAGAAGGAAGAGGAAGACGAGGCGAGTACGATGGACTTCTTCGATCTGCTTGGGGTGGCCTCAATCGACGGCGATGCGGCGGCGAAGCTCTGGCTAGGGTTCGGCCATGGTGAGAGAAACGAGAGAGAGGAGGAATGAGAGCAGGCGAGTGAGGGAGGGGGAGCAGAGGAGCGTCTCGGGGGGGGGCTCCTTATCCTCTTCGAGCGGCAGGGGGAGCGGGGGGGGGGGGAGGGGGCTGGGCTTCGCGCGGCGAGCTCGGCACTGGCGCCATGCCGTGCCCACTGGAGCTACAGGAAGACGACGGCGATTTGCAGAAAACCCCCGGCAAACTTTTCCCATCACAACTAAGTCCTTTTCAGCTCTGGATTAAATAAACAGCATTGCATTTAAATTATTTGGGACACTTAAACATTTTAGAAAATTATGGGAAAAATCATGTAGCCTCCCCACAACATGTAGAGGCTCCACAAAAATTGGTGTGTCAAGATAAATTGTTTTGCACCACATTTGTTCATAGGGTTCATTTGTGGTAATTTTGGTTAATTACTACTGGATATTCTTTTAGAAATTTTAAAGCAAGTGTGACATATTATTTTTGAACTCTCGGAACTTCCTTGACAAATATGGAATAGCATTTGAACTTGTGTTTGTCACAAACATCCATAATTGAATTGAAAGGTTTGAAATCATTTGTTGGTTATGTTTTCATTTGTTTTTAGATCAGTTGTTTCAACTTGATCTCTTCCTTAACAATGCCATGATGCATGAATGAAATGCAAAAGTGAAAATTTTGTTCACAATTTAGGTTCACAAACTTGGGGCTGTTACAATTCTACCCCCCTTACAGAAATCTCGTCCCAAGATTCTAAGATTGCAGAAAGAAGTCGAGATACTCCTCACGAAGACTAGACTCCCTTTCCCAGGTTGCTTCCTCTTCGGAATGGTGAGACCACTGAATTTTGAGGAACTTAGTGGTCTTGTTACGAGTCTTCCTTTCTGCTTCATCCAGGACACGGATAGGGTGCTCGCGATAAGTGAGATCTTCCTGGATATCCAGCTCCTCATGATTGACTCCATGGATAGGATCTTTGAAACAACGACGAAGTTGGGATACATGAAACACATCATGCACATCTGGGAAGTTAACCGATAACTCCAATTGATTAGAAAGGTCTCCTCGCTTGGCCAGAACAGTGAAAGGGCCAATGTAGCGAGGGGCCAATTTTCCCTTGATTCCGAAGCGGCGAACGCCACGAAGTGGAGAGACGCGAAGATAAGCTTTATCACCAATATCATAGTGAATCTCCTGATGATGCTTGTCATAGTAACTCTTCTGCCTAGACTGGGCAATCTTCTGATTCTCTCGTATGATTCTAACCTTCTCCTCAACTTCATTGATAATATCCGAACCAAAGAGTGCCCTCTCTCCGGTCTCGGACCAATTCAACGGAGTTCGGCATTTTCTTCCATACAGACCTCGAATGGGGCCATACCCAGACTGGCTTGATAACTATTGTTGTAGGAGAACTCCGTGAAGGGAAGATACTTCTCCCAACCCTTGCGAAAGGAGATTACACACGCCCTGAGCATGTCCTCCAAAACTTGGTTCACCCTTTCGGTCTGACCATCTGTCTGAGGATGGAAAGCGGTGCTAAAATTGAGACGGGTTCCCATAGCTTGTTGGAAACTGTCCAAAACTTGGAGGTGAACAGACTTCCACGATCGGAGATTATCTTCTTGGGAACACCGTGAAGTACGACGATCCTTGAAGCATACAGATCGTCCAACTTGGCAGCTGTGATGTCAACACGAACAGGGAGGAAGTGAGCCACTTTTGATAGTCGATCAATGATTACCCAAATGGCATCGTTTCCCTTGGGAGACTTCGGCAGACCAGTAATGAAGTCCATACCAATTTCATCCCATTTCCACTCGGGACTGCAATAGGGCGAAGAGTGTCGGCGGGCCTTTGATGTTCGCCTTTACCCGTCGACAGGTGTCGCATTCAGCAACATACTTGGCGATTTCTTGTTTCATCCGAGTCCACCAGAATTGTTGTCGAAGGTCTGGTACATTTTGGTACTACCGGTATGGATAGAGAGAGGAGATTCATGAGCTTCTTGGAGTATCAGTTCTCTCAATTTTCGTTTCTTTGGCACTACAGACGGTCACCAAAATAAACTACTCCAGATTCATTGACGGAGAAACATTTGGCCTTCCCACTAGCAATGTTCTCCTTGATTTTTAGATACCCTTATCACGTTTTTGCGCCTCCTTTATCTGGTCTTCAGAGTAGACTTGATCTCCAGATTTGCTAGATAGCCAGAGGGAACAATTTCCAGGTTCAAACGAGCGAACTCTTTACAAAGAGCAGGTTGAGCCTCCTCAACCATCAGGTTGTTGCAATAGGACTTCCGACTTAGCGCGTCAGCCACGACGTTGGCTTTGCCGGGTTGATAGTTCAGACTCACATCATAGTCCTTGATTAACTCCAACCAACGCCTCTGCCTGAGATTTAGGTCTGGCTGGTGAAGAGGTACTTCAGACTCTTATGATCCGAGAAAATCTCGCAACGGTTACCAAACAGGTATGGTCTCCATTGCTTCAGAGCATAAACCACATCGGCAAGTTCTAGATCATGAGTTGGGTAGTTGTGTCATGCGGCTTCAATTGGCGAGAAGCATATGCCACCACATGGCCCTCTTGCATTAACACAGCCCAAGCCTTGCAGGGAGGCGTCACAGAAGACGACGAAATCCTTGCTAGTGTCCGGCAGGACCACACAGGAGCAGACGTGAGTTTGGCTTTCAGTGTTTTAAGCTCTCTTCAGCTTTGTCCGTCCATGCAAACTTTTACCTTCTTGAGAAGGTCAGTCATGGGCTTAGCTATCTTTGAGAAACCTTCGATGAATCGGCGGTAGTAACCCGCCAATCCGAGGAAGCTACGAATGTCCTTGACTGACTTGGGAGTTTTCCAATCCAGAATAGATTGAATCTTGTCGGGAATGACTGCCACACCATTAGCAGATATCACATGACCAAGGAAGACAAGATTATCCAACCAGAACTCACACTTGGAGAACTTGGCATATAGGAGGTGTTCTCGAAGTCGTGTCAGAACCAACCGAAGATGCTCAGCATGCTCTTCGTCGGTTTTGGAATAAACGAGGATGTCATCGATGTAGATGACGACAAACTTGTCGAGATAATCCATGAAGATGGAGTTCATGAGCCTCATGAAGTAGCTGGAGCATTGGTGAGACCAAAGGACATGACGGTATACTCATATAGCCATAGCGAGTAACGAATGCCGTCTTTGGGATATCCTCCTTTCTGATCTTGATCTGATGGTATCCTGACCTCAGATCCATCTTGGAGAATACTGTTGCACCAGCTAACTGATCTAACAGATCATTGATCCGGGGAATAGGATACTTGTTCTTGATTGTCACCGCATTCAACGGCCTATAATCAGAGACCAAACGAGGAACGGTCGAATCCCTCTTTTGACAAAGAGTACCGGACAACCCCAAGGTGAACTGCTAGGCTGAATAAAATCCTTCGCTAACAGCTCATCGATTTGCTCTTTCAACAGAGCCAACTCTTCCACCGGCATACGGTAGGGTTTCTTGGAAATCGGAGCAGTACCTGGCATCAAATCTATGACAAACTCCACACTTCGATCAGGGGCATGCCAGGCAATTCTTCCGGAACACATCCGGGAAGTCACACACCACGTGTATTTCATGAATTTCAGGAGGGACAAGCCTTCCATAAAGTAGAGGCTGATCTCCGGTGAGAGGGGAATGATTGAGGATGGAGGTCTTGATAGTGCAGACCAATACTCTACAATGTCGCCGAAGAAGTGGTCACGGTAATGTTCTTGGCAGCACAGTCGAGATTAGCCCGGTATTTTACTAACCAGTTCATGCCCAGTATGACATCAATGCCATTTGACTTCAAAGCTACCAGCGCGAAAGGGAAGGACCAGTGACCTATAGTAATCTGGACCTCCGGGGTAACACCATCGGTTTGCCATTTGGAACCAGGCGTGGAGATCATCAAGGGACGGCTCATCTTCTCAAACGGTATGTTGTGGTCTTTTGCAAATGCTATAGAAATGAATGAATGCGATGCTCCAGAGTCAAACAAAACTGTAGCTGGGGTGTCGTTGATTCGTAACTCACCCATAAGGATGCCGGGTCCTCTTCAGCTTCTTCAGCAGAGACGTGGTTCAGGCGACCACGCACGATAGGACCAGCCTTGCCAGCTGGAGTGGCGGGGGCTCGTGCAGGTGTTACCGAAAGGTGCCTTTGGGGGCACTCCCTGGAGTAGTGGCCAGCCTGGCCACAGCTGTAGCAAGTGTTTCCAGGTGGGGTAGTAGCTGAGGACGATACCCACTCCCGCTCGCCCCAGGTGTCGAAGTAGTGGGGCGCGCGGTGGTGGCCTGTATCCCGCGGCCCTCGGCATGAATGGAGCACGCGGCACATCGCTGTAGGGAACGAAAACCCTGCGCTTCTTGCTCTGAGAAACCGAGGAACTCGGGTGGTCCCCTTGTGCTGGCCTCTTGGAAGCCTCAAATTCCTTCCTTCCCTGCTCAAGAGTAAGAGCCTGGTTGAACAGCTCCTGGTAGTTCTGGAACTTGAAGGGCAGCAACTCATAGCGGAGCCTCGGCGCAAGCCCCTTGCGGAACAACTCTTGCTTGTCAGCATCATTGGTCACGTCCCGTGGGGCGTAACGAGAGAGATGGTTGAATTGACATCCATAAGCTCGGAGATCCATACGACCCTGGTGCAGATCCAGGAACTCCCTCCTCTTCAGGTCCATTATTGGCTGAGGTATGTACGCCGCACGAAAGGCGTGCGGAAGTCCGCCCAAGTGAAAACATGGTCTGCTGCGAATAGCGCCACATGACTCTCCCACCAGCAGCCAGCCGCACCAGTCAGGAGGTAGGTGGCAAAGTTGACCTGCTCGGCCACTGGTACATGCAGCGCGCCGAACTGGCGCTCCAGAGCGCGAAGCCAGTCATCAGCGTCCAGTGGCTCCTTAGCATCGGCAAGGTGGGGCTGTGACCGCAGGAACTCAGTGAGAGTGTTGCACTCATTGTTCCTCGTGCACCCTGCTGCACCAACTGCTCAGCAGTCGATCGCTGCGCACGCGGTTCTCCTCCATGGCCATCAACTTGGCCATTGTGGGTGGCGGCGGTCCTCATCATTGTTGTTGTTACTGCGGCCTCCTCGAGCCATTCTGGAGAATTGACAAGGACACCGTTAGTATCTATCTCCGAATGGTTGAGACAAAAGCATTAGCGTCTACTCAAGTACACAGACTAGGGACGATAATACTTTGGGTAACAACGAACAAGGGACCAACAAGATGGAACTTGGGTCAAAGATCAGCATCATGTACCACTAGCGTGAGATTCAAATGGTTAAGAAACCACGTGATTCAACCCACACTATCCGGCACAATCCGGGACCTTCTGTTCAAGTCCTTGGGTTAAAACCCAAAGAAGGAATAAGTGATTAGGCTCAGTAGGGATAACAGGGTTCTTAAACATCTGAGTTGATTTCGGACTGTAGCGCAGCGGGAGCAACCGGACGCATAACACTAAAGGTAGAACCCAACCCCGTTTCTTTAGGATCACGGGAGTAAAACTTTTAACTCAAATAGAGGTAAGATGCTCCGAGATTAGAATGTAACCAGATAAGGAGTAAAAAGAATCCTAAGATGGTTTTCACAACTCATTTTTAGGTTAAAAATATTTTCACAACACTAGACTCAACGTCGACCAGTAGAAGGGTTTCCTACAGGCAGTCCTGCTCTGATACCAACTTGTAGCGCCCCGACCGCAGAACTATACAGTGATGTGTGTGTCACCGGTTAAGCGATACAACCGGAGGTTACGGGTTTACCAATCCCCGGCCAAAACCTTTGGCAGGCGTTGCTCGGAATGGATCATCGGCAACGCAACACCCCGATTGATGCCTAACACAGGCACAACTATCAATGCATAATAGAGAGATCAAGACTTGTGGAACAACTGGCACATCACAGACTCTACGACTCAAAGCATTATAGTTCAACTCTTATAATAGAGAAAGATAGCAAATATTACAACCAGAGGTCACAGACCCAACAGTACATCATGCGGAAGCAAAGTTGTTCTAAACAACAAGATCCAAATTATGGCCTAAGAGGCCTATAGATAAACATTCCAGCGCCAGCTGTTCCGGGATGTCCCAAGCTGCCACCTGGGAACCCCAGACTACTCGTCGACGTCCACATAGAACCCACCTTCAGTGTCGGTGAAGTCCTCCACTGAAAATCAACAAAACAACGTTGAGTTCGACGAACTCTGCAAGATTATAGAGCTACTAGCTCGATGATTGGCTTTCAAAGGTTTTATGGCTGTTTTGCATAAAGCTGGTTTTCTTTATAAAAGACATCTGGCATCGACTAATCAGAATATTTTAAAAAGGGGTAAGAAGTAAACTCTTTTCTTTGATCAACTTCATCAACAACCACCATCAATCACTTCACCTGTCTACCAAGGCACCTCCCCGAATCACCCTCGAGGAAGTCAACCTTGCATTCTTGGTAGTACCTTTAGTACTCAGGTTTTAATCATTCCGTTCAAGTTTTCTATGGTCTCTGAATCCGGCACCAAGTCGTCCATAACCGTGGACACGGCTTTTCGAAAAGATTTACCCTGCAGGGGTGTACATTGTTTGCCACGCGTACCGTCCGGCCCATTGCTTGTACATTAGCTCTCTTCCTTGGAGAGCCGGCTGGGTGGGAGCGGCGTCGACTTCTCCCTCGCTTGAGACTAACCCAGGATCATCAGTGTCGGTAGGGCAAGTTCAGTGCCTCCAACACCCTGCCCCGCGGCCACTCATTTTCCTAAACACCACCATCCTCATCCCAGTCCTGCCACCATCTTCCGCACGCGCAAATGGAAGCTCAAACTAGAGGACCCTGGCTAGCCCCGCCCGAGTTATTTAGTCTATGAGGGTTCCTGCTACTGCATAGGCCTCACGCATGGTAGCACGCTCGGTCTTGGCTCGAAGGCAAGAACTCGCACTTAGGCGGCGAGAACGAGACAACCCACCACATCCCATGTGGCCTCTCATCCCCGCCTTTAAGCAGTTTATTAATGTCACCACAACTCTCCACCACCTCCGGTCATTCCATCAACTGTTCCGACAATGAAATATCCATCAGATGACTAAGCATTTAACTAAGCATGGCTAAGCATATACATAGCAGGTATAATTATTCCGGCCAACACTTCAATCATATGGATATTAGGAAGGATACATGTAATGGCAACAGGTATCTAATGCAACTAGTAGGATACTCTAATCCAGGCAGAAGACATTTAGAACCGAATGCAATATTATAGTGGAGAAAATAATTGCGGAAACATAGGAGCAGACATGCTCAGAGGGGGGATTACGCTTGCCTTGTTCAGGGGGCTGGTAATACGGGTCGTCAGGGTATTGTGGTGGAACCCCGACTGATTGATCTATCGATGCACAAAAACACCGGAAAGAAAACAATCAATAACCACACATGCATAACAAATGCAATGCACAAACACATGATGGCATGACATTTTTAATGCACTGAAATTACTATAACAAATCTAGCAATTTAAATGGGGTGCAATTTATAAGTATTTCGACAAGAAAATGAAGCCCCATATTTAACCTAATGATTTTCCCTAACTTCTAAAAGTGCAGTACTGCAATCTTGTTCAATGATGCATGCAGATGATGTTGATGGACAGTACATATTTTTATGAGCATTTTGAGGTATTAAACACATTTTTCTGATAAACCGATAAAAAGGTATTGAATTTATAGATCCCTTTTAAATCTGCCATTTTAGCAAATTCCATAAAACATCATTAACACTAATTATCCAAGCTTAGTGAAGTGGTGAAACATGAAGTATATTAAGTGCTGAACATTTTGATAGTTCAAACCTAATTTTTGGATCATTATTTAATAAGTTATGAATTTTCTAAAAACAATTTATTTTCTGCCATTTTTGTTATTTTAATAAAACATCAATTAAACTAATTTATTTGGATGTGTGAGTTATGCCAAAAGACACACTTTAATCTTCTGAACAATATTTGCAATTTTTGGACAAGTATTCAAAGAGTTCTGGATTTTACCAATTTGTATTTGAATTTTTCTAGCTATTTCAATTTCCAGAAAATCTAGCAAAATGTTTTGCACCGAGCCTGTGCCTAGCCCCAGTCACTGACGTGTGGGGCCCAGGCCACGCTGGCAGCCCAGTCAGCGCAGAGGCCCACAACCACATTTGACCGTGGCCAAGCCACGACCGGCGCGCTCCGGGCGCGGTGGCTGTAACGGCGGCGCGCACGGCTATGGCGGCAGGGAGTGCGCAAGGAAGATCGACTCGTTGCATTCGAAGCGCACAGATCCAGACCATTTGCTGGCAGAGCTACGGACCAAATGGTCGCCGGGGAAATGCTCCGGCGACGAGGTCGTGCGGAGGCGCCCTACGGTCTATGGCGGAGCTACGAACACACGGCAAACTAGAGCGCTAGGAGGGGAACGGAGATGTCCAGAAGCAAGGCGTGCTCACCCTTGTCGCGCGGGTGTTCTCAGATTGGACGGAGGAGGACGGAGTCGACGACGAGCTTGCTCGAAGCGCGGCGGCCAGAGTCGGAGAAGAAGAGGACGGCGCGGTCGATTCGCGGATCCCCTCTTCGATTCCTTGCACCAGAAGGAAGAGGAAGACGAGGCGAGTACGATGGACTTCTTCGATCTGCTTGGGTAGCCTCAATCGACGGCGATGCGGCGGCGAAGCTCCGGCTAGGGTTCGGCCATGGTGAGAGAAACGAGAGAGAGGAGGAACGAGAGCAGGCGAGTGAGGGAGGGGGAGCAGAGGAGCGTCTCGGGGGGGCTCCTTATCCTCTTAGAGCGGCAGGGGGAGCGGGGGCGCCTGGGCATCACGCGGAGAGCTCGGCACTGGCGCCATGTCGTGCCCACTGGAGCTACAGGAAGATGATGGCGATTTGCAGAAAACCCCCTGGCAAACTTTTCCCATCACAACTAAGTCCTTTTCAGCTCTAGATTAAATAAACAGCATTGTATTTAAATTATTTGGGACACTTAAACATTTTAGAAAATTATGGGACAAATCATGTAGCCTCCCCACAACATGTAGAGGCTCCACAAAAATTGGTGTGTCAAAATAAAATGTTTTGCACCACATTTGTTCATAGGGTTCATTTGTGGTAATTTTGGTTAATTACTACTGGATATTCTTTTAGAAATTTTAAAGCAAGTGTGACATATTATTTTTGAACTCTCGGAACTTCCTTGAAAAATATGGAATAGCATTTGAACTTGTGTTTGTCACAAACATCCATAATTGAATTGAATGGTTTGAAATCATTTGTTGGTTATGTTTTCATTTGTTTTTAGATCAATTGTTTCAACTTGATCTCTTCCTTAACAATGCCATGATGCATGAATGAAATGCAAAAGTGAAAATTTTGTTCACAATTTAGGTTCACAAACTTGGGGATGTTAACCTATGCCCGCACTGCAGGTGCCCGGCGTGCCGCCTTACTAATTAGGTCTAAATCTAGTTTTTAATTTGAATGAATTATGTCTAGTTTGAACGGAGTTTCAATGAAACCTATATACTTTTTTGATGTCGAACTTAAAAAATATTTGGGCGCCGTGAGTGGGGAGCGACCCCCTAGCCTGCAACTCGTCCGGACGGCGCTCACGCGACGACGTAAGCGCCAAAAAACTAGAAAAGGCCGCTCACGCGCCCGCCAAGAAAGCGCTGACGGTACGATCTCGCTGCGGGCCCCACCACGCACGCACGTTCGGCTGATCAGGCCACATCACCATATCCTGCCTGTGAGGGCATGTACAGCAGTCTAGACATCAATCAACTCCTCACGTCATGTATAGACAGCGTTAAAGACAGGTTCTACAGTAGGATGTCTGTTTACGAGTCTATAACCATCGGTTAGCAGTTACAGCAGGAAGAAGATAACTGCGTTTAGCGCACGCAAAGAGCCTGCTGTAGCGAAAGGGAAAAGACAAAACTTACAGACACCTTGGTACAACGGGAAAAGCCCGTAGATAGCAGCCGATTTTTCAGCGCTATAGACCGTCTACAATTTTACCGACGACGACAGTTGCCCTGTTAGTTGTTGATCCAGGGCATGGGATGCCCCTGTTTAGATGTTGATCCAGGGCTATGTATGCCCATAAACTTCTAAGTTAGCTGTGATGATGCATTAACCTGTGTTGTATATAACTAGATCTATTGAACCTAGTAAGTTCTATGTGTTAGCTTTGAAAGTCTCCAACTATGTTGTGTTAGCTGTTACCGTTTTAGAGGTGGTAAGATCACCATTTTCATAAATGGTGACCATAACATGACGCAAGGCTGTAACCAACCGGCGTGTTTTGGCGCTAATACATGTTCAACCACGTAAACAGCACACCAAACAGTGGTAGGAAAATAGCAAAACAATAAAAACAAGCAACCAAACGGGCTGCACAACGTGACTTCGTCCTCGTTTTTTCTAGTACAGACCTTAGGAGCCACGTATACAAATGGGTTGAAAAGCATGAAGTAAACCAAACACACCCGAAAAGATAGCCCACACGCCTACCAAGAAAGCACCGACGACACAATCTAGCTGTAGGCCCCACCACGCACGCACGCACGTTCGGCTGACCAGTCCACATCACCGTATCCTGCCCGTGAGAGCATATACAACAGTCTATACAGCCATCGTCTGTACTGCTCCTCCACGTCATGTATAGACAGCGTTAGAGCATCTCCACCGGGGGTCTCCAAATTCGTGTCCGGCACCCCCCAATGGGGCCTCCATTGGGGGTGTCAGACATGTGTCCGTCCATGTTTTCGACCGCGTCCACAGCGGCGCACCCCAAACGTCCGCCCCCCAAACGCGAGCAAATCATCGAACACCTTGAGGGCGGCGGATTTTATTAAACAAGATTTAACAAACTTACAATTTAAAATCTAAACGAGATTTAACAAACTAAACTTAAACTACGCCGGTACCGGCTACATGCTACAGCGTCTAGCCAACCACTACACGCGCCGGCAGCGAGGAGAGATGCCGCTCCATGGCCTAGCGAAGGGGAAGAAGATGCGAACCAAGCGCCGGAATCATCAACAGCCTTGCATGTCTCGATGATCCGGCGCGGGAAGTTTCATCTGCTATTCCCATTGGCTACGGCCTTTAGAAACGAAGCCTCGCCGTGGCTGAGGCTTCTGGTTTCGCGGCCGGCGCGTGGTGGGATTTCATCTACCGCCTGGCCGCCTGATCAGAAGCCTCGCCGGCTTCACCTTGCGCCCCCTTCTCCGGTGGCGGCGGCGCTGCTGACCAAGATGCGCCTGCCGTTTCTAGAGGTAGATCGGGCAGCTCGGGGTCATCGTCGTCGTCCTCGGCTGCGTCGTCGTCGTTCGATGCAGACAACTCTGGCGTTGGTTCCCGCGCGCCGGTAGGGAGAAAGTCGCCGGCACAGCGCGCCTTGTACTCCTCGTCCACCACGGCGTGCCAGTAGGGCGCCGAGATGGAGTACTTGGGGTCGATCTTCTGCTCGTACGACATCGCCTGCAACTTCCGCATGATGAAGCCGATGCGCTCCTTGCCGCTGAGCCGCGGCGCCACCGGCACGTTGACGGCGTTCCTCGTCCACCCTTCAGGTAGGGACGCGTCCCCCTCGACCGGCATGCTATGGCGGTTGCACAGCTGCGCCGTCTCCAGCGACACGACGTACGGACGCGCGTTGGCTGCCTCCTCGAGCCACCACTCGCGTTCATACGCCCTGGCCATCTCCGCCTCCTCGTTGCGGCGACGACGTTCCTCCATCTGCTCGCGGCGTCACTGGACGCGGCACTCGCTTTCCGCAGAGAGGAAGTCGCGATGACGCCGGAGCTCGTGCTCCTCCGGCGTCTCGCGGTTGGCCGCCTTGCTTGGCGGCCGATCTGCTGGTGGCGAGTTGGGAGAGGGGAGAAGGGAGAAGCGGTGGTGTGGGGAGAGGAGGGCTGCGACGCGCCGGGTTTTAAAGGCGGTCGGAGGAGCGGGGTTGGGTGGCCTGCATTAACGCGGCCACCGGTTCGTCTGGCCACGCATTGACGCCGACGACGCGTGCGCAGGGCGCCGCCGCGGGCAGCCGCTACGACTGCAGCACGCGTCGCTTCCGTCTGCGCCATGGGAATGGGCGCGGCGTCATTGCGAGGCGTCGCTTCGCTATTGCGAGGCGTGATGACAGGCGAGCCGCCGCCTCGTCGCCTCGCCATTAAACGCGGCGCAACGGCCTCCTGCCAAGCCCAAGTTAACATGGGGCGGGGCGCTGTGCGTATGACGGGCAGGCCAGCCCTGTCAGAAGGATGTCCGCACCCATGTCCGGCACCCCCGAGAGGGTTTCCAAATTTGGAGGCCCTCTCGGGGGTGCCGGACACGATTTTGCTCGGGACGACACTTTGAGGGTGCCGCTAATGACGTTTTTAGGCGTCTGGACCCCCAATAGGTGGGGGTCATTTGGAGGCCCGGTGGAGATGCTATTAAAGACAGGGTTCTACAGTCTGTATGTTTACGATTCTATAACCATCAGTCTCGGGAAGAAGTCGAGATAACTGTGTTTAGCTCATGCAAAGACCCTGCTGTAGCGAAAGAGAAAAGACAAAACTTGCAGTCTTGGTACAAGGAGAAAAGCCCGTCGATAGCAGCGATTTTTCAGACCTTCTACAATTCTACCGAGGACGGGCTGTTTCTCTCTCCTTTTTCTTCCCTCCACCTCATATAAAATCCGGTTGTAACCCCTCCTGATTAGACCCCACTGTACGCGCTCCCTCCTGCGAAGCCAAAAACACCTTTCCTCCACCCGAACGCCGCCCCGAAAAAGCCCATGGCGGCGGCCGCCACCTCCGCACCCAATGTCTCCTTCCCCGACTTGTTGTACCGCAGCCGCCGCGATGGCGGCGTGCATCGCTTCACCTGCTGGCCGCCCTCCCGCGTGGTCGCCGCGTCCGCCGCCACCGCGATGACGGCTTCCTCATCCCCAGAAGCGGCGGTGCCCCTGAAGGCCGACCTGGCCACCGCAGCGCCCGTGCCGCTGATGCGGGTGACGCCCCAGTCGCTGAAGAGCGCGAGTGGGTCCCTCGTGCTGCCACACATGCTCCACCAAATCATTTTGGAGCTGAACATGAGTCGCACCAAATCATTTTGGAGCTGAACATGAGTCGCCTTCTCACGGAGATCAGGAACTGTGCAAAAGTTAACACTCCCTGAGGCTCAACCAACTCCCCCTGAAACTGCCATGCCTGATCATAGATACTGCCATCGCGCTCATCCTCCATGATCATGTGCATGATCCGGAAAATCTTGGGAGTATATGTTGGTTTCACCTGACGAAAGTGGTCCCCGTATAGCTGGACGTGGCCAGCTGATCTGTTGTGGGAGAACGCCACGACAGAGACCCTCTGAACACTGGTCGCATCCTCTCCATGTATTCATTGACGATGAGGTGGCAACGAGGCCATCGCTCTCATCATCGGATGAATCGTCTGAGGAGGACTGGTACATGATGTAGTTCTTGTAAAAATACTCATCGGAGCTATCCATGGCAGAGCCGTACCTCACTTCTGGCCGGGGCAAACGGCCGAACACCTTGTGGACGGCGTCAGGGTCGCGGGCGCTCCGAGCTCCGGGGTAGTGAGATTCACCGGCTGCGGTAGGGAGGAAGCGGTAGGGAGGAAGCTGCACCGGTGACAGCGGGGCAGAGGAATAGGTGGCGGCCGCCCGGGACGGCCTAGAGTACCAAGTCGGGGTGGCGACGGTGGGGTGGCGGCAGGAGGGCGAGGGAGGTGGAGAAGATTGGGGTGGGAATGGTCTGCTCAGTGGGCCAGGGGTGGGCAAAACCTGTGTGGACAAAGAGAGGACACAAAACATGTCCGCGCGTGTCCGTGGTCGACGCAAACCTGGCCCAAATTTGGGCCTGAGTTTGGGTCGCGGCGGACAGAAAATCGAACAACAGTCTATTTGTGTCGCTGCGTTGGGCTTTGGTTTTCGCTCAAATGGACAAAAACGAACGCCCCGTGGACTGGATGCGTCGGCCATTGGAGACATCCTTATGATGTTTAGCCTTCGATTCCTTTTTTATTGGATATCACTACTCAAAATGTTTGATTTTAAGCTTTAAAAAAGGGGAAATTTGCTGATGGACACGGTTATTTCATGTCCTTTGCCTAGACACACTAAACTTTCACGCCTTTGCTCAGTACCATTACAATTTTGTAGTCATTTTCCGTAACACACCGCACATCCTAAAACGGAAAACTCAATCTTTTGTTCGTGAATTGACAAGCCCCATAAAGAAAGACCCTCGTATCCCTTGTTGTTATGATCGAGTACGTCACTTACACGGAGAGGACGCCAAGGAACTGGCGGCGCTCCGACCTCCCGCACCCGCTGCGCTGCCGCTGAAGCTCTCTGACCCGCGTCGCCACACGAAGTTGGGCTGCTGGCCTGTAACTGCGCCCCGCCCTGTTGGATTCCGTCTAGAGGCGGCACTCCGACCTGCCGCACCCTGCCGTGATGTTGTCATCCCGAGATACCTACTGAAGTAAATGACCACTACACGCCATGTGACTCAGGGTGCAGGTGGGACTGCTCGTGGGCTCCCACTTAATACCCACACAGTCCCACACAAGATAAATGGGCGTCCCGCGGTAGCCCACTAACCACATGTGGGTGCCCACGAAGCCCACAAAGCCCGCATATGAATTTGATAGGCATTTTCACGAACTACAGTTCTACATACTTTACACCAACACATGTAAACAAACAACGTATCAATTTGACAAGACATTTTCACATGCAACTTTGTAACGTGCACCCTTTTCAGTTTCCATCAAAATTACAAGATTTTAGCTACGAAAGAAGGCAGCACCATGTAGCTATACGCTAGACAAGCATATGTAAATGTTCCATTTCTTCACCAACAGCTGACCAGTTTCACTTCATAGCAGCAAGTCCAGAATACTTAATGGCACTGCAACAATAAAATATGATTGGATTGTTAGAATGAGAAATCCACATATGGACATGGACAAGCCCACGCATGAGAAATCCACACAGATAGGTACTAACAGGTTACTGAAAAACCACTACAGTACGACTCTTTCCAATACTGATTAAACTTCACTTGCATTTGCTTCAACATCCGTGAAATGGTGATGTCTTGGGCTGACACCTCTTTATTCAGGATTTTCTTGTCATAACTTGCTTCTTCCTTATTTAACATCTTCTTCATGATCCAAAGTTGATGGAAGTAAAGATGGCATGTTGGATAATGTGAACCGGAGAGAGTTGTTGTTGCGGTGTAGAAAACGTTCAACAACTTGCATAGAGCCTCAGCCATTTTCCATTCAGCTGGTGGAGGAGCATATGTGAAGTCCTTGTCTTGACTTGCTAGAGAATAGAAGACATTTCTAAGCGGCAAGGCAGCCTCAAGCATGAGATAAGTTGAGTTCCAACGAGTAGTGACATCAGCATACAACGGTCTGGATCAGCCTCCTGGTGGTATGTGAAATTCTCTAACAAAATACCTGGACTTCCCTAAAAACATCCTTGAACTTCTCGGTTTATGTGTGTGTACTGCCGACGGGGTATTTTCACGATTAGTGTTCAGTAAATCAGCGACAACTTTCTCATACAGTGTCCATTTTAGGTGTATGACCACTCGAAATGTTTAGCCGAAGAATACACATCTATTAAATTTACCGGTAGAACCGGTAACGAAAATCATGTCCGTGCACTTCAGAAGATATGGTTCGGCAAGGCAGCCTTAAGCATGAGATATGGTTCGGCAGCCGAAGAATACACATCATGTCCGTGCACTTCAGAAGATATGGTTCGGCAAGGCAGCCTCAAGCATGAGATAAGTTGATGTGACCCGAACCATATCTTCTGTCCGTCTTAAATTGGCCTGAAGCAAACCTCACGCCAACCTGACCGTTTTAAATCCTGCTTTGGGTTCTGCGATAAAGCACAAGAAACCAGCAAACAAAGGTTTAATTAAGGACTTAAATTGATCAATTCACACATAAAAATCAATCTTTCCATTTTAGGACATACGGTGTGTTGCGGCAAATGACCACGAAATTGTAATGGTACTGAGCAAAGACATGAAAGTTTAGTGTGTCTAGGCAAAGGACACGAAATGTCCAGGAGCAAATTTTCCCCTAAAAAATTATGAACAGAATATTGGGTATTTCATTTTCAGGGATCTTTTGAATGGTTTCAGTTCTAAATGGACCTCGTTCCTCTGTGTGATGGTATTTCGGAGATGGCTAGATTTCCCATGGTCGATAGATTATTTAATTTCGTTAAGAGGGTTTGCTTCATGTTTTGGAGTATAGAATCTTTTGTTCCTCGGCGCGAATGTGATGTCCTCCAGTGCCGGGGCTGGACATCAAGAATGTAAACGCACAATTGTGCATAACTCACCAGGATTGGAGTAAGACCCGGGGCAAAAACTTAGCTTAAAAAAACTTCAGAAAAAAATTCTTGTAACGGCACAGAAATTTGGTAAATATAAAAAAGATAGTAACATATCAAGGGTTTAGTTCATCCGAGTCTATGATGACCTCAACAACAGTAGAAGAACCAATACCTTGAAAAAACAACAAATTGATGTCACAAGGAAAAGCACAAACATCAAGTAAAATGGTCAATCATTGATACAAATATAAGAACTTTCCAAAACGATTGAAGAAATCACTGAATTTACCTGTTGGCCGAGTGGAGCAGCAGTTCAAGGCTTCAAGAAGTCCTAGTTAGCATGTTGGATTTCCCCTTGTTTGGCCGTTGCCTTAAAAGTGAGGCGGCGATGGCCAGTCGATGGTCGTGTGGAAGTGGGCGGGAGGTGAGCAAGAGGAGGACCGAGCGAGCGAGGCACGGGATCGATTTAGTCGTCCTTAGTTTGGTCATATAGTGCCAGATAAATGGGCCACGGTTGCGCTGCGTCTCGGGCCGAACTAAAAAAATGGATACCTGGTAGGTTGGTAATTTTGCTGCGCCCCAGGTCATGGCCTTGGTTGACCGGGGCCCATGCTGCGATGACATGGTTGTTTCCTTTCCACACGCTCTTATGGTCTTCTGGGAAACCTTTGCCCGTGCCAGTGCTGGTCGCTCATGCTGGTGGTGGATATTTTTTTATAACCTATAGGAGATCGACGCTTCTTTGTATTAAGCTTAAGGACCGGCGAAATAAAGGGCCAACAACAGAAAAGAACCACCTTGCCCTCTTTGGGACGAGTGAAGCTATGGCTAACTACTCAATTTCTTGCAGCATTCCATGAAGACAGACCACCCAGCTAGCCCACTTGTCCACGATTCTTTCGACGGACGTCCTCCATAGTAGATGGGTTGGTGTCGAAGAGGTGCGTGTTTTCTTCATGCCACAACTTGCGGAAGACCAACCATTCAACATGACACTTGAACTATTTGTTTCCTTTGAACGCCCAAGGTACTTAACTAGATCATCTTGCAATTGCCGATGAACACGTTCGTCAAGAATTTCCTGATGCATGGTGAGAAATTGAGCGAACTTTGTCGAG
Organism: Poa pratensis; assembly: GCA_947311845.1. Lineage (NCBI taxonomy): Eukaryota > Viridiplantae > Streptophyta > Magnoliopsida > Poales > Poaceae > Poa > Poa pratensis. The sequence goes on from CAMZMU010000041.1 coordinate 144,352,262, forward strand.
ACGCCCTGATGTGGCTCGGAAAGAGGACCCTAGTAGTTCCACTTCTGATCAAACACTAGACCAGCATCACACTCACTCTCCACGATCATGTTGTGCATGATGACACAAGCATTCTTGACCTTCCACATCTGATCTAGTGGCCCTGATCAGGTTCCGGCAATCTGCAAGATTTCTCTGTACTCGTACACACGCATAGGTTTTCCTATCTTCTGAGTATAAGCATCGATAATTTGCCATAATCTGATATACTTGATCATCTAGTGTTATTATGTTTGACGTAACGGTATCACAGAGATGGGTGGGGTGAGGAGCATCTCAGGTGCAAATTTACTTTTTCCCTCGTACACATGTTTGACATATTATATACTTAGATGTGTCATTTTTCTTACGTGTTTCTGTTGTTGCCAAAGATTTAATTTAATTTAAATGAACGTTAGGATTATTTGCCACTTTTTTGTGTGTGTTCCTTTTTTTAGGTGAGTCTGTGTTTCTTTTGTTATGCTCATGTAGGTGAGGAGCATCTCAGGTGCAAATTTACTTTTTTCCTCGTACACATGTTTGACATATTATATACTTAGATGTGTCATTTTTCTTACGTGTTTCTGTTGTTGCCAAAGATTTAATTTAATTTAAATGAACGTTAGGATTATTTGCCACTTTTTTGTGTGTGTTTCTTTTTTAGGTGAGTCTTTTTCTTTTTTGCAGTAAACAAGACCTTCATTCATCAATCAGCGGAGTTACAATCATGGGTAATGCAAGCAGCTAAGAAACCCGGGATGTAGTTCACCCATAAGCATCTTCTCCTAGTAGCACTAGCTTGCTTGCAACACAAATGAGCTAAATAGTTAGCTTCCCTACCCACAAAATTCGAAGTAAAAGTATCAAAAAAAACTCTAAGCTCTTGAATATCCAGGAATATGGAAGCAGCCTCAGTTTTGTCAAAGACTCCCGAGTTCCATAGCTTCACCACCTGTTCAGCATCACTCTCAATGATCACATTTCTGAATCCTAAATCATGAGCCAATTGCACTCCATCATGAATCGCTAGAATCTCCATTGTCATAGACGTACTGCTGCGTCATTGGTGTTTGTATATACTTTCCTTGTATTGGCCCTGTAATATCCCGTTGTAAAGGGGTTTTCTGCATGTTTAGCACACTTGTATGTGTATATATACTGGCCAATGGCCTCATAAAAATACAAGTTGCATGTTTTATCACATTGTATCAGAGCCTAATTCTAGGCCTTCAGCCGCACTCACAACTTGTAGTCATTGCCCACGCTGCTGCAGTCTCATCCGCGTCTCCTCCTCCAGCTCATCATCTCGCGCCGCCGCCGCGCGCCGTGCTATCGCCCTCGGCTCCGTCCTCCCAACCGTCTGTGTCGCCTGTGCCTCACCTTTTGCACAGCGAGCAAACGGAGCCGGAAGGGACGGCTGCTCCTCCACAGCACCACCACCACCGCACGCCAGCTAGCCATTTCATATCCCCGTTTTAGAGGGGTTTTCTGCATATCTACCACACTTGTGGGTGTATGTATATATCATCCTATGGCATCATACAAATACAAGTTGCATATTTCCTCAAAATTGGCAGCCTAGATAAATTACATTTGCTTATGTATAGGTATTTTCATTCAAGTTGAGAGGTGCATATAATATGATGGCAAAGCTCTCGCAAGAGCAGTTGGAGAAGGGCGTCATCTGCTCCTCTGCTGGAAACCATGCTCAAGGAGTTGCTCTTTCTGCCATGAGACTGGGCTGTGATGCCGTTATCGTCATGCCTGTGACAACACCAGAAATCAAGGTTAACAATCTTTCTGCGCCATTGCCTTAAATTTGTTATTTGCATGGTATATTGTTGTTTTGTCACCAGCTAGTAAATCTATTAGCTTAATCCAGTGGCGATCAGTGGAGGCATTGGGTGCAACAGTCGTTCTCAAGGGTGACTCGTACGACGAAGCTCAGTCATATGCAAAACTACGATGTGAACAGGAAGGCCGGACATTCATACCTCCATTTGACCATCCCGACATTATCGCTGGTCAAGGAACTGTTGGCATGGAAATTGTTCGCCAATTGCAAGGCCCATTGCATGCAATATTTGTACCTGTGGGCGGTGGTGGATTAATTGCTGGAATTGCTGCCTATGTGAAAAGGGTCCGCCCAGAGGTTAGCCTTCAAAATTAGAAGTGGTTTTCTTATGAAAAATCTCAGAATGCAACTAAGTTCTTTTTAAACACCGGCAAGTAAATGGCCCTTTAATTTTGTTTCAGAATTTCAAATTTTTTTCATCCAAACAACTAACTGCAATCCTTCTCTAAATTGAACACAATACTCATTTGGTTACTTTGGAATACAATGTTCATATTCAGAGTGTCACTTTCTTGTGTTTTTACAACAGTTCTGGTACAGGTAAAAATAATTGGAGTGGAGCCCTCAGATGCAAATGCCATGGCATTGTCCTTGTGTCATGGTCAGAGGGTCATGTTAGAACATGTTGGAGGGTTTGCTGATGGTGTAGCTGTCAAAGTTGTAGGAGAGGAGACATTTCGTTTGTGCCGAGAACTTGTAGATGGCATTGTTATGGTCAGTCGAGATGCTATTTGTGCTTCAATAAAGGTGAGGGTGGTCGATTTATTATATGTCTGCTTTGCTTAATATGTTAAATGGATGCCGTGTCCTGTTTTCATCATCAAAAGGTACTCAACTCACTTGAATGAAGCCTCGGCATATACTGCACAAGAAATTTAAGAAACATAATTCCCACCTTCTTGCATATATATTCTGTGGTCAAATGGTCGGTCAGTATAGGCCACCAGCTGACTTTTCTAGTGGATAGGCGTTATAATAATGTGAATTATGTAATGTGGTGACCGACCTATGTAGCTTACAATTCTTGTTGTGGATATTGATGTTCATTGCAATTTCTTAATTTACTATGCATATTTACCCTGGTGATATTCACAATCTTTTGTTTTCTTCCAGTCTTGCTACTGTCATGTTCTGGACCATGCTACGCTAATATGGACGTTGTGTCCCTAATAATCTTATTCATTTGTTTGTGAGTGCAGGATATGTATGAGGAGGACAGAAGTATCTTTGAACCTGCTGGGGTCCTTTCCTTGGCAGGGGCTGAAGCTTACTGCCAATACTACGGTTTGGAAGAGAAAACTGTAGTTGCTATAGCTAGTGGAGCAAATATGAACTTTAATAGACTTGGACTAGTAACTGAGCTCGCTGATGTTGGTCGAAAACGAGAAGCGGTACTAGCTACATTTTTGCCAGAGGAGCAAGGAAGCTTCAAAAAGTTTGCAGAACTGGTATGTCTCTTGATTTTTCTATCAAACACATAATGATTTGTAGTATATTTATTTTCCTGTGACTTCTTGTTCTGCAGGTTGGCCAGATGAATATTACTGAATTTAAGTACAGATATGATTCTAATGGAAAACAAGCCCTTGTTCTGTACAGGTATACAGGCAAAAACGCCAATATTGTTCACGTTCTTTTTTGTAATGTTTATACTCTGTTGTTTCTTCTAGAACCTTGATGGGCAAGAATATAGATAGTAAAGGTCAACTTCTTACATTCTCCTAGCTAATCTTTATGTTGGTTCTTTTGAATTTCAGCGTTGGCATCTATACTGATCATGATCTTAGAGCAATGGTGGAACGCATGGAATCTTCAAAACTTAAGACTGTGAACCTTACTGACAATGACTTGGCAAAAGATCACCTAAGATACTTTGTAAGTTCAATATGTTCCTGCCGCGCTGATAGGCTATAGCCTTGAGCACACTATTTTTGTAATTATCAGACCAACAATTAGTTTTAGCACCTAGCTAGTGATATTATGGTAATATCAAGGATTACATGATGAATTATCCATGTGCAATATGCTAGGATAATTTGCAAACTGTTGTAAAGCAAAATAATTTCGAGTATATTTTAGTTGTATGAATATAACCAAATATATTGTTCTCTCTCTAAGTATCATTGGTCATAACGTTGCAAGCTTCATTAAATTTGTTTCCTAATATCTTTACCTGCGAAAGATCTTCTCATCGTTACCCTTGTGGTTTTCTCTAATACTTACTGGTTCTGAAAATTTTGTTCTAATGTGGAGGAACTAGGTTTTTTCCACTAATTCTTGTTGTGACCATGTAGGGTAACTGCGCTTCAGTGCATTAAGAAGAGAACCAAACTGTATAGTACCGAGCACCGCACAATGCCCTTAGGCATGAAAGAACAAAATGGCGCAGAAGACCTAGAAAACTGTACAGAGAAAATAAACCCCTAAAACAACCCCATGATGACTTGAACCACCATGCTATCAATCTGCCTTAAGCTACCAGAGTTCCCTGGTCCTTTGGCACGGGCAAGATACCACATGCGGAAATTTTCCTATGGTCGATGAACGTATGTTCCGGTGGTCTCGGTCTTCATTAGTGGCAGTGTACACCCACACCTCCCACCAACTGAGCTAGGCTCTGTTCCTTGTGTATCATGAGTAATAGTAACAAATACTCTAGGTCATACTCCTAGGAAATATGTATATATTCTTAATATTTGATCAAGGGCGCTTCCATTTGAAATGTTTCTTTAGTTATACTACAGTATCTCGGTAAAGAAACTTTGAGGAAGCATTGCCTTTGCACAAAACTACTGCAGCAATAAGTATGCACTTGGCTGCAAGTGTTCAACAGATGGAACGTCTTATCCCTAGTTTATCCCTACCTGTACTTCAAATCCCAGTGAGGATGGAGTGGCAATTGAATTGATGCACTAGCCAATTATCTCAAAAGTCCGAACTGATGGAAAGGGTTGTGCAATATATTTATTTCTAACACTCCCCCTCTAGGCTGTGGACGTTCTCACGAGCCTAGTACGTGGACTTAGGGTGTTCGCAGATATTTATTTTAATACTGCGCTGGCCAGGATTTGAACTCTAGACCTCTGGCTCTGATACCAAATTGAATTGATGCACTAGCCAATTATCCCAAAAGTCCGAACTGATGGAAAGGGTTGTGCAATATATTTATTTCTAACAGTGGCAATTTGATATTAGTTTGCCAATACAATCAACTTCAAAAATATAGAGGGCATAGAATGATTGTGTTCATTTTGCATGCCTCAAGGGTTGAATACTTGAGTTAGCCTATTCTAGTACTTCTAATTTCCGTTTGACGATTTGTATTTATTTTCTTGAACTAAGCAATTTTGTAAATATCATGTTCGGTAGTCTCATTATCTTTTCGACAAATTTTCAGATTGGAGGCAGGTCAGAAGTAAAAGGGGAACTTATTTACCGGTTCATTTTCCCAGAAAGGCCTGGTACTCTTATGAAATTTTTGGATGCATTGAGCCCCGTTGGAATATCAGCCTTTTCCATTACCGTGCACAGGTATGTCTTTTGAGTTATGTCAGTAGCCTCCTCGTGATAGTAGCCTGCTATGCCATCTCATACATCTGGCACATGATATTATTGCCACCAACCTTGAAAAGATGGGAATGAATGAAAAGATATCCCTGAAAATGAAAATGAGCAACAACATTGTTTCAGACACACATACTAGTTACATTAGTTTGTCAAACAATGCACACTATCGGGAGGATCTACAAAAACACAGATTCAGTGAGCTAATTCTCTTTGGCAGGGCGAAACTGGAGCAAACGTGTTAGTTGGCATACAAGTGCCACCGGAGGACCTTGATGAATTCAGGAGCCGTGCTGACAATCTTGGGTATGAATACATGTCTGAGATGAACAATGAGGTCTATAATCTACTTCTGCGCAATCCCAAGGTCTGACGCGGCTGACTCTCGCCAATCCAACCAATGGTTTGATTCCATGTTGTCCACAAATTGGTGAGGCTTAACAAAAGGAAAACTTTCTCAAGGTAGGATTGTTAGGGTGTGGCTTGATCATTTGTGTTGGAATAAAACCCATGTCATATCTATTTTTCTATGTAGAATTGTTATTGTTGCATTATGTTCTTGCTACACAATTGCAGCTCGATATTCCTGACGTGACTGGCTTTAGTGTTTGTAATGAATCCGTAGCAGAATGTTAGGTTAGTAACATGTCATCCCAATCTGCTAACATTAGCTGTGTTGCAGCCTATTTAACTACTTGTAATTTGTAAAGTAAGAAATAGGGGGGAAAATCCAGCAGGTAGCCAGGCATCCTAGACTTGGACGCGGCGGTGCAGCTTCTGTGAAGAGAAACTGTGAATAAAAGAACAGCGGGCGGCTGCTTTCTTGCGACTCGGGTTGGAGGTAGCACTTCTCTGGGGTGCTAAATTCCAAGCCGAATGAGGCCTCCAGGCCAAGAATAATAAAGAGGACATAAAGAACGGTTGTGGTTCCAGATGGAGAGGAGGAATGTGAATGAAGACGCGTAACGTTTTGAGGTTTACTATGCGTCGCATATCTGAAGCAGCTTTCTGCGACTGTTTAGTTCAGTTCTTAAACACTCTTTGGTAAATAAGTGGTATCAATTATACATAGTAGATGCTAAACACAATCTGAATGGAACAAATATTTCGCTTGAAAATCGAGTCTGTCCAGTATACAAACCTGGTGTGTGGGTGTTTAAAATTAGGAAGTTGGTCACGAGCGTCGTCCTCACCCCTCTCCTCGCTCACTCCGGAGAAAGGCGAACTTTTGAGAGTCCACCGCCAAATCCACCTCGCAGCCGGTGGGGCGTGGGTTCCCCCCTCTCCGTCGGCCGCTCCGGCGGCGGGAGGGTGGGGGAAGCCGTTCCACGGCTTGTACATAGGCTAGGGTTAGGTGTGTGTCCGGCCGGCGGCGCTTGTGAGGCGGAGGTGCGGCTGGTGCGGTGTTTGCTGTCGGCGCGGTGCCCCTTCGACGGCGGCACTGGAGGACGGCCGCCTCGCGCGCGACTTGTGGGAGCCCGGGGATCGGCGGATCTGCTTGGCTCCCTCCACCACGGCCGGATCCGGGAGCGACGGATCCGGATGTGTTCATCCTGGAGGTTGGTGTTGAAGATCTGCGCGGTGGCGCCGGCGGCTGCGACAGTAGCCTCTTCGGAGGCGGTGCGGAAGACTTTCCGTCTGCCTGGTGGTGGGCTCCGACGATCCAAGGTTTGGGGAGCTTGGGCAGCGGCGCGTCAACGGCAGCTTCGTCGTCGTCTTCGTCGCCGGGACTCAGTGGACCTCGTTGTAATTTTGCCTTTGTTCTGGGTCTTTCTGTAAGAGTGCGGATCTGATGTACTATCCTCCTTTCGCAAAAAAAAAATTAGGAAGTTGGTCTGTAGTGGCCATTGTATGATAACCTGCAGTATCTTTTGGGTTGCCATTTCTTCCTGCAACCTGACATTCACGAAATTAAATTCAGAGCAAAATAACCATGGTGCTCGCTTGTTTAATTGGCAGGCCTAATTTTGTCGTTATTTCCGTTTTTTGTTTGCAAGCAATTTTCTGTGGTAGGGATGCGGCAACAATCCAATGATCCAGATATGCTGTTAACAATACTTTACACTAATATTAGTGGGTGTTTGTTTCTTTCACAATCATCGGGGTGGTGATCCTATGGCAAAAAAATATCTCAGACACGGGTCTTATGGCAATTCTTTCTGTTGAACTGCACTAAAGCTACAGTAATAGAGTTGCATCTTTGTTTCCTGTTTGGAATAAGTAGTACCCTGGTTTACCTAGCCATTGCTAACGTGTAAAACATGCTACGGGGATATTCTTGTATCTATCCATTCAACATGAGCTTTCCTGACAGTTGGGAAGTAGCAACAATCGCACTGAAAACACAAAAATCGCACCATCGGATATGTGAAAAATGACAAACAAAAAAACAGCTTGGCTGCTGCTGTGCTGGGATCCAAGGTTGCTTGGTTGTTATGTAGCTAGCACTTCTCTGGGATGCTGAAACTGAGTGAAATCCAATATGATACTGGCGCCAAACCGAGGACGTGCGATATTTATTAGAGAAAATTTCTGCTCTGCTAACGATTATTATCTGAATCAGCTACTTGCCGCGACCGTCAATTCAGCTCTCAGCATTCTTCGGTAAACAAGTGGTATCAAAAATCGTCGTAGATGCTACGTACGATCTGAATAAATATATCTCGCTCGAAATTCTAGCTTGTCCAGTATGCGTAACTGTTTTTAAAGTTATGATGAAGATGCCTAGCAGTGGCCCATTCGATAATCCAAGTTCAATGCGATGCCTGCCCAGATCCGCGTATCCCGCAGCGCAGCAACTCTGTCTATCATTGCGAGCCTGACCAGAGGGTCAGATGGTTAGCTGAGCGTGGAGTGCGCTCGGTAGCCTAACGACTCGGGTTTAAGTCTCGAACACCGTAAATTGTTGCTCATAGCTCCCCTAACTCCTCTTCTATAAAAATATGCCTGGGTGCTTACCCATGGATAGCATTTTTTTAACTCTGTCTATCATTGCCAGTTTACTCGTGGCAGATGCGAGTAGTTGTGTCCTGTGTCAAGCGTGAGTAGTTGTGTGACCACAGCAAAAGGGATGCCTGCTCTTATCAAGGATGAGCTACAAGCAGAACCCCCGACCCCCTCCTCCTTTCCCCACCAACAGTGTCTGGAGGCGATTTTTGGGCGACTCCCCGTGTGACCAGCTCGCCGCCGGCGATCCGCTCGATTTCTCGCCCTCCGCGGCTGCTCCGGCGGCGGGAGGACGGGGAATCGACGGATCCCGGCGTGTACATAGTCTAGGTGTGCGTGGGGTGCCTGCCGGCGGCGCTGTGGAGGTGGCGGCGTGGCCGGAGAGGCTTTTGGTGGCGGCGGTCCTCTCCTCTGTCCTCGGTGCTCCGGTGGAGGCCCTGGGCAGATCTGCCGTTGCTGGCGCGGCCGCTGCTCCTCGGAGCCGCGGCGTGCTTTCCCTCGAGCTGGCGGCCGTGGTGGCAGCGCTGGTTCTAGATCTGGGGGTCCGGCAGCCTCCACTTCGGTGGATGGTGGTGCTTTTTCTTAACTTTTCTGAGAGTTTGCAGGCGGTTCGCTCTCCCTCGTTGGTGGTCGCGGTGGGTGCGGTGGAAGACGGGTGGCGCTGTCGCTTTCGTCTCCGGCGTGAGACGGCGATGGCGGTTTGGCGGCAGCTCGAAGCCGATGCTCCTTCAACGTCCAGATTCTGGCGCCCGCGTCAGATGGCTCCTGCGGCATCTCAACGTGGTTGTTCGAGCTGGCTGCTCCGGTGCGAGGTGAGCTCGCTTCCTTCTTCTCCGGCGGCGTGCTGCTGGCGCTCGAAGGCGGTGTGCTGCGCGGTGGATCCGTGTCCGCTGTGTGTGGGTTCGATCTTGCCTCTGTTCGTGCGTGTGTGCTCGTTTTCTTGTTGATCTTGTACATGAACTCCCTGTCAAAAAAAAAGATGAGCTACGATGTCCGAGTCAAGCGTTTTCTATAGATTGAGTTAATGTGTGAGTGGTTCCTTACCCAGCTCCTGGGATGTATGTGAGCCTTTTGGCATTTGTAACACCTTTCCCTCTTACTTAATGAAAAAGCAGAGCACCTGCTAGGTTTGTCAAAAAAAAAAGTAGTTGTGTCCTGTTCGATCTTTTTTTACCATCAGTATGACTGCTCAGACAACACTAAATGTTTTCTTTAACTGTCAAGTCTAGATATATTTGAATCAACAAAAAAGTGAAATGGCTTATATAGTGAACGGAGAGAGTAATAGATGTGGACAAACGCTGCGTAGACCGTCGCATGCACATGATTTGGCGTCGCAAACTGTTTAGTAGTACTAGTTGTTGTCTCTTTCATAGACACACATAAAAAACTGTTAGCAGTGGCCCGTTTAGGTCGCAGCTGAAAGCGACGCAATAAAAATGCTCTGATTAATATGCAGAAACCGAATTTCACCGAAACGGTTCAACATGTCCCGAATCGGCTATTGCAAGATTTTTGTAATTCAAACTAGGGGCTAGTTTTTTTTTTGTTCACAAGCCGAGCCATGTGTTAATCATGGCCCTCGGCTGCGCGCACGCAGAGAGGCAGAGCGACGACGGAAGCGCCAAGAAACGAGAAAAGGCCGCGCGCCGCCAAGAAAGCGCTGACGCCACGATCACCCTGCGGGCCCCGCCACGGTCCGGCTGACCAGGCCACATCACCATATCCTGCCCGTGACGCGCTCCCTCCTGCGAAGTGAAACCAACTTCCCCCTCCACCCGAACGCCGCGCCGGAAAAAGCCATGGCGGCCGCCGCCACCTCCGCATCCACGGTCTCCTACGCCCCATCGTCCCGCACCTGGGACGGCGGCGCGCATCGCGCCGGCTCCAGGCCGCCGCACTCCAGGGTGGCGGCGACGACGGCCACGTCCCCGGAGGCGGCGGCGCCCCTGAAGGCCGACCTGGCGCCCGCGGCGGCGCCCGTGCCGCTGACGCGGGTGACGCCTGAGTCGCTGCAGGGCGCCAGCGGGTCCCTCTTGGGAGTACCTCACCGCGGGGAGGAGGACCGGGTCGGCGACCTGGACGGGCCCGGCGCCATGGAGTACCTCACCGCCGTGCTCGCGTCCAGGGTGTACGACGTAGCCATCGAGACGCCGCTCGAGCACGCCGTCAAGCTATCCGAGCGCCTCGGGGTCAACCTCCACGTCAAGCGCGAGGACCTGCAGCCGGTAATTTAATCGCCAGCCCTCGCTGGCGCTGCCCTCTTCCTCCTGTCGGCACGGCTTTCTGGCGTTCGTCGTTTGCTGAAGAGATTTTTCGAATTTTTTCAGTCGCGTGAGCTGACTTCGTTAGTAAGGAGGTGGGTTTTGCGGAGGTTTTGCCTTTGATTACGATGTTTAGATTCCTCACGCACCTTGGATTTGACACGTTGAAGTGAACACCCCGTTCCTGTGTGTGAGGCGAGGGTCATTTTGAGACGGGTGAACTTCCCATGCTCGATAGGGTATTTGATTTCGTTAGGGTTTTGGGTTTTCTGATAGATGACAGATTGACAGATACTATGTTCATCAGCACTAAAGCGAGGGATGTGAATTCCTCCAAGTTTGGGCGCTTTGGTTTATTTGAAATATATTTTCCTTTTTCTAATCCCAGGGAGGTGAAACTCCCCAGCTCCATTCCCCATAGCAACAGCTGGGCAGGCAAGTTCAGTTTTATTTACAGAGCTAAAAACTCAAAGCCGAACACAGTAACAAATGTTCCATAATCCCCATATCAAGAGCTGGGCAGCAAAACCATTACATAGACCACCGCCCCAGGGGTCTGAACTACACTGGTGACATCAAAACATGATCAATCACTTCAGCGACCATGCCTTCAAACCCAGTCCTCTCTCTTGCAGGAGAGAGGCAAGCGAGTGCCCCCAGCTTCAGGTCTCCAGCCATAGCTTCAGGTCCATCAGCGCCCGATTGTTAGTAATTTGGGGACAGATGCCTCAGATTGGTTTGACACGATCCAGTTGGAATTAGTTGTGCATACGGCATACCTTGAAAGAAGGATCGTCAGCCAGCATGCACCGCAATCATCCAGAGCTAGTAGCAGAGTAGCCTTCAAGTGGAGCTTTGCCCCCACATTCCCCTCTTAAGAGGTGCTTGGAGAAGGTGGCCAGCAAGTTATGATATCAGATGGGGTATCCTAGGTGCAGAGTAAAGAACTTTGCCTCTGATACATATTTTTTATACTATATTGTATAGTTAATAGCGACCTCTTCCCTTAGCTTTTTTTTTGCCGCTGCTTAGTTTTAAAATGAATGAACAGTATAACTATCCATCACTTTTTTTTGTATTTTTTCAATGCACGTGCAGCTCTTACTGTTTGTGTCATTGGCTATTTACATGCCTAAATAATTTTCATTTGCTTCGTGCATAGGTTTTTTCATTCAAGTTGAGAGGTGCATATAATATGATGGCAAAGCTCTCCCAAGCGCAGTTGGACAACGGCGTCATCTGCTCCTCTGCTGGAAACCACGCTCAAGGAGTTGCTCTTGCTGCCCGGAGACTGGGATGTGATGCAGTCATAGTCATGCCTGTGACAACACCAGAAATCAAGGTTATCGATCTTTCTATGTCATTACCTTAAATAGGCTGTTTTATATGGTATATTCTGTCATTATCGCCAGCTAGTAACATATAGCTTAATCCAGTGGCGGTCAGTGGAGAGATTGGGTGCAACAGTTGTTCTCAAGGGAGACTCGTATGACGAAGCTCAGTCATATGCAAAACTACGATGTGAGCAGGAAGGCCGCACATTCATACCTCCTTTTGACCATCCCGACATTATCGCTGGACAAGGAACTGTTGGCATGGAAATTGTTCGCCAATTGCAAGGCCCATTGCATGCAATATTTGTACCTGTGGGAGGTGGTGGATTAATTGCTGGAATTGCTGCCTATGTGAAACGGGTCCGCCCTGAGGTTAGCTTTCAAACTTAGGAGTAGAAAAATCTCCGAGGACACCTAAGTTCTTTATAAATGTCATCAACTAAATGGTCTTGCTTCAGTACGTTTTAGAAGTTCAGTTGTTTTTTCATCCGATCAATTAACTGTAATCCTTCAGATTGAACAATACATCATGTGGTTTCATTGGATACAATATTCAAATTCAGGTTGTCACTTTCTTGTATGTTAACAACAGTTTTGGTACAGGTAAAAATAATTGGAGTGGAGCCCTCAGATGCAAATGCCATGGCATTGTCCTTATATCATGGTCAAAGGGTCATGTTAGAACATGTTGGAGGTTTTGCTGATGGTGTAGCTGTCAAAGTTGTAGGGGAGGAGACATTTCGCTTGTGTCGAGAACTTGTAGATGGCATTGTCCTGGTCAGCCGAGATGCTATTTGTGCTTCGATAAAGGTGAGAGTGATCAATTTATTATATGTCTGCTCGACCTCAATATGTTAAATGGGTGCATTACTGAACAGTGACCTGTTTTTGTCATTATAAGTACTCAACTCGCTTAAATGTAACTCGCATACAATGCACAAGAACAAAGAGAAAAGAATTCCCACTTTATTGCATAAATATTATGTAATACAATGCTCCGTCTATAATCCACCAGCTGGAGAGGTCGGTCGGCCCAAGATAATGTTGTACAGCTCAGCATACAATGCGCAAGATGAATAAAAAGAATGAATTCCCACTTTCTTGCATACATTTTGATCCAATGGTCTGTCCATATAATCGACCAGCTGGAGAACTTTTAAAAGTTATGTGTTTAAATTATTTTAGTGGAGAAGTGTTACAACAATGTGGATTATGTGATGAAGTGGCCTAGTTTTCTAGCTTTTGACTCTCGCTGTGGATATTGGTGTTCGATTTAATTTTTAAAATTTACTGCGCATAAGTGTCCTGTCGACATTACTCAATAATAGGATGCTTGAAATTCTCGCACATCAGTTTGTTCTATTCCAATCTCTACCCTCATTATGGACTGTTTATGCTACATTGCTGCTGATGTTCTGCACTTATACTATTATTCGTACTGAAATGTTGTTATTTGTGGGCGCAGGATATGTTTGAGGAGAACAGAAATATCCTTGAACCTGCTGGGGCCCTTGCCTTGGCAGGGGCAGAAGCTTACTGCAAATACTACGGTTTGGAAGGGGAAACTGTGGTTGCAATAAGTAGTGGCGCAAATATGAACTTTGATAGACTTAGATTAGTAACTGAGCTTGCTGATGTTGGTCGAAAAAGAGAAGCAGTATTGGCTACGTTTTTGCCAGAGGAGCAGGGAAGCTTCAAAAAGTTTGCACAACTGGTGCGCATCATGATTTTTCTGTGAACACATAAGTTTATATTCTATTTATTTTCTCGTGACTTGTTTTGCAGGTTGGTCGAATGAATATCACTGAATTCAAATACAGATATGATTCTAATGGAAAAGAAGCCCTTGTTCTTTACAGGTTAAGCAAACACAATTTCAATAATGTTCTTATTTTTCTGTACTGGTTTATTGTTTGTTGATGATTTAGAGAAGGTGACTTTTTAGTTTACATTCTCCTGGGTCCTTGCTAATCTATATGGTCCTTTTGTATTGCAGCGTTGGCATCTATACCGATCATGAGCTTCAAGCAATGGTGGAACGAATGGAATCGTCAAAACTTAAGACTGTGAACCTTACTAACAATGATCTCGCAAAAGACCACCTAAGATACTTTGTAAGTTTCATAGCCCATTAACACATTATTTTGGTAAGTCGACCAATGAACTACCATGTGCAGCATGCTAGGATGATTCACCAACTATTCTAAAGCAAAATAGTTTTTGAGTAAATTTGAGCTGAATAAACATAATCAATTCCATTGTTTTTGTCTAAGTATCATTGATCATAATGTTTCAAGCTTCAGTAAGTTCATTTAATGCTGCTGGTTAAACACCTTCTCACTGTTGTTTTTCTTCTCTGCCTCTTTGGCAATTCTGGAAATCTCGGTCGACAATCTATGTTTTTGCATCTAATTTGTAGAGACCATGCAGGGGAGACTGCACTTCAGTGCGTAGTGCGGGGCATGGCACAATTAAATAAGCGAAGATGTAATAAACTGTACATGGAAAAGAAACCATAGAACAATGCCATGATGACTTGAACAGTCTTCACCGGTCAGGTCTAAGCTACCTGAGCTCCCAGGTCCTTCACCGGGCAAGACACCGCAAGGGGGTTTTCCCTTTACTAGGCCGTGTATTTTCCCATTAAGGTGACAAGCACCCTATGCATCAAAGTTGACTCATAAAGTCATAATTGGTTGGTGGGGTTGCACACCCACACTTTCCTTGTGTATCACGAGCAAAAGTGACAAGTATACAAGGTCATACTGCTAGGATTATGTATATGTGCTTCATATATACTCAAAGGCGTTTGTTGAAACAGTTCATTTGAAATGTTTCTGTAACTATATCAAAATAATTTGGTAAAGAAAAATTGCAGAACAGACGTTTGTTGTACCATTTGAATAAAAAATACTGTAGCCGTAAGTTCACGCTTGCAGTACTGCAAGCATTCAGCAGATCAGACATCCAATCCCTAGTTTTTTCCTGTTCTAATCCTGCTGAGGTATTTCAGAAAACAAAACAAATAGCTGAGGACGGAGTTGCAGTTTTGATACTTGTGTGCAAATATAAATATTAACGTGCAAAGATATAGAGAGCACAAAAATGATCGTGTTAATCGTACAGCTGAAGAGTTGAATTAGCCCTTTTGTATATTTTAATTTCTTTAGGTCAATTTGTATTAAAAAAATTGTTCTCTTATCGTTCCATTAATATCAATTTTCAGATTGGAGGCAGATCAGAAGTAAAAGACGAACTTGTTTACCGGTTCATTTTCCCAGAAAGACCAGGTACTCTTATGAAATTTTTGGATGCGTTGAGCCCTCGTTGGAACATCAGCCTTTTCCATTATCGTGCACAGGTATGTTATTTGAGTGCTATCAGTATCCTTATGATAATGGCCTGATGTGCAATCTCATATATCTGACAACGTCATCTTATTGCTACCTCTACCTTGAAATGTGGAAATGAATGAAAGTTTCCACCAAAAATGAATATGCAAATCAGTTAATGCAAAGTTGCACATACGGTTACAGTAGTGTAGCCAAACAATGCACAATTAACCTCTTCAGACCGTCAACTCGTCGAGAAGAGCTGAAAATATAAACATTCAGTGAGCTAATTCTCTTTGGCAGGGTGAAACCGGAGCAAACGTGTTAGTTGGCATACAAGTGCCACCAGAGGACCTCGATGAATTCAGGAGTCGTGCTGACAGTCTTGGGTATGAATACATGTCCGAGATGAACAATGAGATCTATAATCTCCTTTTGCGCAACCCCAAGGTCTGATGCGGCTGACTCTCACCAATCCAACCAATGGTTGGTTTCCATGTCGTCCACAAATTGGTGAGGCTTAACAAAGGAAGACCTTCTCAAGCTAGGATTGTTAGCGTGGCTTGATCTTTCGTGTTGGAATAAAACCCCGTCATTTCTATTTCTTTATGTAGAATTGTTAGTGTGGCATTCGTCGACATGTTATTTGGTGTAGTAATGTGTGGTTTATGGGCGCTGTGCTTTTGGGCCTAAATGTATCGGCTATAAGCTTTGTAAGGCACCAAGAATTTATGAATAATAATAATAGTAATGTTTGATGGTGCAAACCAAGATCCAATTTCGTTGAGTTGCTTTGCTCATAATCATTGTTCTACACCTTATTTGTAGATCTCTCTTACATCAGCAGATTTTTTTTTAAACTTATTATGAAACCACGATGTGCATATTACCCGTTACAATGCCTGCGACTGGTGCTGGAACTTTGTACTCCCAACACATCAGTTCATTCGGAAAGCACTTAGAGCCAAGCTGTGCTACCTCGTGTGCAACACAATTAGCCTCTCTACGACAAGAAATGATAAAACAATTCCTACAATAGATCTTGATGTCTTCAATGACTTGGACTGCAGGAACTGAAATCAGATGTGAGTTTATCTAGAGCTTGCATCACTAGCTGCGCGTCAGTTTCGATCACCATCGGGATAGCACTCATGGAAGCAGCGAGGCTTAGAGCATCTCCACCGGCACCCTCCAAAGGCCTACTGGGGTCCGGACAGCAAAAAACGTCCCCAGCGGCATCCTCCAAAGGGTTGGCCCAAAGGCCCATTGAGAGCCCGAACAGCAAAAAAAACGTCCCCAATGGCACCCTCCAAAGGGTTGACCCAAGCAAAATCATGTCCGGCACTTGGAGGCCTCTTCGGGTGCCAGACATGCAAGCGGACATGGTTGCATGCCCACTGGCCAGTGACACACATCCATATTTGCTCTCATTCAGCTAGCCCGTGTGTAGCTCGCCGGCCGCAACCTTCTCTGCACCTTGGCCATGGAGACGGAGGAGCTACAGGCCATATCCCGCTCGTCTTTCGCGCCATAGAAACCGCACCGTCGACCTCCTTCATCTCCTTCGAGCACGGCACCTGGAGGAGCTTCCAAGCCGCCGCAACGACCTCGTCTTCAATCTACGGCCGGACGCGCGGTGTCATCGTCTGCGCTTCTCCAAGCAAAACCGTCATGTCCTGGAGGTGCGGCGTTGTCGAATATGTATGGAACCGGAAGGATTCGAGCTAGAACGCAAGGGATCATCCCCAACAAGGTCGTCTTCCTCCTACGGCCGGACGCGCGGTGTCGTCGTCCCCGCCAGCCCTCGCTTCTCCAAGTCAATCCGTCGTGTCCTGGAGATGCACTGTCATTGACTACGTCCGAAACCTGAAGGATTCGAGCTAGAACACGCAAGGGAAGGAACCGCCGCGACGAGCTCACTCGAGCCGGCGACCAGCCAAGCGTGGTCAGCTTCTACAAGCCATCGAGATTCTTCTGCTCCTCATGACCTTTCTGGAGTGCTGGCATGAGCGTGGAGCCTCCGTCGCGGAGTCGAACGTCGCATCCTCCCGCGAGCGGCCGCAGTTCAGGTTCACGATGGATGTGTTCTGAACTTTCTACCTGCGTTTGTTGTTGGGTTCTGAACTTGCTGCTTTTCTTGGATGAGTCCAAAGCTAGTACTAGTATACATCAGCAAGCTAGCTCGGCGTCTCGGCTCACATCAACGGCGCCGGCGTGGCCTCTGTGCCGCGTCTCTACCGGCCGGTACTGGTACGAAGCCTGCAGCGCGTCCATGGCGGACACCGGCGTTCGTGCTCTAAACTTATTGCGTTCTGAACTTGCTGCCGTGGACCTGCAGATGTTGTTTGCTGCTAGCTACATGGATCGATTGATTGGATGCTAGCTCTCAATCAGACCTGCAGATCGTTGGGAGACGCAGC
This sequence comes from Poa pratensis, assembly GCA_947311845.1. Classification (NCBI taxonomy): domain Eukaryota; kingdom Viridiplantae; phylum Streptophyta; class Magnoliopsida; order Poales; family Poaceae; genus Poa; species Poa pratensis. Next base: position 144,369,995 of record CAMZMU010000041.1, read on the forward strand.
TCGCAGGCAGCTAGCTGTACAGCCTCGCCCGCCGCTGGCTCAAAGCGAGTGTGGCCGGGCGCTGCTGGACAGCGGAGGGGCACAGCGACATGAGGAAATGAGAGAGAAGATGTCGCGTGGCGGCGTCGTTCGTCTCCGGCAGTAGCAGCTCACACGCATAAGGTGTTTGTATTAACAACCGGAAAGATAGAGGGTGCTGTTTGGGGTGCCGCTGTGGGTGGCCTCTAAATCTTGACCGGACACATGTCCGGCACCCCCAATCGAGACCCGATTAGGGAGTGCCAGACACGAATTTGGAGGCCCCGGTGAAGATGCTCTTATGGCATGTTCCGCTGCAAAAAGTTCAGCTGAAAAGGCATCTCCTCCGGTTAGCTCCGCCCGCCTTGGCAGACACATCGCCGTAATGGTCACGTACTATTACGTCCCCCATTCACCGAAGTTTTGGCCCGCACTACTCCTGGAGGACCTCCACCTGACAGCACTAAGGATGACTCCAACGGGCCGACGCATCGAGTCCGCGCACGTCCGTCCCTATCCGCTGGAGCAAAAAAATAAGGCCCAACGGGGCGATGCAAACGGACCGCGGTTCGTTTTTCTGTCCGCCGCGACGCATTCCTGGCCCAAATTTGGGCCAGGAATGCGTCGGCCACGGACGTGCGGCGGACCGCTTTTGTGTCCTCCTCCAGTCCGCTCTCTCGGCAAAATTCACACCGGTCTCTCCTCTCCCAAAACCCCAGTCCACACTCCAGCCCTAGCCATGGCCGACGCTGCCTCCACCGCCGCCGCTGCCTCTGAGTTTGGACCAGACGCCGCCGGCACCGCCTCTGGACCTGCGCCCCAAGCTAAAAAGAAAGTAAAGAAGGAACTCACGCAAGAGCAGAGGGCCGCAGAGACCAAGAAGCGGGGCGCCCGGAGGAAGAGGTTGAAGCAGGACCAGCTCGACGCCGCCAAGAAGGCCGCCGCCGAGCAGCAGGGCGAGGCGAACGAATCTGACCTCGTGTCTAAGGCCGCCACCGCTGCCCTCCTCCTGATTGGGATTACCCCGACCGCGGCCGCGGTCGGGGTCGCGACTGCGGCGGCCAGCTCCAACGCCTCGGCGGCCCGACCGCCAAGGTCGAGATCTTCCGCGAAGACACCATCGCCTGCGTACGGGTACCTCCCTGGAACCATGCCGCCGCAGGTTTCCCCTACCTCAATCCTTCTATTGATTATGTTGCATGCCGGTGTTGAACTATGGCCGGTGGCCGGGATTTGTAATATTTTGGGTATGTACCCAGACATGGCCTGTGTGAGGCCGGGATTATGTTTTATACTTGTTTTGTTGCAATGTGATCGATCAAAAACCCTGGCCGAAAATGATCAAAATGATCAAAAACCCTGACCGGGCGGACTCAATGCGTCGGCCCCGTTGGGCGCAGTGGCCGGAAATGGGCGATCCTGGGCCAGACGCGCGTCCTGTTGCCGACGCAAACAGACCAAACGCGGACCAAACGCGCGTCCTTTTGCGTCGGCCCGTTGGAGTCGTCCTAACGTTTTTCTCCTCCCTGGGTGCCCCCGAAGAACTCCAAATCTTCGAACAACGAGACCCAACAGTTTCCAAATTTACTTTACACACTAGCAACAAAGAGAAAATGTTGTACCCCATCTTCGACCGACCGCTGAGTAGGCGCTGACATAGCAGGCAGCGGACTCGGTTTCAGTGACTTTGAGAAGCAATTTTCCAGTAAATTGCAAATGTTTTGTTATGTATTCTGAGATTTTTTTAATTTATTTAGATAATTAGTTTGTGAGTAAATAGTTTTTATGGACTGAAACATAAAAAGCTATTTAATCACAAACCACTCAACCAAGTTGGCCCTGAGAAGTTATGCCACTTTTATGGAGCACAAAAAAAAATGGTCTTGTGATGCAGTCTAATTTGTCCCGTAGTAACCCGTGGCGACACTGGTATTTAGCCACTTCGTTAAAAATATCAGTTTTTTTAGGGAGAAAAAACTGTGGTGGCACTCTATTCACCTTTTTTTATAAATGACAGCCTATTCACCTTTGGTTACACGACATGTTGGATATTGCATGAAATGTTGAGGCGAGAGAGAGGACACGAGTAGTTTGATTCGACACAATCCTGGATTGTACGGTATAACTATATCAGTAGCATTGCAATGATTTTTACGGTCCATAACAATTATGCAATGGTATTATGCTACTAGGGGCGTCCTTGGTTGCCTGGGAGGCCTCGTTTCGCCCTGTTCCATGTGAGTTTTGACCCGTTTGGTTTCCTGAGCTGGCTCGCGTTCTTGCATAGCGCGAACCTTAAAACACACTTGGGTCAGGCCGTGGAGAAACGGCCGATTCGATCATTCTCACGGAGCCAGACTCTTGTTAGCGAAAAGCCGCACATGATTGCACGCGCGGGGAAGGGGCGGGAGACGCCTTGTCCCTTCGGGAACATGCGCCATAAATCCCCTCACCGCTCACTCTCCCCACTCACTCCACTCGCTCGTCTCCTCTCTCTTGTCCGCTCGTCCCTGCCGTCGGCAAGTCCAGTGCTACGCCACAAGCATCTTTGGCGGTAGACGAACGCCGGCCATCCCCCTTCCTCTTCGACATCCAAGATCTTCATCGGCAGCGATGACCGTGTTGCATCCCGACCTTTTTTTAGGGATTCATCCAAGGTGGTAAGTTGATCTCTAACCACCTTATGCGTCGTATGTAGTTTAGATCCGTGGATCGAACTCTATTTAGCGGCTTATTGTGACATGCACGGTAGATATGCATGTTTATAGGGTTCGACGTATGTTTAGGGTTTGATCTATTGCTTATGTTCGTCGATTTGGTGTAAGATTTGGGGGTTTTGTGTGTTTCGGTGAGATTGGGAAAAAATTAGTAAGTGTTGTCACGTTTTTCTGGATGTGGGCCGATGATGAACACCTTGGCAGTTGTGTCTTAGGGCTTTATGGGTATTGTACAGAAGACCCCGTAAAATTTATGCGTGCATTATCTTTGGTATAGTACGCCGAGCTCTACGAACTATGCGTGCTTACGGTAATTGAGGCTGAGATTTAATACCATACTTATGTTCTATGTTTTCTTTGTGACATGTCGATGACTAAGATAGCCCACGATGAATGCAAGGGGATTGTCTACAGAACCAGGAAGTTTATACAAGGATAATGCTTGTATGAGTAATTGGTTCCCGTGGATGGTCCTTTGCCCAGTGTTGGCTGTGATGTATGAGGCTTGCATTATACTGGTTTGCATTCAAGAGGTGTCTTTTAGTATCTTTTGCTCTAAAAAAATGGAAATATTTGTGTATGACCAGGTACTAAGGGATCATCTTTTGAGTGTTGCATTAAACCACTGCACATGTTGATGTGTTTGACTTCTTTGTGAGGCTGATGAAGCACTGTCACCAGCAGACTGCCACCAAAATTAAGAACCAAGCAGAACAAACCAGTTGTCTCTTATATTTGATTTTTGTTGGCTAGTCTGGTGGTGCAAAGTTGTCTCTGCCTTGTGTTGTGTCAACCTAACTGAGTCTTCCATCTTTATTTTTTGTGCTCGTATGGCCAATGATGAAATTGTGGCACAAAATAGTTGAAGAGGTGATTCTACAGAACCAAGCAATCTATGTCAAGACAATGGATGTATTCGTACCTGATTCAGTAGTATCATCTCTTCATATACGTGTGTACTTGTCATTTATGAGGCCCATCATACCATTGTATTTCATCTGCGTGCCAATGATCAAACAATGTGCATTTATAGATCAAGAGTTGGTCTACAGTAGCTAGTGGTTCGTACAACATTGCTGATGGTACGATGACCACCCGTTGGGAACCCCAAGAGGAAGTTTTCGTTGTGCAGCTGGAAGTTTTTCCCTCAGTTATGAAGCCAAGATTATCAAACCAGTAGGACTTGAAAGTATTCAACACGGTGCCAATCCACCCTGGCGCAAGCAGGTTGACGTGGACCTACACACAACACAGACACTCAGCTTTGCCCCAACGATTCAGGAAGGTTTTCAATCTTCCTGTCTTGCTGAAAACAAAAATATTAAACGTATGGTGTGGAAAACAATAATAAAAGTAAAAAGGAACAGCGAGAAAGTGATTATTAAAAGCAAAAAAAACGAGTTGTAATCAATATAAAAGAATGGACCGGGGGCCATAGTTTCACTAGTGGTGTCTCTCCATAAAACAGTAAACATGTTGGGTGAACAAATTACAGCTAGGCAATTGATAAATTATGAGGGCAACAATGCTACTATGACAATATAAAGTTCATTATAATATTTAATTGGGTATTACATCAAAATACATAGACCGCTATCCAGCTGCATCTATGACTAATAATCCACCTTGGGATCGCTATCCAGTCGGTCACCCAAAAGTATTAAGTTGCAAGCAACAGATTATTGCAATAAGAATTGTGCATAATGTAAGCAATGGTTATAAGCATATAGCAATAAACACCGCTGTTTTACCCTAGTAGAAATAGACATTCTCGGTCTTAGTCGTTTCTGTCATCTCGAGCCCAAACGTTTCTATCATCTCGAGCCTAGACACACAGGAGGCATGAACCTACAATCTAGCACCAAACTCTCTCTTGGAGATTCATACAATCACTTGGCCAGAGTAACCACATGGATCGGAGAGCATGCAAGATCTTAAATAAAACATAGATATGATAACAAGTAGATGAACAATCTGATCATAATTTCACAATTCATCGGATTGCAACAAGCACAACATGTAGCATTACAAAATAGTGATCTTGATCATGTTAGGCAGCTCACAAGATCTAAACATGGAAGCACAAGGAGAAGAGACAACCATCTAGCTACTATTATGGACCCGTTGTCCAAGGATGAACTACTCACTCATCACTCTGGAGGCAGGCATGACGATGTAGAGCCCTCCGGTGGTGATCTCCCTTTCGACAGGGTGCCGGGAAGAGCTCCAGAACCCTACCAAACTAGGGTTCAGTTGACGGCGGCTTCAGTTACGTATCGTGGAAATTGTCAGTGGTTTTAGGGTTTTCGGGAGACGGAGAATATATAGGCGAAGAGGCGGAGTCAGGGGAGCTCCAGGTGGGCCAGGCGGCACCTGGGCGCGGCCCCACCCTAGGTCACGCCCTAGGGCCGCCTCTTCCTCTGGTAGGGCCCCTCGGGTTGTCCTTTGGACTCCGACTTCTCTTCGTGATAAAATTCCCTCCGTGAAATTTCATGTCTTTTGGAAAATATTTCCTTAATAACTTTTCTGAAACAAAAGGACAACAGAAAACAGGAACTGGCACTGGGCACCTTGTAAATAGGTAGTCCGGGAAAATGCCCTAAAATGATATAAAATTATAATAAAAACATGTAGCATTGATATAAAACAAGCATGAAACAATAAAAAATTATAGATACGTTTGAGACGTATCAAACATTGGCTTCTACAATGCTCTTGGTACATTAGATCCAACTCTTGGAAGTTCATGACATGCTCTACAAACTATGAGGCACATTTAGTTTCCTTCTTGTTATATTGATACCCTGTGACGTAGTTACCTGCGTCAAAAGAATATGGGTTAGGTTGAGACTCCAAGTGCAGAGTGTATAGTATAGGAAAGACTGTTTTCCCCACGAGGGATGACTCAAGGGTTTAATATCGAACTCTCGGGGAACCAGTAGTGAAAGATTTATCTTCTTATCCTTCTCTTGAAAACCTACAAAACAAAGTAAATTGTTTTGTGCCCTCAACCTCACCAAGTGGTTGTCAAGCACAAGGTGTGAGTATGATATGAAAAGATAATGCATGCAAAACAATAAATAAATATGCAATGATGATAAATAAATATGCAAGGATGGTGGAAACAATGATGGATGATATTTTTGGGTTTTGTATTGTGAATGCAAGATGTAAAAGTGTTTTTGTATTTTCGGATTTTTAAATGGAAGAAAATGGAAAATTCTTAAAAGTTGTTGGAAAGGTGTTTCTTATGATTAAAATTGGACCGGGGTTCATGGTTTCACAAATGCACTCTCTCTTTAATAAAGTGGTAGATAATGGAACACTAGAATTGACATATTAGATTGCAACAAAAAGGTTTCATGACAAGTTACTAATTATATGGGCATCACGTCCTAACATAGAGATCTTTTGTTTATTAATCTCTCTTATACTCCACTAAGATGAGAATTAAACCGAGTCATCCTAGTATTAAGATAAATCAGAGTATAGCATTAAGTTCTATGACATGAAGTTAAAATAAGAACTTGCTAGATCTAGTCATGGAGTAGTGGCAAGGTCACACCCACATCTCCGGTAGCAAGGTATTTTTCTTTATCCCTAGTGAGGCAACAAAGTAAGGTAAAGTACCCAAGTGGATCGCGGAACTTCTGTCACTTGATCAGAACAAGTAAACAAGAACAGGGTACATAATATGCATCTACTTTCATAACTGAAACAAAACTATTGCAATCTCAAATATATATTAACTCATAAAAAGATCCACCACAAAGGTATTACATAGATGACCGTAATCATGTTCAGCAGCTCATACGGTACTAATTAGTGAAGCTCAAGAGAGGAGAGATACATAAGTTACTTCCACAAACCCATAGTCCAGGGGTGGACTACTCCCTCTTCATCATGGAGACGGTGGAGAAGTCGTTGGAGAAGATGGAGACCACGCCGGCAGCGCCCCCCGGAGTTTTCCCCCTCCAATCTGCAACTCCAGGTCTCTGTTTCGTGGTTTCTGTGTTTCTGCGGCGCTCCTCCGAAAGCGTCGGGGACTATTTTTATAGTCGTTTTTAGGTCAAGACGGAGGCTCGGGAAAAGATCGACGGCAACGGAGCTCGAGGCCCAAGTTAGGGGGCCCACGTGGCCAAGGAATCTGGCCGCGTGGGCCCACCTCTTTGGCCCTCGGGTCTCCGTTTGTTCGCTTCCTTCGCTCCTACTCTTCGTTCCTTCCAAAAACTGATGCCGTAAATATTAGGTCATTTGGACGTCGTTTGGGTCCCTGAAACATAAAAATATAGAAAATAGGGTTTTCTGCCAGTGCAGGGTTAATTCCAGAAAAATAGGGAAACTGAAATATTCCCAAAATCAATATAAAACAATGATATAACCCTTATATGATGCAAATATGATTGAAATATAAGTAATATAATGCAAAGTTCATGTATGCATTTTACATGCATCAACATCCCCAAGCTTAACCTATACTCGTCCTCGAGTATGAAGGTGATAAAACTAACATGGACTTTGCTTTTAATACTATCAATGGATATCAAAGATGATTACTATTGCTACATAGAGTCAAATGATTCATTCTTCAAAGGATAGCAATATACAAGATAGATTATGAAGTGATATCAAATATTCAATGTAAGGATGTTCAATGATAATTCACAAAGTGTAACATAGAAGAAAGTACTATGGACCAAATGTATGCATAATGAAAAGTAAAAACATCCTATAATGGTCATAGAGTATTCTTGTAAATCTGAATATAAAAGGTGGACACTTTGGAAAGATATATAAATAAGTAGAGGTAAAACATGAATAAGTTTCATCTAACTTCCAAATGCTTCTACTTAAGTTAATGTTTGCAATGTGGTATTCATTGGTGTCAAGCTCTCATTACCCCTATCATAGCATCTTGAATGGTTAAAGTTTAAAGTGAAAGCAAATATGAGTATGTGCTTGACAAAGTATGGGTTGAATGTCTCATGCCCCGTGAATACGAGTACCTACACCACGGTGTTACTCAACTTGGGCACAAAGCAAGTTCAAGTTAAGGTCATTGTAAGTAATATAATAGCGTCATCAAGAGCGTCAACTGGGGTACCTCTTGCCTCAGGACATGGAACAAGCCCATGTCAAAATGACAAGACAAACAACAATGAACAATCTCACACCTTTTATTTACTATTGGTATAGCTTTTTATTGTGCATCACTGAAGGTTCACTAGTGTGTAAATTTCCACCATGAATGATGCATGGCTTAGATTAGCGGCCCAGGCGTCTCTCTAGCCATTTATACAAACTCAAACTTACTAAGTTTCCGCATTTATTTGGCACCATGATAAGCATCCATAAACAAAAGTACATGATATCAACTAAATATAATAAGCACGTTGAAAGCTTGCCATGTGACAGCACATATGAGCTAACTCCCAACCAAGACTCTTGTCAAGCTCACAACTTCATAATTTTAATCACAATGGTCATGTTTATTAAGTGCAATAAAAGTAAAGTGTGCATCAAGTTCGTGAGAGCTTTTAACCAACTTTTCCCATAACAATCAATAACATAAGCATTTTAATTCAGAAGTATAGATAATACAATATAACATGATAAACATACTCGGAATAGCATAAAGCTAATAGGTAGATATGGTGGACTCACTGGAAAAACTTTGGTTGAAGGTGTTGGAAAACAAGTTTTTACTTGTTGGAATTTTTGGGCTAGCAAGAGGGAGAAAGTTGACCGTCTAAATGCATGCATAAGTGTCCATAGAACTAACCAATCCATGTTAAACAAAGTAAAGTAACATTCAGCATCAAAACATGAATAAAAGATAGCTCTTGATAAAACACTTGCAAATTAATACTCATTAAAAGCACATGAATCATGCAACTATATGTATCTTTTTGAATCAACTCAAACATCCCTTTCCCAATCTTTTTAATAGCATCCAACTTAATTCAACCCAAATTTCCAGTAGCTCTCTCATATATAAATGATAGTGGTGGTCTCAAGACAAACAAAATCAAACCAAATAACAAAAATAAAAGACGCTCCAAGTTTATGCGATAAAGTGCATTGATCGAAAAACAGAAGTTAGACGTGTGCAAACCGAGAGTGTGTTGGTCCAGTGGGGTTGTCTTCACATCCCCAAGCTTATGGTCTTCACCATCCTTGGATAGCTCTTGGTGCATCTCCTCTAATCCCTGTGAAAAAACTTCAAAACACCGTTTCTCCCATTTCTTTTCTGTGGGGTGACATTAGTAGTGATAGACAAATGAATTTTTGCTGCATAAAATCCTTAAACAAAAATTCATATGAATGTCCAGAAAGTGTATAATGTTGTATGCCTACTTATAAACTCAATTGGATCAAAAAGATTCAAGTTAAAAGTTCAAAGAATGCATCAAACAAAATGGGACAGAATCTGTCCAGAAAAACAGCAGCAGCAAAACGTATTTTTCTACCCTACTTAAATATGTCAAAAATCTGAAAAAATTCATGCTTACAGAGGATGAAAAGTTGCAACTACAGTTCAAATATCAGCTCATTCGGAGTTACAGAATAGGAAAAAAATCATACCGTGCACAGATTCGTGCTGGAATAAAATCTCCGAATGCAAAAGCAACTTTTTCAAACCAAAATAGGTAAAACTTGGCACTTTATTAAAAATTCCAGAAACAAAACTAAAAACTAAGTCTCTTGTTACAGCAAGAGGACACAAAGAAAATCAAAAATAAAAACAACCGGGTTGCCTCCCGTAAAGCGCTTTCTTTATAGCCATGTAGCTAGGCTTCTTACTTGATATTTATTGTGGACGAAGCTCATGAGGGAGCTTGAACTTTGATGTGTCCCTCTTCCTTGGGAAGTGTTCCATGCACTTCTTGTGTGGAAACTGAAACTTCACATTCCCTTCTTTTGAATCAATGATAGCACCTGTGGTACGAAGAAAAGGTCTTCCAAGAATAATTGGACTAGAGGTTTTATTCCCCATATCCATGATTAGAAAATCAACAGGTACAAATGTCATATGCAACTCTACCATAACATCACTTACTTTTCCTAAAGCATGTTTAATGGAATCATCAGCAAGTGCAAGTTCAATAGAGCATTTTTCAAGATTCTTTAATTCAAGAACTTCATATAATTCTTTAGATAAAACAGAGACACTAGATCCTAGATCTAATATAGCATGGTGTGTCTCTTTTCCAATGGTTACTAGTACTTTGGGAATCCATATATCCCCAAGCTTAGGTGGTATCATAGCTTCTTGGTTGTACCTAGCAATCTTTTCTTTTAAAACATGATTAGCAATATAAGAACCAAAACCTGCTTGGTTAACATTAATGGAAGGATCACTTGCAAATTTTTGTAAGATAGATATTAATTCATGCAAGCTACAATTCTCTAAGTCAAGTAATGGTTCCTTGACTTCACTAAGCATTTTAACTTCCTCAACTTTTCTTTCTAACTCAATTAACAGAAGAGATTCATCATATTCAGTTTCGTTAACTTCTTCTTTTAACCAACAAGTTGAGACATAAATGGCAACAAATATTCAGGATAGTTCAATAATTCATTAAGAGTTTCCTCCAAAGTAAGAGGAACATTTTCAGCAATATTAATAGAATTCATTCCAACCATAGGTGGTGCTTGTGGTTTCCCTGCAGACATACTCAATAAAGTGGCTTGGTTATCAGCTAGTTTTGACAAGGCTTTGTCTAGTCCTGCAGTTTGGAGTTGTAAGCCTTTAATATCAGAACTAATAGAAGCAACAGACTTATTCAACTCTTGTATCATGGTATTATGACTAGCAACTTGTTCCATAAGAATTTTATTAGCCTCAAAATTATCATTACGTGGTGGCATAGGCTTCCAATTATTATCACTAGCATTAGGATATGGAATAAAGGACGGTTGTTGGGAACATATGGGGTTTATTATAGGAATTATAATTGTTGTTACCATACCCATTATTACCATAGTTCCTAATGAAGTTAACATCAACATTTTCAGGATTATTACCAACTAGTTCTTGCAAAGGCATTTTCAATATTTTGTTTATTAATGAAAGCAAGAATAGTGTCCATTTTAGATGACAAATCATTTGTTTCTTCTATGGAGTTTACTTTCTTAGATGGATTAGGTGCTCTATCAGTATGCCATTGACTATAGTTTTGCAAAATACTTTCCAATATGTTCTTAGCTTCTACTATAGTTTTTCCCATAAAAGCCCCTCCAGCAGCGGAATCAAGAATATTTCTAGACATGTAATTTAGACCATTGTAAAAAGAGTGTAATATGGTCCATTCGTTAACCCCATGTGATGGACAAGTTCTAAGCATAAGTTTTATCCTATCCCAAGCCATGCAACATGTTCATTTTCATTTTGCCTAAAAGAAAGAATATTGTTTCTATTTTGCAAAATTTTAACAGGAGGATAATATTTCTTAATGAAAGCTTCTTTTAGATCATCCCAAGAATTAATGCTACCAGTAGGTAATGAATGCAACCACTCTTTAGCTTTTCCTCTAAGTGAGAAAGGAAATAACTTCAGTTTTAGAATATCACTTTCCACATTTTTAAATTTTGCATGTCACATATTTCAACAAAATCATGAAGATGCATAGAGGCATCCTCCATAGCACTACCGCCAAATTGTTCCCTAGTTATCAAGTTCAACAAACTAGGACTTACTTCATAACTATCAGCTTTTATCTCAGGTGTGGCAATGGTGCGGTGACCCAGCACACCACTGCATGTTGTAGTGTACATGTCGTTGATGTAACACACACGGAAGGACCTCTCCGCAAATATTACATCCCTCAGAGTAGCACAGCAGAAACATAGCCGGTCCAAGGTAACACTATAGGATTACAACACTATTCAATATAAAATCCCGAGACCCTTCTTTTATATTGAAGCAAGTCTCCTGCAAATGAAATACAGAAAGATCCAAATCGTAGTACTAAGCTGAATATCAGCTCTCATTCTATTTCCTGATCCACTACTGCTGTAGTCACAGCCCTAATCTATTCCATCTGGAGTATCTTACTCCAAGATTCCATTCCTCCTTCCAATAGGCGTTGTCTTCTCCAAGGGCAATATTGTTGCCATATACTTCATTGGCAATGTGGTCGTCGTTCCTCCATTGGCACTGTTGTTGTCGTTCTTCCATTGACGAAGTAGCAGTTGACTCCTCCAAGCTTCACTAGGTAAACTTGATTCCTTGTTGAATACTTCCTCGACATCGTGATGGATAACTGTCAACTCCTTTGCTGGCTCCAAAAATCTAAGCAGGGGGTCAACGGGGAAAGGGTGAGCAACACGAGCGTTACTCAGCAAGTTCAAATTATAGGCGATAAGGTGTTTCATGCACTAGCTACTGCCATGACCAACGGTCATTGCCATAATGCAAGTTTTGGAGAAAGGTTTCTTCAAAAGGTCAATTTTATTTTAGAAAACTATGCTCACAGCCTCCACGGGTCTTGCGAATCAAACATGGGATTCCTTTCCCGCCGCGACCTGTAGTTCCTTCCGGGAACACGGATGTGACAGTCACAATTTGGTACACTCTACAGAGGTGCGTAATTTTACCCATGAGAGAAACCCAGCCTTGTTGCCTTTCCGAGTTGCAATCCCCGTCCATACTTCCATGGTATGGGGCCAGGTGTGAGTCCAGAGCCAATCACTGCCCCTCTCCACACAACACATATCCGCCCATTTGTGGCGCGGCCGGTAACAAAGACCGCTATCCCGCCACCCCTCCCGGGCTTCTATTCCAATCACCCCGTCAGGTGGGAAGGTCACGCGCTTCCACGCTATTGGCCGCCGCAACGGACACAACTAGGTAATAGCCTGCCGAGGATATGTGAACGAGAGAAGATAGCAGCTGACTTTACCGTCCATAGCAGATCTCATGGTAAACGCGTCGATACGGCACGTAAGGATCACTGTGATATTGGTAATTAATCCTAGGTATATACTTTCCCGTACAATGGAACCTCCACCACAACATCAAACCGTGGTTCCATTGCCAGCCAACAATATTATATATAGCAATTCACATCATTCGAAAATAGGTTTTTCCTTTTTATGCAGATGATAAAATATATTACTTTTATAAATACTTTGATAAAAATATTCCAACGGACATGCAAGAATGAACTTGCCTGTGGTAGAAGTGGCAATTCAATCCTTCGGGGTTCTAGGGTTTGCGGTAAAACCCCGAATCTGAAAATAGCAAGGTAATCCCGATAAGGACTACTGAAAACTCTAGCAGCATGCTATTATGCATAATCATGATATGCATCGTCACCCAAAATACCCAAGCTCTGAATTTTAAGATTTATCGAGTGTTTGGGAGTTTTTAATTATTTAAAGAGTTTGACAACAATTTTCATGAGGAATAAATTTAAAGTGATTAAATTTAAATAGTTCAATATAATTGAACTTCAAGACTTTATTTTCCCATATTATTTTATTTTGAGAAAATAGTTTTGAAAAAGAATTTCAAGTCATTTCCACTTAAGGATCCTTGAATTTTTCATCCACAAAATGTTTTTCAAATCTTTAAATAAAACTTACATAAAAATTCCTCATATTTGTAGAGTATGTTGCATATTTTAGTTGATTTTTGGTGCATTTGAATTTGGTGTAAAAATTCATTTAAGTTTGAATATTTTTGATTGGTAAAATACCAAAATGCCCCTGGGCCTAATGGGTTGGAGCCAACCACTTGGGCCGAGCCTAACTTGCTCCTGGGTCGAACCCGACCAAGTCAACCCCGCTCTCTCTTCCTTCTCTCGCTCCCGCGACCCTGCGTCGCCGTCGGCATCGCCGTGCTGCCCGGCCGCCACCGGCTGTCGCCGCCGCCGTGCTGACTCACAACCAAACCGCCTCCTCGAGCTCTTTCCTCTCCTCCAAATCGATTTGCCCCACAGGCTCTCCTGTGGTTGGGCCTAACCCTACCCCAGTCTAGGGTTCCGGCCGCTCCGGGTGCCTCCGCCGCCGCCTGCGGTTCTGCTGCGCCTCCTCATCATCCACGGTTTCTATGCCAACTCGCCTCTTCTCCGGCGCCGATGGGACGGCAGTACCGTGACTGCAACCACGGTGTCGCCATCGCCGCCTCGCCCCTCTGGTCTGGTGGTGCTGTGGTGTCTCTGCCTCGCCATGGTTGTTGAGCATGGCGTGCTTGCCTCCACCGGTGTGGTGTTGTTCATCTTCTACCTCTGGCCCCTCTAGGGTTGCGCAGACAGTGCTCTGCCATCCCTAGAGCTACGGTCGAGGTCGTCAGGTACCATCTTCCTCTCCTCCTTCTCTCTACTCTCTCGGTTCCCTCGATTCCTTGCTCGACTGGCTCTAGCAGTAGCTAGCTGTCCCGAAACGTAATATAATCCAAGTATTACTTTGTATTTTAGGTGACTGTGATGAGCTATACTAGCTCGTGTTATGCTTCACTGAATTTGGTGCTATTTGCAAGTGATTTAATTCATGCTAGCTGTAGTGGATGGTTTCCACTGAATAACTTGATAGATTAATGGATTAGCCTGTTTATCTCCTTGTGGTGAATCAGTAGCTTGCTTGATTGATATGTATGAATGCTTTGCTCACTGTGATGCCTCCTCTGAGTGTGCACAGTGCTCAGATCCATGCCTGCTTGCCTATGATGGATAATACTCCAGAGGCATTTTAAAATATTTGGATAAGGACAGATATTTACCCAACGGATGCAAAGCTCCGGGATGATTTTATTTGCCAAATCTGAGAGCACATAACACTCTAAACATTTAGAAGTTAGGGGTGTTTGCTAGATCTTGAATCTAGGGTGTGCACTCCTGATAATTAAGTGTTTAGTGTTGTTTTCCTCGATTTCTTCTTAGTTGTCTTTGTTTACTTGATCCAGATGAACTCCTCCTTTTACTAAAGATAAGAACATGTGCTTTGCTCGATTTCTTGGCCCTGCCTATGATGCAAAGGCGGAGGCATGTATTTCGAGAAGAATAGATATTAATGTGATGTTTTAATTCTCTATGATGATTTAGCATAGCATCCCTATGCCAATCTGAGAGAAACACTTCTTTCTATCCTCCTAGTTGAGATTTAGTTGAAGGGTAGTTGGAATATATTCTTGGATAGATTTTGATGTGTTGCCCTGCTCTCCTCTCTTTCTAGCACTGTCATGTCAATTACAGAACTTGCTAGCACCTCTCCTCTGCCTCACACACACAAAGAATTAACCTGCTGTTGTTGAGCAGCTTGGTCTTCTGGAAAATGATGATAACCTGCGTCTTGTGGCTAGCCTGCTCCTCCTCGCTGCTTCAATGTTCCTAGGGTGTATTTATCTAGCTGCAAATTATTTCAGTGGATGTTCTTGTGTTCTTGAGCTATTCTAGCTGATCTTGGAAGATGATTTAGTTGCTGGATTATCTGCTGGTGTAGTTGTGCTGATGTGAGAAACGTGTGGTGCTAGATAGATAATTGGCTGCTGTGTAGAACTTGTGGTGCGGCTGGCTATTTGCTGGAAATGTGTTTGTGAGCAAATGAATCTGCTAGAAGGCTGTTGTGGTGTTTATATGCTGCTGGCTGATTGTTGTGGAAGTGACACACAACTAGGTGACTCCTCATTTGCATGGGTGAGTAGGCCACTTGTTGTCATGTTCTTATGGATAGGCATTACTTGGGGTTCAAGCTATGGTAGATATTTTGCTTGTGGATAACTCTCCTATGTGGCATGCTCATCCACTCAAGCTTTTCATTCTTAAGGTTCAAGTAAACTTAGATATTTTGCTTGTGGATAGAGATGAATGGTCATTGGACTTATCTTCTTGTAGGATTTGTTTTTGAACAAGACAAGTGGTAATTGTCACTAGATGGGCTTGTTTAGCTTTTCTCTTATATGGGCTTTACCAATTATGGGTGGTGATCATGTGGTCTTTCAATTTCAGATTTGTGGCTTTCATGTATAGCTTACTTTTCTTCCTTGGTAATTAATACCATTGGAGAAACAATTTAATTTTCCATGTGGGCTTTTCTTTCATGAACTTGACTAGATTAGAGGGAAATAAATGTGTTGCCTAAGATAGATAAATGTGGATCAATGATGCCTTTTGACCCATGTTGCCTTTGTATCTTCTCAAATGGACCATGCCCCTTATTGCCTTCTTGTTGTCTAGTTGATCCATGTTGCCTCAAATGATCCAAATTGATCCACAAGTATGATCCATTGTTGCCTTCGATTTAATATTGATCCCTCTAGTCACCAATTGGATACTAGGACAAGTTTCTAATATCCCTTAGTTGAGTTCCAAAACCAAATTGCTTCACCTTGTGGTGAAGGCAAACATTTTAATTGTAAGAAACCTTTCTTTTTGTTCTGGTTTGTATTTAGATGATATTCAATTGCTTTATGCCTGCAAAGAGAAATCTGTTAACAAGGTCATGACTCTTGTTTCCAAACCACTTTTGCATAACACCAAACTTTTGAATCTCACATAGTTTCCAGAGAAGTTAATAAGAATAGGTACTTGCTTTCTTTCTTCCTTTCTTGCTGTCCTCCCTCTTTTGTTGATATGCATGGATCCATGATAAGAAAATGGGGAGATAAGAAAATCAAGATAGGTTGAGAAGATCAAGATCAACTTAGATTAGGCTTTCCATTTATTATTTGTATTTTCCTTTTGATTTGGATGAGATATGTACTTATTTGATTAAAGATGTAATATGATTTATTATTTCAACTTCAACTTGTGAAGTTTGTATGGATGCCCCATTTGTAAAAGATGTATCTTATTGTATTTTTGACATTCACATTCTCATTTGTATTTGAGGTGTGTGTAATGAAATGATGAGATGTATGTAATAGAAATGATGAATGTGAGAAATGATGTGTTAAGGTGATGATTTGAGATGGTATATTAAGATAATGGATGTATGAAATATGAACTTGATGCATTTGAATTCTTGTATGATCATAGATGTGAATAATGAGATGAGATAGCTATATAGATGTTGTTGGAAGATGATTGAGTCTTATGATGCTTTATTTGAATTATATACTTGTCATTTATTAAATTGTGATCAAAATTGTTGAGAGGTTTAGGAAAGGTCATGTCCACTTCTGGAATGCCTCGACAAATGATTCTAGTTTCTAAGATCATTTCGAAGTTTATAGCGCTCAACAAGATGATCTAGCTCCTAATTCATCGAGTCGAGAGAAACATCGATCTCTTTGTCTCTTTTCTTAAACGCGCCAAAGTTTCCCGCATTTTCAGATGCATGCTATGCAATTGCACAATAATTATATCTACCCTTTCGATTCTCTAAACCCTGGGGTATTACAAATGGGCGTAGCAATAAATTGATCATTTGGAGTGTTTGTGTAATCACACAACTTAGTTCTATCTCCCATTTTTGCAAGTTTTTTTATGTGTTTTTAATTTTTTATGCAAAACTGAAAATAAAATGATACTAAACAATGCAAACCGAAATAACCAATGCAACACAAAATGCAAAACTGAAAATAAAATATGCAAACCAAAATATGCAAGACAATAACAAAACAAAATAAAATGATTTGAAGGTAAAGATGGATAAGTTGATGCTCACGTAGGTGCAACCTCCCCAAGCTTAGGTGTTTGCACAAGTTGGTGATGAAGTTGACTTTGTTGTGAGATACTCTTCTACTAGTCCTTAGGCAACGGAACCAGAAAGTGTGGTGCGTGGCTTGAAACTAGTTGGATAAATCTTTACAACAATGATTCCCCGGCAACGGCGCCAGAAAACGTCTTGATACCCTATGACGTAGTTACATGCGTCAAAAGAATATGGGTTAGGTTGAGACTCCAAGTGCAGAGTGTATAGTATAGGAAAGATTGTTTTCCCCATGAGAGATGACTCGAGGGTTTAATATTGAACTCTCGGGGAACCAGTAGTGAAAGATTTATCTTCTTATCCTTCTCTTGAAAACCTACAAAACAAAGTAAATTGTTTTGTGCCCTCAACCTCACCAAGTGGTAGTCAAGCACAAGGTGTGAGTATGATATGAAAAGATAATGCATGCAAAACAATAAATAAATATGCAATGATGATAAATAAATATGCAAGGATGGTGGAAACAATGATGGATGATATTTTTGGGTTTTGTATTGTGAATGCAAGATGTAAAAGTGTTTTTGTATTTTCGGATTTTTAAATGGAAGAAAATGGAAAATGCTTAAAAGTTGTTGGAAAGGTGTTTCTTATGATTAAAAATGGACCAGGGTTCATGGTTTCACAACTGCACTCTCTCTTTAATAAAGTGGTAGATAATGGAACACAAGAATTGACATATTAGATTGCAACAAAAAAGTTTCATGACAAGTTACTAATTATATGGGCATCACGTCCTAACATAGAGATCGTTTATTAATCTCTTTTATACTCCACTAAGATGGGAATTAAATCGAGCCATCCTAGTATTAAGATAAATCAGAGTATAGCATTAAGTTCTATGACATGAAGTTAAAATAAGAACTTGCTAAATCAAGTCATGGAGTAGTGGCAAGGTCACACCCACATCTCCGGTAGCAAGGTATTTTTCTTTATCCCTAGTGAGGCAACAATGTAAGGTAAAGTACCCAAGTGGATCGCGAAACTTCTGTCACTTTCACCGCACTAGCCACCCCCCGTTACTCCATCTAATGCACACGTTCCCCCTCACACGCTCTCATACACAAGTTTGATCAAGTAAACAAGAACAGGGTACATAATATGCATCTACTTTCATAACTGAAACAAATCTATTGCAATCTCAAACATATATTAACTCATAAAAAGATCCACCACAAAGGTATTACATATATGACCGTAATCATGTTCATCAGCTCATACGGTGCTAATTAGTGAAGCTCAAAGAGAGGAGAGATACATAAGTTACTTCCACAAACCCATAGTCCAGGGGTGGACTACTCCCTCTTCATCATGGAGACGGTGGAGAAGTCATTGGAGAAGAAGGAGACCACGCCGGCAGCGCCCCGCCGGAGTTTTCCCCTCGAATCTGCAACTCTAGGTCTCTATTTCGTGGTTTCCGTGTTTCTGCGGCGCTCCTCCCGAAAGCCGTCGGGGGACTATTTTTATAGTCGTTTTTAGGTCAAGACGGAGGCTCGGGGAAGAAGATCGACGACATCGGAGGCTCGAGGCCCAAGTTAGGGGGCCCCACGCGGCCAAGGAATCTAGCCGCGTGGGCCCACCTCTTTTGGCCCTCGGGTCTCCGTTTGTTCGCTTCCTTCGCTCCTACTCTTCGTTCCTTCCAAGAACTGACGCCCGTGAAATATTAGGTCATTTGGACGTCGTTTGGGACCCTGAAACATAAAAATATAGAAAATAGGGTTTTCTGCCAGTGCAGGGTTAATTCCAGAAAAATAGGGAAACTGTGAAATATTCCCAAAATCAATATAAAACAATGATATAACCCTTATATGATGCAAATATGATTGAAATATAAGTAATATAATGAAAAGTTCATGTATGCATTTTACATGCATCAACATCCCTAAGCTTAACCTATACTCGTCCTCGAGTATGAAGGTGATAAAACTAATATGGACTTTGCTTTTTAATACTATCAATGGATATCAAAGATGATTACTATTGCTACATAGAGTCAAATGATTCATTCTTCAAAGGAATAGCAATATACAAGATAGATTATGAAGTGATATCGCGAGGACGCGATTCTTTTAAGGGGGGTAGGTCTGTAACACCCCGATTTTCACTAACCGGTTTTTCTGAAAAAGGGGTGAACAAAAAAAATTCGAAAACCTTTTAACTTGGATTTCTCTGGGTTTTATCAAAACTCATTTGAACTTTTGGTGATTGATGTATCTCTCTTTGTCCCAACCCGGGAATATTCTCTAAATATTTCTGGTCACCTTTGATCCCGTTCATTAGGGTTTTCTTTATAAAACCTTAATGCCTTTTCTATAGAAAACAAAAACTGATATCTCGCCTCTCCAAAGCAACTCTCCTTTATCTTGCTTAGAAAATTCCGCCAAAAATCCCAGAGACACCTATCATCATGTATATCCCATATATGCATGAACATAGCCATGACCTATGCAACTTTTTAGATTGAGGAAATTACCAAATCTGCCACTACCGGGCCATTTAATCCAAAACCCTACTTCCACTCCACCATAAATCTTGTGCTCCTGAGGCAGTGTTTCATATCCCATTATAATCCACCCCAAGAAATTTGGGATCATTTGGACCAACTTTTTCTTGTAGGACACCCATCGACTGCCCTTTTCGAAACCCAAAAATGTTTACACATAAACCTTTCTCCAAATTGAGTGAAACTGGACCACATTACTCACATACCAGTAGAACACCACCAGCAAATATCCCAGCTCCATTGGGATATAGGAAGTCCCTTTTCTCTGCATCGAACACCTTGAGGGCATTTGAGATTTTCAAAACTTTGCACTGACCTTTTGTCCCAATTTGATGTTTTGCTTTCTGTGTGTTGTGTGTAGTAGTAGTACATCATAGTGACGCGACCCGTTTTCTTTTTAGTGCCCTAGATCGTCGGGAACGCGACGATGTCGATCGCGTCGCGGTCTGGACATGCCGGTGTCGGCATGAGCCAAACCCTAACCCTAGCCCTGCCCTTATCCCTTGCTGCAGTAGACCCCGTGCGGTACTGTACCTCCAGCTCAGCCTCCCTATCCTCTCCTCCTTCTTATCTCCTCCCTGTGGCAAGGAAACGTCACCCATGACCTCAACGCCATCAATGGCCGCACCGTCCACCACCTACCTCTCCCCCTCCCCTGCCCTTAAAAGGACCCCCAGACCCTCCCGTCCGAAGCACAGCTCACTCAGCCCCTCCCCAGACCTCCCACTCTCGAGCTCCTCGAAGGAACGAGCTCGCATGAGCTCTCTAGCTCGGCAATGGCCGAAGCTCCGGGCTCACGGCAGCACGCACCCGAGGCCCTCCCCCTCCTTGCTGAGCTCTCCCCGGACGCGGTGGAGGTCGGCGACCTCGCCTCGGTCGCTGGCTGGCTCCGCCGAGCCGCCTGTCGCCGGGGCCGGCCACCTCCCGTGCCGTCCCGTGCGTGCCGCGCACGAAGCAGAGGAAGAAGACGACGCGCAGGGGCTGTCCCCGACGCCAAGGCCGCCTCCCCTGGCTACGGTGCGCCGCTGCCGTCCCACTCCCCGGCCCAGTTCGTCGAGGAACGCATCGTCTGGAGCTCCCCAAGTTTCGGCCGCCATGGCCGTACCGCGAGCTCGCGGGCGCCGTGCGCAGAGGCTGCCCCCGCCAGCAAGAAGCTCTCCCGGAGCGCGGGGTGAGGTGGTGACATCATCTCCGTCCGCGTCTTGCTCAGGCAGGCCGCCCGTCGCCGGCGTTGGCCATTTCCCGAGCGTCCCTGAAGCTCTCCCGTACGTAGAAGCTAGCTAGATGAATGTATACAGTTAACTGATCAGCGTATTAACATCTTTACGCTTTCCTCAAGCTAAAGCGCAGTTCAATGGTTTACGCTGTCCCTGCACAGAAGCGTATTTGCAAGGAACCTGCTTTCTTAGAGCGAACACGTATTTCCAGAAGTACGCCAACCTGGTCAGCACAGTCAACCCGAGCCTGTTATCTGCCGCCCTGTGCAGCAGATAGCTAAACTTCGCACGCCATTTTCTCCCAAACCACAGCTCCGATTGAGGTGATTCAAATTTGTAAATTCTTAGTTTGAAGAGCTCTGTCCAGTAGTATCAGTTTTACCCTTTTGTAAAATACTTGTATACTCAGCACCCTTGTGTGCATGTATAGGTGTATTCCGCGGTACCGGCAACCCGAGACCCTAACCCGTGACGTGTCCGTGACCCTCCAAGCCAAACGGTGTCGATCTTCGGAGGCAAGCTAACCCCTTGCTGCGATCAGTCCCGTAATGTTTGTTTGTTTGCTTAATACCATGCCGGGTGTTATGTCTGTCTACTGTTATATTTTATGTCTGTCTCTTGTTCGATTGCTATGTCTGTCTGCTATTATCATTGCATGTCTGTATGTTGTCCATATTTTATATGAGCCTTGTATTGTTGTATGTTTATCATGTTGCATTTTAAGTTATTGTATTACCATATAACTGCTCATCTGTGCATCACTCACATTCCCGAGACAATGGCCGGGTCGCCCGCCTCAGTCAAAGGAATGGGGGGAATTATTACAACTGTGCGTCTCGCGCTTGCGGGGCTTTGTTTGTTTCTTTCTTCTTCGCCGAGGTGAGGAGCGGACGAATGTCGTCTTATGATCCTCGGAGTTGGGGGCATTTGCCAAAAGCGTTATTTGCCTTGTCCCTCCGTCAAATATGGTTGGCATAGACCACCCGGACTGCGACGCTTGGGAGCTGACTTTCCATTTGGTTCTTTTTGCCGAGATTGCTGACACCACGTCGAGGTAATCCTCGAGTGGAATGGATGCTTTCTTTCTTATGATTGCGTTTCGGTTCATTTTGGAGACTATATGCCCAAATCCCCACTTCCTGGTCAACGGTCGGACGGTAACGCCGCCAAAGACTTGCGCGTGGAGGAACGGATGCGTAGCAGACTCCGCTAACCAACTAGTTGATCTGATGGCGCTTGTCGGCGGAATCGCCGCGATAGTCACCCGATCGACGCAAACCAACTAAACTGTTGCTTGAAATATATTGTTGGTAATGTTTTGTTGTTTGATGATATATGACATTGATATTGTGATTGTTGTGTTGGACTAATCCTCTTGGTTTGGACTTGTGAATGATGGAACTTGATTAAATGAAACACCCCTCCAAACAACGATAGGGTCAGTCCACGGTGCCAGTAATCTGAACATCGAAAGCAGTGCCACTGTCGCTCACATGGGCGGGCCTTGACCTACGTAATCCTAACGAGCCTCCTTTGATGCCACCCTTTTGGCAAGTCTAGTCGGTACCATAATTGGTCGGGGCTAGTCTTGCGAAGGTTCCGGAGCTAGGCGTCGCTCATTGGTTGGGGACGTGCCGGATTCACTTCTGTATAAGGCATAGAGTTATGTCGGTGGCTACACAGGGAGTGTCTTGGTAGCGTGAACGGTCAGGTGAGTGTATCTTGCTGAGTTTGCCTTAGGGATGATGTCCTAAAGTACGGCTCAGTGTGGTGCACTTAGGTGGGTGGTATCTGCAACCTCTCGAGAGTGTAAATCTGGATATCTAGCCTAGTTCCAAGGGTATGGAACAACAGTTCAGTGTCAGTCACACTGTGTGTCTGTGTCGTGTCAGGAGGTTAAACCTAAGGCTTGCTTGAAAGAAAGATGAACAACCTGATTTCACTAAATGAACAATAAGTTGATGCAGGGAACGTTACTTGAGATGTGATTGTGAACCAAGTTTAGGGATGGCGGTGTGATGCATTGGGAATCCTATAGTTACGCCAGAGCCCACATCAACCGTGCATGCCCAGAGTTGAAAGATGAGGCCAGTGGGCCTAGCAGAGATCACAGGTGATGTTGTGCATTATTTGGTACCCACTTGGTACCCCGTTTTCTCGTCACGGTAAGCTCGTTGTATGATTGCCGGTGCACGATCCAACCCCACCTGGCTTGGACTCTGTACTGGTGATACCCCCGTTGCTTGCTTATGACATGTTTGGTTGTCAATGCCATGCTACTTTTATGTCATGTATCTAGAGTACACTTGCCATGTTTAGGAGTCTATTTCCAGTGTATACCTTGTTGCATGATTGTTGGATTGTTTGTGGTGAGGGACGATACTTGCTGAGTGCATAATAATGTACTCACGGGCCTTGTGATTGTGGCCAGGTTTTGTCGAGGATTCATCTTCCACCTTAGGAAGGATTTGAAGCAAGAGCGTGCTAGGATCAGTAGCCCAGCCAGAACCTGTGGAGTGGAGCCGCTCCAAGCCGTAGCCTCTCATATGTCTTCCGCTGCCAGTTAAAACTCTGTATCGTGCCATGCTGGGATTGATATTTTGTCATTCCTTGATGGCCTTGTAAACCATTTGTAGCACTGATGTGCCTGATTGTGTAATGATTTCCATTATGTTACACTGTTGTGACGTGCGGCCAGTTATCTTGGGATGGCGCACGGGACGACTGCCTCTCTGGTAATATGTGCCAGGGAGGGGTGTCACAGAGCATGGTATCAGAGCACCAGGCTGGCTGTAGACTACCCTAGCATGGAAAGCCCAACCATACTTGCGCCCGACAAAGAGCCCGATGGATTTAACCAATCTTTGTCTATCCAGCATGGCTATTGTCAGACAACAGTATGGTGCAGTAAATTCTTGTCTCAATCTTCCACCATAAGGCTCGCCGGTTTCTTCCATGAGAAGTAATCGACATCACCTAGTAGATAAGACCCAAATCCCAGCTGCATAGTTATCCCCACCATTCTTGCTAGCCATGGTACATCTTTTCTCTCTATAATTGGTTTCCAAGTGAAACCTCTAGGAAATTCCCTCTTTCCCCATAACCCGAGGTTATTATGAGTGGCGATTTTGTACCTATGGTTCTTTGCGATTTTATTTGCTTCTTCATGGTTCGATTCTTTTTGGTTTTTCAAAAACTTGCCAAGTTTTGTTTTCCGCCTTGTGTTAATTCCGCAGGAGTTCTACCAAAAGATTGTGTCAGCTCTCAGTAATCCAAACCCGACAAGAGGAAGAACAGCTCAACAGTCTGTCAGAAATAAGGACCCCAGCACCCAGTCAGTCAGAACAAAGCAAAGTCAGTATCAATGAGCCCGAGTCTTTCCCAAAATATACTCAACGGCAGTCTATCAACCACAAACTATATACTTTGAGGACACCAACAACAACCTGGAGATCTGGTTGCCTGGATTACGATGACACTCATATGCATCAAACTAGTGGAAAGATATAATGCCCAATCCAGCTCGTTCTGTGCAAACGAAGCAAGCGTCTGTCCGGTCAAAGATTTTACAACAAGTATAGAATATTTCTCTCAACGAGCCACCCTCATGTGAAAGAAATACTACACCGTGTACAAGATTTATCATTAGGCGTCGTTCTCTTGAAACTAATATGCTCGAGAATCAGCAATATCCGCGCCACGAGAGGTGAAGCTCAAGTATTTTCCAAGATGGACTCAAATATAAAGTGAGATATGCCCGACGACAGTCTAACATCAACTCACACCACCGATAGGATATGCCAGAATTTCAGCAATGCATTCATGGAATCACCAATATTCCCGCGACCGTCAGGACTATGGAAAATAGTTGTGCTCTAATATTTGGATCAGCGTGGGAGTGCCATCATGGTTATCATGCCCACATGCTCCCGATGAAGCAGGTAATCACTCCTTCCACTCGGCTATGCAATGGAAGCCACGCCACCATTAAGATTTCAGCAAGCACAACCCGTACAAGTATGTCCGTATGAGGCAGAATATTTTCAAGGCACTGCTAATCTGAAAACAAAGCTACGCGACCGTCGAAATTTCAGCAGTATACCACACGTACAACAGCCTCAGTCTAAACACGAACACTATCGGTACCTACATCAGAAGCTTTCTAAAGAGCAAGCTACGGAGATTTAACCTACGTCGTGCCAGCCACCATCACGGGAAGAAAAGATTCAGCATGTACCTACGTGAACGCGACACCTCGAGCGCCGTAGAAAAGTCACTCAGTCTTCCCGGAATAATTTCAGAAGTTTGGTCCAGTATTAATACATCGACTTTTGGCACACCTTGGAGCTGAACCAGCGCTACAAGATTCAAATGATAGGGATATAAGTTGAGCCCGAGCGTCAAAGGAATACCAGGAAGAGCACGGTTATGCAACCAGAAAAATTTCTCGGATGATCATGTTACTCGTGGGAACAACTACTTAGCTTGCGTAACAGTCAGAATCAACAAAAGGAAATAGATTGCCTATACGTACGCGAGTCAAGAAATTCTCTCGCTACCAGCATGGTTGCAGGCATACTGCCACAGACTACTCAGATTTCGCCAGTTATGTCGAGTAGAAATTAGCAGAAATAAACAGACAAGAAGACCTCATCTCCATCAACCGTCCTGGTGAAGATATTGAAGTCTATGGATCTGTTCGATCACTACAAACCTCTCGCAGACGCGATGGGAATAAGGCAATATGAAAATAAGAGTCCAAAAATTTCAGCTCTGAAGTCAGAAATAAAAGTTCACATACTTGAGGATTTTCAACAACCATTGATTGAAGTGGCGCCACCAATACGTCACTCCTAGTTCAAAGGATTTTTACTTCTCTCGCCCCGAGGAAGCACAAATGCGCCAAGATGGCAGTACGCAAATTGTGGTGGCACCAAAACAAAGTCAGCCTGCCATCAGAAAAATTGTCAGTCGTGTCGTTAAAACTCCAAGCATCCGTGAGATTCGTTCAACTTTCTCAGAGTTCCTAATATGGATATCAAGTGGCTAAAGTCAGATCTGTGGAAAGGCTATCAACGTCAGAAAATGCCTAAGTGATAAGGAACCATATGATAAGATTGGTACCTTTTAGACCAGTCAATACCCACGTTCCATAAAGGTTGAGTCCCTAAATCTTTCATGCAAATGATGGTAAGATGGACCAGTACAGCCAAGGATCAAAGTATATACATGGTACAGTTGGCACATAAATCCCAAATGACCACAATGGTCGTCCGGGAGTTATGGGATGGATGAACAACAACGGAGAATTTCAACTTGACCCCAGCTTGAGAACCGCACTGTTGTCAGTACAAATTGAGACGATAGACAAGAGCCTGTCAGTTGATGATTTCAGTTATTCAAGCCTAATAAAAAGCACGCTTATGGCATTGAAGTCAAGATCAAAGATCCTGTCAAGATAGATGAGAAGATCAAGAGAAAACGGACAAGGAATAAGGTTGACCAACAGGTCAATCCAAAGGTATGTCACTAACCTTGGAAATCGCGAGGACGCGATTCTTTTAAGGGGGGTAGGTCTGTAACACCCCGATTTTCACTAACCGGTTTTTCTGAAAAAGGGGTGAACAAAAAATTTCGAAAACCTTTTAACTTGGATTTCTCTGGGTTTTATCAAAACTCATTTGAACTTTTGGTGATTGATGTATCTCTCTTTGTCCCAACCCCGGGAATATTCTCTAAATATTCTGGTCACCTTTGATCCCGTTCATTAGGGTTTTCTTTATAAAACCTTAATGCCTTTTCTATAGAAAACAAAAACTGATATCTCGCCTCTCCAAAGCAACTCTCCTTTATCTTGCTTAGAAAATTCCGCCAAAAATCCCAGAGACACCTATCATCATGTATATCCCATATATGCATGAACATAGCCATGACCTATGCAACTTTCTAGATTGAGGAAATTACCAAATCTGCCACTATCGGGCCATTTAATCCAAAACCCTACTTCCACTCCACCATAAATCTTGTCCTCCTGAGGCAGTGTTTCATATCCCATTATAATCCACCCCAAGAAATTTGGGATCATTTGGACCAACTTTTTCTTGTAGGACACCCATCGAACACCTTCTGCCCTTTTCGAAACCCAAAAATGTTTACACATAAACCTTTGTCCAAATTGAGTGAAACTGGACCACATTACTCACATACCAGTAGAACACCACCAGCAAAAATCCCAGCTCCATTGGGATATAGGAAGTCCCTTTTCTCTGCATCGAACACCTTGAGGGCATTTGAGATTTTCAAAACTTTGCACTGGCCTTTTGTCCCAATTTGATGTTTTGCTTGCTGTGTGTTGTGTGTAGTAGTAGCACATCATAGTGACGCGACCCGTTTTCTTTTTAGTGCCCTAGATCGTCGGGAACGCGACGATGTCGATCGCGTCGCGCTCTGGACATGCCGGTGTCGGCATGAGCCAAACCCTAACCCTAGCCCTGCCCTTATCCCTTGCTGCAGTAGACCCCGTGCGGTACTGTACCTCCAGCTCAGCCTCCCTATCCTCTCCTCCTTCTTATCTCCTCCCTGTGGCAAGGAAACGTCACCCATGACCTCAACGCCATCAATGGCCGCACCGTCCACCACCTACCTCTCCCCCTCCCTGCCCTTAAAAGGACCCCCCAGACCCTCCCGTCCGAAGCACAGATCACTCAGCCCCTCCCCAGACCTCCCACTCTCGAGCTCCTCGAAGGAACAAGCTCGCATGAGCTCTCTAGCTCGGCAATGGCCGAAGCTCCGGGCTCACGGCAGCACGCACCCGTGGCCCTCCCCCTCCTTGCTGAGCTCTCCCCGGACGCGGTGGAGGTCGGCGACCTCGCCTCGGTCGCTGGCTGGCTCCGCCGAGCCGCCTGTCGCCGGGGCCGGCCACCTCCCGTGCCGTCCCGTGCGTGCCGCGCACGAAGCAGAGGAAGAAGACGACGCGCAGGGGCTGTCCCCGACGCCAAGGCCGCCTCCCCTGGCTGCGGTGCGCCGCTGCCGTCCCACTCCCCGGCCCAGTTCATCGAGGAACGCATCGTCTGGAGCACCCCAAGTTTCGGCCGCCATGGCCGTACCGCGAGCTCGCGGGCGCCGTGCGCAGAGGCTGCCCCCGCCAGCAAGAAGCTCTCCCGGAGCGCGGGGTGAGGTGGTGACCTCATATCCGTCCACGTCTTGCTCAGGCAGGCCGCCCGTCGCCGGCGTTGGCCATTTCCCGAGCGTCCCTGAAGCTCTCCCGTACGTAGAAGCTAGCTAGATGAAGGTATACAGTTAACTGATCAGCGTATTTCCATGTTTACGCTTTCCTCAAGCTAAAGCGCAGTTCAATGGTTTACGCTGTCCCTGCACAGAAGCGTATTTACAAGGAACCTGCTTTCTTAGAGCGAACACGTATTTCCAGAAGTATGCCACCCTGGTCAGCACAGTCAACCCGAGCCTGTTATCTGCCGCCCTGTGCAGCAGATAGCTAAATTTCGCACGCCATTTTCTTCCAAACCACAGCTCCGATTGAGGTGATTCAAATTTGTAAATTCTTAGTTTGAAGAGCTCTGTCCAGTAGTATCAGTTTTCCGCTATGTCTGTCTGCTATTATCATTGCATGTCTGTATGTTGTCCATATTTTATATGAGCCTTGTATTGTTGTATGTTTATCATGTTGCATTTTAAGTTATTGTATTACCATATAACTGCTCATCTGTGCATCACTCATTCCCGAGACAATGGCCGGGTCGCCCGCCTCAGTCAAAGGAATGGGGGAATTATTACAACTGTGCGTCTCGCGCTTGCGGGGCTTTGTTTTCTTCTTTCTTCTTCGTCGAGGTGAGGAGCGGACGAATGTCGTCTTATGATCCTCGGAGTTGGGGGCATTTGCCAAAAGCGTTATTTGCCTTGTCCCTCCGTCAAATATGGTTGGCATAGACCACCCGGACTGCGACGCTTGGGAGCTGACTTTCCATTTGGTTCTTTTTACCAAGATTGCTGACACCATGTCGAGGTAATCCTCGAGTGGAATGGATGCTTTCTTTCTTATGATTGCGTTTCGGTTCATTTTGGAGACTATATGCCCAAATCCCCACTTCCTGGTCAACGGTCGGACGGTAACGCCGCCAAAGACTTGCGCGTGGAGGAACGGATGTGTAGCAGACTCCGCTAACCAACTAGTTGATCTGTGATGGCGCTTGTCGGCGGAATCACCGCGATAGTCACCCGGTCGACGCAAACCAACTAAACTATTGCTTGAAATATATTGTTGCTAATGTTTTGTTGTTTGATGATATATGACATTGATATTGTGATTGTTGTGTTGGACTAATCCTCTTGGTTTGGACTTGTGAATGATGGAACTTGATTAAATGAAACACCCCTCCAAACAACGATAGGGTCAGTCCACGGTGCCACTAATCTGAACATCGAAAGCACTGCCACTGTCGCTCACATGGGCGGGCCTTGACCTATGTAATCCTAACGAGCCTCCTTTGATGCCACCCTTTTGGCAATTCTAGTCGGTACCATAGTTGGTCGGGGCTAGTCTTGCGAAGGTTCCGGAGCTAGGCGTCGCTCATTGGTTGGGGACGTGCCGGATTCACTTCTGCATAAGGCATAGAGTTATGTCGGTGGCTACACAGGGAGTGTCTTGGTAGCGTGAATGGTCAGGTGAGTGTATCTTGCTGAGTTCGCCTTAGGGATGATGTCGTAAAGTACCGGCTCAGTGTGGTGCACTTAGGTGGGTGGTATCTGCAACCTCTCGAGAGTGTAAATCTGGATATCTAGCCTAGTTCCAAGGGTATGGAACAACAGTTCAGTGTCAGTCACACCGTGTGTCCGTGTCGTGTCAGGAGGTTAAACCTAAGGCTTGTTTGAAAGAAAGATGAACAACCTGATTTCACTAAATGAACAATAAGTTGATGCAGGGAACGTTACTTGAGATGTGATTGTGAACCAAGTTTAGGGATGGCGGTGTGATGCGTTGGGAAGCCTATAGTTAGGCCAGAGCCCACATCAACCGTGCATGCCCAGAGTTGAAAGATGAGGCCAGTGGGCCTAGCAGTGATCACAGGTGATGTTGTGCATTATTTGGTACCCACTTGGTACCCCCGTTTTCTTGTCACAGGTAAGCTCGTTGTATGATTGCCGGTGCACGATCCAACCCCACCTGGCTTGGACTCTGTACTGGTGATACCCCCGTTGCTTGCTTATGACATGTTTGGTTGTCAATGCCATGCTACTTTTATGTCATGTATCTAGAGTACACTTGCCATGTTTAGGAGTCTATTTCCAGTGTATACCTTGTTGCATGATTGTTGGATTGTTTGTGGTGAGGGACGATACTTGCTGAGTGCATAATAATGTACTCACGGGCCTTGTGATTGTGGCCAGGTTTTGTCGAGGATTCATCTTCCACCTTAGGAAGGATTTGAAGCAAGAGCGTGCTAGGATCAGTAGCCCAGCCAGAACCTGTGGAGTGGAGCCGCTCCAAGCCGTAGCCTCTCATATGTCTTCCGCTGCCAGTTAAAACTCTGTATCGTGCCATGCTGGGATTGATATTTTGTCATTCCTTGATGGCCTTGTAAACCATTTGTAGCACTGATGTGCCTGATTGTGTAATGATTTCCATTATGTTACACTGTTGTGACGTGCGGCCAGTTATCTTGGGATGGCGCACGGGACGACTGCCTCTCTGGTAATATGTGCCAGGGAGGGTGTCACACTGAAGCTGGTGGAGAACTAGTGCTGTGTATTAGTAGTATCCATACCAACATTTCCATAAATGTGTTCCAACTCTGGGGGCATACAGGGTGTACTAGCACATTCAAGTGCACTAATGTACTAGTAGAATTTTAGTTTAACATTTCATAGTGTTTAAAAAAAATCAACAGAACTTGTACATCATGTACATACCATGTCACACTTTTTGAAACTTAAATTCTATAAATAGTAGACAAACAAAAAGGACAAGTTCTATTGGGAATAGAACCAGTATGTTAATTATTTTCTATTATTACAATCTTAGATCACGGTCTAAATAACATTTTCTATTGATTCGATAATTTATTTGACTTCTTCTTAACACCCTATCAAAGATTCGAGAAAACAAATCCATGTGAACACCTTCTATACTCTAGAATTTTCTATTTGGCAATAAACTTTAAGCTCTTTACAAAGATGATTAAGGGTACACAAAAGTGACAAGAAGAAGTACATATGCACTAAGATTCATATAATAGTCACATATAAATGCGCTCAAACATGCATTTCGTGTTTGAACAACGAAAAATCAAAAGTTGGGGGCTCAATTTCATAAATGTTTTCTTACGAAGAAATGTATTAAAGAATGATTCATTTTTTGAAATTCTATTTAGACTTATTTGAACTTTTTTTACTACCACAAACATTAGTTTTCATAAAAAGAGAATTTTGTAACTTAACACATAAGTGTGATAAGGTTAACTTTACTAAGTGTAATAGAAAATTATATGAGTTCAAAATTTGTCCGCAGAGAGACAACGACTCAACTTGAGGCACCCAAGCTTCATACAAATTCACCCTGCAACCGTCTTCAAGACGCTACGAATAGGCAAATGCCGCATGGGCAAGGATTTCATGCATGAGATATTAATTCACACTGCTGTTGGCATTCCAACTAGCTCTTCACCTCGTCGGTCACCTGGGGAGTCTCTGCATGAAACTTCTCTTCCCGTGGCATTAGGATACCTTTAACTACCGTAGCTCTAAAGTTGCCCTTTGTGGATTTTCGTCAAAATATTTTGTGACCATAATATTATCTGTACTTATAAAAATACAGATGGTTCCATCTTCGCCTCTTTTCGCGTTTCGCTCTTCGATAGTCCCATACGCCCAGTTTTTTCTCTCCACCGATCCACAACTATCAAAAGTTTCCACATAAAATCGTTGAATGCATGATCGCGCACGCTACACTGCCTGGCATGTGGGCCGATCCCATGCAGGGCGTGTCCGGACGTTGTCCGACGCCCCGAGCCACCCTCCAAAATGGGGGGGGGGGGGGGTGACTCGGGGGGGGGGGGGGGGGGGGGAGGGTGACGTTGTGTGTGTTTTTTCCGTCTGGACCCATTGGGGCTTTCAGGAAGCAGGTGGAGATGCTCGAGCCAATCTTTCATGACGAAGGAAGAATTACTAAAGGGAATCCAATTTGATGGAACCAAAACTATAAACTCTAGATACATTCTCATGTTGAGCAGTTGTAATATACTCCACCCATAGCAAACAACTTCAATAAATAAATCGCAAGCAAAGGTTTTTGGACGGCTCGCTCAGAAACTCGATAATAGGGTTTACCCTAGGAAACACATCGTGTTCATAAATTCAAAACATAACATGAGATACAAGTACGGTGAACAAACCCTTTAGGTGACTCCTTAAAAAACCTTAAACCCTAATTCAATTGGACATTGCTTCACAATATGTTGTGCGGGCATGGCTGCAGAACGGTCTCCTATCCAAACCGCATATGTGCATGTGAGTCTTAGTGATTGGTGCTTTGCAGCAGCGGCCTCGGTGAGAGTGGAAACATTGGGACTTCAGTCAATGTCGTGAACTAGTGCTACCTATTAGTAGTGTCCCTCCGTCATCGTCGAAGACTTGAACTAGCTATGTTCGTGTCGTGTTGGTGTCTGTTATGTGCTACCTATATAGCTACTTATTGTATGTCCTTTCTACTTAGGATGACTCCAACGGGGCGACGCAAACGGACGCGCGTTTGGTCCGCGTTTAGTCCGCCCCTTTCCGGCCACTGCCCCCAACGGGGCGACGCATCGAGTCCGCCCTCTGTTTTTTCCCCAGGTAAGCAGGCCCTATATGGGCCATTTTCATTGATACATAGGGGAGGTGGGCCACAAACGGCCAGGGTTTTAGATCATTCTGACCATTTTTTGCCATATATACTCGAGCAATTATCAAGCACAATAAAATAAGCTCAAATAGCACAAATAATACAATTCATAAAAGCAATCCGAATAGTTCATCAAGTACTTATTATTACAATCCAAATAGTTCAAACAAACACAAACAAACAGTTTCAGAAATAATAAATTGTTGCATGCATTACAAACCAAATAAATAAGACAAGTAGTTCATCAAATTGAACTACTGCCCCTGGTCACCCTGGTTACCGTAGTGCTGCCAGACATGCTCCACCAAATCATTTTGGAGCCGAACATGGGACTCCTTCTCACGAATGTCACGGTGGAAGTCGAGAGAAACTTGTACATGGCTTCCAGGCACGTGGACTCGCTCATGCGCACATACTCGTCCACAAGATCGCCGGCAATCCCATACGCAAGCATGCGAATGGCGGCGGTGCACTTCTGGTACGACGAGAAGCCCCTCATACCACATGCATCGGGCTTGCACATGAAGTAGTCATCAAAATGCATCACGCCCACCCGGATGCGGTTGAACAAGGACCTCCTCATCCGGAAACGGCGCCGGAAAACCTTGGGAGGGTATGTGGGCTTGTGGGGACGAAAGTAGTCCCCATACAGCTGGATTTGGCCAGCTCGCCGGTTCCGGTCAAGAGCAAGAGAACGGCCCGGCAAGGAGCCAAGGAACACCGGTCGCATCTTCTCTATGTACTCGTTGACGATGAGGGTGGCAACCAGGCCATCACTGTCATCATCGTCGGAGGAATCGTCCGAGGATGAGCGCTGCATGATGTGGTTCTTGTAGAACCACTCATTCGAGCTATCCATGGCCGAGGGACGTACCTGAGTAGCCGGGGCGAACGGCCGAACACCTTGTGGGCGGCGTGTCTATCGCGGGGCGCTGTGGACGCTCCTGGCCACAAGAATCACCGGTGATGGTGGGGAAGCACCTGCTCCGGTGATGGCGGGGAAGCACCTGCTCCGGTGACGGCGTCCCCGGAATGGCCTGCGGTGCCAAATCGAGGGTGCGACGGCGGGTGGCGGCGAGAGGGGCGGAGGAGGAGGAGATTGGGGTGGGGATGGTCTGATTTGCGGGCCAGGGGCGGACTAGGGGAGGACACAAAAGAGCTCCGTTTCGCGTCCAGGGCCGACGCATCGGTGGCCCAAATTTGGGCCAGGGATGCGTCGTGGCGGACCAAAAAACGGTCTGCGGTCCGTTTGCGTCGCCCCGTTGGGCCGTGTTTTTGGCCCTCGCGGACACGAACGGATGCGCGCGGACTCGATGCGTCGCCCCGTTGGAGTCATCCTTAGGCCCTCACCACTCAATAAAGTGGTTAAATTATGTGTGTGCGCGCACATAACCAAACAACCGGTGCTTGCATTTGGGTTGCGCACACAGACGACCAAACAACAGGGCATCCTCTACTTGGTTCGAGTCGAACTGGACTGGCTACCACTTTATGCGCAACCAATGACCTGCAAAATGTGGCTCAGTCGGTATTTTTTCGGATGTAAAATGACTTTCAAAATTTGAAAACACTGCTGGCTTCTGATCCTCCCTGTTTGTCTGTCTGTCTCCATCCCCGTCGTCCATTTCAAACGCGCGTGGCGGCGACGGAGGCAAGTGCTGCTCACGCGTCACGCACTGATGGGATCCAACGGCTCCGGTTCCATACCAAATCCACCGTCTGTCCACTGCCGTTCAAATGTCACGTACACTTAGGCCCCACGCCGGTGTAGCAACGCCCGGTTCACGCAACACGCGCCCCGCACCACCTCGTCCCCAAAACTACATATAACTTCCAGCTTTTTAAAATCCTCAGCTGCCATTTTCTCGATTTCTCCTTTGTTACACTCCGGTAGATCCCACAACCGCCACCGCCACCACGTCCTCCTCTTCCTCCTGCTCGCCGCCGGCGACCGCGGATACCTCACTCCGAGCCTCGTGCCCGCGGGCGGGTAGGCACGCGCGGGCTCGCCCGAGATGGCGACGATGGGGAGCCTGATCGGGCTGGTGAACCGGATCCAGCAGGCGTGCACCGTGCTCGGCGACCACGGGGGCGGCGGGGGCTCCCTCTGGGAGTCGCTCCCCTCCGTCGCCGTCGTCGGAGGCCAGGTACGATCGCACCTCCCCTACCCCGTCTTCCAGATCCGCCTTCGCCGTGCTCAGATCTGAACGTCCCTCTGTCTGCGTTTTTCTGATGCCTCCAGAGTTCCGGGAAGTCGTCGGTGCTCGAGAGCATTGTCGGGAGGGACTTCCTGCCCCGTGGATCTGGTAATCCCGTCGCTGGATCGCCAACTCCTGAACGTTTGGGTCGCCGTGAGTCGCTAATTCGCGTCCTCGGTGGTTTGATTAGGTATTGTGACGAGGAGGCCGCTGGTGCTGCAGCTGCACAAGACGGAGGGCGGGACGGAGTACGCCGAGTTCCTCCACAACCCGCGGAAGCGCTACTCTGACTTCGGTAACGGACATATGCATGCTCCCTTTGTGCTTGCACTCTCGCAGAGCAGCTTGCTTGGTTTCTTCAGTTCCAGCTGTTAGAGTTAGTGTTCTGAATATTTGTTTTCAATTGCAATTATAACTGACCAGGAGAGATACATGTTAGAAAACATTCTGTGTTTACTAGTTGTATCCAGTGCACTGAAGTACATCTACCACGTGATCAATCAATCTACGAAGAAGTATACAATTAGAATAAACACTGCCCTACGATCAATTATATGTTCACAATTATTATATCACATGATTACATGTTTACATACAGTATGATCTAAGGAATAGATGACACCGAGGAGTACAAATTAAAAGCAATATTTCCCATTAGCAAAAAATGTTCTCACTACTGTAAAATTTGCCAATGACCAAGCATGTGTTTGTTAAGAGTTGCATCTTGAAGCTGTACTAGAGTACTCAACAAATAAAAAGAATTTATAGTACTAATGTACTATACAACATATGTAATAAGTATGTAGTGTGTAAACATTTTCAAGGTCCATAGATTATGGCAACAGGTACTCCCAGTAGTAGTAGCATGTAGCATTTTTAGTTTTCCTCATGCAGCAAAACTTAGTTATTTTTGGCGCACAACTGAATGAGTTACATTACTTTATCTTTTCCGTTAGAACCGTGAACTTTTCTCTGGATTATGCCAAAACAAGTATTGTGTATATCATAGAAATCTGGGGAGTTACATTCTTGGAAGAATTAGCTGTCAGTTATACCTGTTAATTTCTGGGCTGTTAACTATTAATTAGCTTGATAATCTCGGTGTTTTTGTTTATTTATTTTATTGTTAATGAGTGTAAGACATCATGATATATGATTATTTTATCTGCTCCTTTGTTTGTTTGTATTGTGGTGATGTTAAGTTAAACTTGTGTTAAAACCTTAAATGCAGCTGCTGTTAGGCAAGAGATTGCTGATGAAACTGATCGCATAACTGGAAAAACGAAAGCAATATCAAATAAGCCTATCCAGCTGAGTATATATTCTCCACATGGTAAGCCCTGGTATTTCTTTAGATTTGCTGAGGTGTATCTTAGTGATTACTTTTCAAACTTATAGCTGATGAAACCTTTTTGGTAAAATGTGTTGATGCTGCTGCACTACATTGCTTGAACCTGTAAAGATTTCTATATGCTGATTAGATATACGTTCCTTATTACTTTACCTTTTGAACTAGTTTAATTTGGCATACTTCTCTGTGCAGTTGTTAACTTGACACTTATTGATCTTCCTGGACTGACAAAGGTTGCTGTAGGTAATGCCTCACTTATTGACTTAGCTATTCTGTTTTGTTAGCATACTCTTCTTTATTGTATTATTACTTAACTATTGTAACCACAACTACAGAGGGGCAGCCAGATTCTATTGTCGGAGATATTGAAAACATGGTCCGGTCTTATGTTGGCAAGGTAAAAGAATCATCACTGTGGTTTCAATTTACTGATCATAATGCCATGTTTATTTAAGGTCCATTTACTTCATGACTATTCCCTGGTATGCTATGCCAGTTCCCAGCATTACTCCATTTTAGCCTGATGCCAGTCTTAATTTTGTTCAACATTCTTGTTTTCTTGCTATATACTACCTCCGTTCCATAATTCTTGTACCACGACAAGAATTATGGAACGGAGGGAGTACTATTTATATTGTGAGTCCTGTTTTATTTATATGGGCAAAGATGATTTAGCTTTTTGTTCTCTGGAAATTTCAGCCAAACTCTATCATATTGGCCATCTCTCCAGCAAACCAAGATATAGCAACATCAGATGCTATCAAGCTTGCTAAGGAAGTTGATCCTACAGGTGCAGTTCGATATTTGTTCACTGCAGCATTTCAAGTCTATCTTACATAAAACAAGAATAATAAATACACAATTTTGTTGTCATGTCACATGAGTCTGCCAAGTTTATTTTCTTTCTTTTGACATTCTTTTTCATTTGTAAGGTGAAAGGACCTTTGGAGTCGTGACAAAACTTGATTTGATGGACAAGGGTACCAACGCTGTTGATGTATGTGATTTTCAGTTGTTATGAACTCACTCTCTGTGGGCATACACTTAAAACTTCCTATCTTCATGGATCCTAGGTACTTGAAGGAAGGTCGTATCGCCTACAGCACCCCTGGGTGGGTGTTGTCAACCGTTCCCAGGCTGATATCAACAAAAGTGTTGACATGCTCGCAGCACGTCGCAAAGAACAAGAGTACTTTCAAAGTAGTCCTGATTATGGTCACTTGGCACATAAAATGGGTGCCGAGTATCTTGCTAAGCTTCTGTCACAGGTTAGGGCACTCTGCTCTCCTAGTTTACTTTGCCAAATTTTTCATAATCTGAATGCCAATGTGCTTCCCTTTACTTTTCCAGCATTTAGAGGCTGTGATCAAAGCAAAAATTCCAAGTATTATTGCAATGATTAACAAGACAGTCGATGAAATTGAAGCCGAATTGGATCGACTTGGTAGGCCAATTGGAGGTGACGCTGGGGTAAGTAATACGTAGTCCCATAACAAACCAAAAAGTATATTTTGTGACATAGTTTGGAATATTCATTTGCATTATTGGTAATGTCAGCATAACTTATTCAGTATTCCCAAACAACTTCTGTATAACATTTTTCTCGTACATTTACATAATTGACAGGCACAACTGTATACGATATTGGACATGTGTCGTGCATTTGACCGTGTTTTCAAAGAGCACTTAGATGGCGGGTAAGACGTTTGACTGGGCCTTTTATTGATGTGATTTTCTCTTCCATAATTATGCCATATATGTTGATAAAGGGGCATTCCTACAGATGCCATTTAGATAATGCAAAGCATGCTTTTCTTTTCATTTGGAATAATGGTTTTGATAATTGACATTTCATTATTTTCTGTAACCAGTCGACCAGGTGGAGATCGCATTTATGGTGTCTTTGACCACCAATTACCCGCAGCACTGAAAAAGCTACCATTCGATAAACATCTTTCGTTGCAAAATGTTCGAAAAGTCATTTCTGAAGCTGATGGTTACCAGCCCCATTTGATTGCCCCTGAGCAAGGTTACAGAAGACTTATCGATAGTTCACTCAGCTACTTTAGGGGTCCAGCTGAAGCTTCAGTTGATGCGGTATAACTATTCATCCATGGTTTCTGTTAAGGCTCTTTTACCTTAATGCTTAAGCAACTGGCTCATGTTTCAGTAAATGATATATAAACATATGAACTTAACTATCATCTCATCCCCAATCTAGATTTTCGCTTATGTTATTTATTCACTCTAAAGTTAACTAGGGATATTGCTGGACTACAAGAAATGTGACGTAGTAGGGACATCTGCAGTACACACATGTCATGCGTGATGTCATTCCATGTGTTTATCTTGGTTAAATAAAAAATGTCATGTACGGATGTGGTATGTGAAGATACATAGCAGGAGACCATTATCTTCTGAGCACAGGAATTCTCTAGTAAGTGAATGGAGCTCATTTTTGACAAAGGAAGATATCTGATAGCATGTGTGGCCACACAAGAAAGGACCGGGTTAGGAATGATGATATACGTGAGAGAGTTGGGATAGCACCGATTGAAGAGAAGGTTGTCCAACACCGTTTAAGATGGTTTGGTCATATAGAACGTAGGCCTCCGGAAGCGCCTTTGCATACCGGACGGATAAAGCGGGATGAGAATGTTAAGAGGGGTCGTGGTAGGCCAAACTTGACATGGGAGGAGTCGGTTAAAAGAGACCTGAAGGATTGGAATATCACCAAAGAATTAGCCATGGATAGGGCTGCGTGGAAGTTAGCTATCCATGTGCTAGAACCATGATTTGGTTTCTAGATCTTATGGGTTTCAACTCTAGCCTACCCCTACTTGTTTGGGAATAAAAGGCTTTGTTATTGTTGTTGTTGTTGTTGAAGATATCTGATAGCAATGCTTGTCTGGGAGCATTTTTCATACCATACAGATATGCTTTTGTTCGCTACCTGCAATTGCTCATGGCCGTATAATTTATAGGTCCATTTGGTATTGAAGGAGCTAGTCCGGAGATCGATTGCAGCAACAGAGGTGAGTGTTACTTTTCGATTTCTTGTTATGGATTACCGATCACCAGACATCACTCCTGTCTTACTGTTTCTCATTTCTTATATATCATGGCTACCTTGATTTGTGCCAGGAATTGAAGCGTTTCCCAACGCTTCAATCAGATATAGCTGCTGCAGCCAATGAAAGCCTGGAAAGATTCCGTGAGGATGGCCGAAAGACGGTTATTCGTCTAGTTGACATGGAGGCCAGTTACCTAACAGTCGAGTTCTTCCGGAAACTTCCCACTGAACCAGATAAAGGGGCTAACAATAACACTCCAGCCAACGACAGATATCAGGACAACCATCTCAGAAGAATCGGTAAGTTAACCACTAATTCCCTTTAACAGATTATTGATCAGGGCAACTATTTTAGGACCTACTGACAGGTCATAAAGTCCTTGAATAACCAGTTTGTAACCATTTGCCAGATAACCAGTTACAAATAGCTGGTGGTACATCCTCCTTTATGCCCTGCCTGCGTTATTTTAATTTTTCCTGCTTCCTGTTTCACGTGAAATTTCTGCCTTCCAAACTGTGTTTTATACCAACATTTCTGATTTAGACTATAGATACCAACGAAATTTTGTAAGCTCCACTATATCTATCCTCAGTCCGCCATACAGACCATGCATACTCCTAAAGGTCATGCTGCAACCACATATATTTCGCTTGGTTCCAAAACATTGTAGGAGTTGAGCGTAGAAAGTATTACATTATTTACTCTTGTTCTCTCTCAATAGACAAATGTTTGAAAGGTAATAGGAGTACCGATCAACCTATTTGCTGTATGATCATGTAATTCGTGCTCTAGAACCTTGGGGCTTAGGATATATCTTGTGCGTAGGTGTCATTATCAATCAGTTTCTGTTGACAGTACCAATAGTTAGTTGCATCTTATGATATTGACAACCTGTGAATGTTGATGCAACCGTCCATGTTTACAGTATCAATGTTAATGATGTCATCACTTTTTTCAGGGTCGAATGTATCATCTTACATTAACATGGTCTGTGATACATTGAGGAACACAATTCCGAAAGCCGTTGTACATTGTCAAGTGAAGGAGGCAAAAAGAAACTTGCTAAACCGTTTCTATGCTCATGTAGGAAGCAAAGAGGTATGCTTGCCAATTACTTACTGAATTTACTATTTACCAAAAGGTACTGATCAATAGTTCACCACATGGCTGTACTGTACATGACATCAGTCAACATTCGTATTTGACCTTCCACATTAAATTACCCGTGCACCAAATCAGTGACTAAATAAAAATGTCCATCCATCCTTATTTTTTTATCCTAACCATGTGTTGGTCTGCACAGGTACAGCAAACCTTGTTTTTTCAACAAGTGCAGCAACCTGGATAGCATACTAAAAAGCATATTTTTTTTCTCTCCATTTGCTTCCATAACGCAGAAGAAACAGCTGAGCGCGATGTTGGATGAGGACCCTTCTTTGATGGAGAAGAGGGACGGGCTTGTCAAGAAGCTTGAGCTGTACAAATCCGCGAGGAATGAGATCGACTCGGTTGCCTGGAAATGATCGGTTAGAAGGTTGTGGCGGGAACAGATTCTGAACGTTTGTGGTAGAAAATGGTTCATTCGTTTTGCATATGCTCCTACATTGGACGCATTGTACACGAGCTTTGATGCTGTGTTTTCTAGCTCTGGAGACATGGACACAACGCCGTTGCTTTTTTGGCCATCCTTTGGCCTCCTTATGTATTATTCATATCTGTATTAATACAGATGTATTCTTCATTCGTTTGATCCTTATGATCAGTGTGATTGATCATTTGAGAGTTGTACGGTTGGTTTCATACTTTGATACCCGAACGAACCGAACCTATTTTGCTATTCCGACAACAGAAGAGTCAACGATGAGTCTACAATTCTGTTAATGTTTTCGGCTCTTTTAAAGTCTTTTCCATGGCAAGCCCTTCTTTAGGTACTCAATGTTGCTGCGGTCTTGCTAAAAAAAAAAAAAAAAAAAGCTCCAAAAAATGTTGCTGCGGTAATCTGAGAGTTTACCTTGCCGTTTCATGCCTTGATCCCAGAGTGCACCGAACTTTTTATTCTAACAGCAAAAAAACAGACAAGTCTACAATTCTACATGCTTTTCTTTTGCTACTGAAGGCGGCTCTTGAAGTCTTCCCACGATACATCTTTCTCCAGGTACTCGATGTTGTTCGGGTCGAATGGCCCCTCCACAACGTCGACTGACTGTATTATCGCCCTCTCCGGGAGCACACTCATCGCCGGATCCGGCGCCGTCCTTCCGCTCAAGCTTGACGAGAAGCCCTGCCACACGCAGAGGAAACAAGCTCCGTAAGCAATGGACTCCGGGGAGGACTGAGCAGCACGGCCGGCGTCGCATGAACCGGAAAATATAGGGTGTCTCGGCGCATGTGCTGGTGGATGATACCTTGAAGACGAGCACGACCTCCACCTCGCCGTCGACGCTGGCGTTCACCAGGAGGGCCTGGCCGCGGGCTTCCTCGCTGTACGCCTCCAGCCGCGCCATCTCCTCGTTGTGCCCGTACTCCTCCTTGTCTTCGTCCTCTTCCTCGTACCGCACCCGCCTCCTGGCGTCGCACGTCCACGGGCACCGGCGGTCAGGCCGCAGGGCTGCCGCCGGAAAGGGAAGTGCGGTGGCGCACAGTTATGGTTGTGTCGGCGGCGAGGCAGGAGGCACGGACGGGGAGACGGCGCGATGATGGTAGCAGTGGCGCAGTGCAGCGCCATGCTCATGCCGCTCGGTGCCGGCGATGAGCGTCAGTTGGAGGATAAGGCGTAGGACCGTTTGGTCGTATTCGTGCGCGCTGCTCCTGCGACACGCACGCTATGTGGACTATAAAAGAAAACTTATGATTACAAGCAACATATTTGATGGGGAAACATATCAAGCACCGATTTATTTCAAAAAAATTTAGTTTTTGTTTCAGACTTGAAAACGTATTTGATTTCTTTAATCAAAACTCAAACCGCTTTCTTCAAGAAGCTCTGCAAGTGTGATGTGTCATCACTCATCAGTCATCACCTTCTGAGCGGTGAGCGCCAACTCGGAGCCTCAACAAACACCCCCGACATGCCACGCGTATATCCATGCAAACTAAGGTAGCAGAGTGGAGATTCCGTGCTCTCGAGATTCAGTGTTTTCTTTATTTAAAAAAATTAAAAGTACAATTTAAAAGTTTTAACAAAATCTGGAAAAAAAATCATGATTGTTCGCAACGTTGTTTCCCACAAACGTGTCAAATTTCAATTTTAAATATTTTTTATTTTGAGCTACATAAAAATGATAAATGTAATTTGATATAGTGAAGAATGCACATTTTCAAATGTTCAAATTTTGTCATTTTTGTGTAGTCTATTATAAAAAGATTTTTTTAATGGAAAAACAGTAGGGCAAGCCCCTACTGCGTCATTTTGGATTTTATAAATGGTGAACACATTTACAATGAGTGAGTGGAGTCTGACTCCCATGTCCAAAGTCCTAGAGATTACGTGGCACCTAACCATTGTTGCATTCCCTCTTTAAGAGAGGGTTTTGCTCTATGCATTAGAAGAGTGAAGAACTCATTGAACATAAAAATACATTCTTCCATATTAAGTTGTGCATTATCAAAGATAATTCTGGTCTGTGATTCCATAACCTCCAGCACCCAATAATTAGATATTCTTTGAAGCAAATGTTCCCAGATCTCCATGAGATCCAAATCACTGTTTCATTCTTGACTTAGCCTCCACCAGAAAATTTGGCTGAAGTCACATCCAAAAAAGAGCTGCTTCATAGTTTCAGTTGGGGTATCCTGACACATAACACAGGCTAGCTGAGTCCTCTAATTTGGAAATTCTTCCTTGATAAAAGGTCCCTGGTGTTGAGTTTGTCTTTAAGCAGGAGCCAGAAGAAAAACTTGTATTTAAGCTGCACACATGACTTTCATATCACTGGAATGGTGTGGTGCTTGGATTTTTGGTGTTAAAGCAGAGTACATCTTCTTCACAGCGTATTTTGTGCCATTATTGAGACCAAAGGTCCTTCTCCATATGCGCGTCCAGGTTGGCTAGGTTTTCTGAAAGTGTTTCACTCTGTTCAAATGCAATCATGGAAAGTGGCAGGTCAAATTGCTCCAAAAATTCTCCACATTAATTTCAGCCAAGTGCTTGAAAGAGATATCTTGTTTTTTGGAGAAAGAGAATAAATGTGGGAATTCAGTACTGGTAGTGCTTTCATTCCAATTATCTTTCCAAAACCTGATAGTTCTTCCATCACCACTCTTTACTTACTACTTTGTGTGCATTTTTTATTATTCCTTGGTGCAGTTGCGAAATCTGCACAATTCCTCTTCACAAATTGTTACCCGTTGTTGTGGAAGGACCTACCCTCATTTCGGCTCCTATACACGCAGCAACTATGGTTGCTGCGGGGAATTTTCTTCGCAGGATGTGAATTGCACATAAGAATTCCATAGTGATAAAATATCTTTCCACGAGAAGGAACCACAGGGTGCATTGGCTTGAGGCAATTTATCGATCTGGCAATGAGCTTCCCAAATGAGCTGTACCCATGGAATATCTTTCATATTCATAAAATTATGAAGATGTTTCATCAGGAGCGTAACATTTTGAATTCTTAGATTTATAACACCGGGGCACCTGCTTTTTTTGGAAGACATACTTTTGTCCATTTTGCCAAGCAATTGCCTCTTTTATTAATATCCTTCCCTCTCCACATAAATCCTCTAGCAAAACCCTCCTATGGCCAAGATAGCCAAGTGGCATTTGAATGGTGCACATGGCAAATAGAGGCATTGCAATGATGATGGATTTAATAACAGTTAGTCTACCATCATATCAGAGCATAGAAGCAATACCACTAATTCTTCTGTCAATTCTTTCTGCCATAAATATGAAATGTCCATCCTTGGTATAGTGGTGCCCATAGGAAGCCCCAAATATGTGAAAGGCAGTGTTTCAAGTTTGCAGCCAATAATATATGCTAGATCTTTACATCTATCAGGGCTAATAT
This sequence comes from Poa pratensis, assembly GCA_947311845.1. Taxonomy (NCBI): domain Eukaryota; kingdom Viridiplantae; phylum Streptophyta; class Magnoliopsida; order Poales; family Poaceae; genus Poa; species Poa pratensis. Next base: position 144,414,633 of record CAMZMU010000041.1, read on the forward strand.
TGATAGGTGCCAGCGAGGATTTGCTAAAATTAACCTTTAGTCTTGTGATAGATATGAAGACTTGAAGTATATTACTGATGGCAAGGAGTTGATAAAAACAATTTCATGTTGCGATTTTGCATGATTATATACATCATAGTTTACATCCATATTTTTTTTCCATAATTTTTCTCCTAATATAATTTTTTTTAAACCTCAGAATCCTTGCATCTCGGGATCCAAAGTGGATTCAATCTGCTTGCTCTGCCAGAGGGAAACAAAAACGGGTGATGAACCAATACATCCACACATACGGAGCTTGCTTATGTTTGGTATAACCAAACAAAGAACTATGCCATGATCTCACAATTTTTTTACTGCTTCAAAAGAATAATATATAATATACAAAGATGAAACCATTTTTCCAAGCCCTTAATATTCTATTTTGCATAGTTACAAGATAACAAGTGATAGAAAATTGTCATGCAAAAATACATCTTATGTTGTATCCAAAATTAGCTAACTAGTAAAACACAAAGGTGGATCCAAACCATACAATAGCAAACCTCAACAAATGCCATTTGTTGCCCCAACAAGTCCTCAAGATGGCATGGGACACGTGAGCCTAGCCTTGTTCGCCGCCAAACCAATAAAACATAGGAAAATGAATGCATGGTCCAATGATAGTTTAAACATAGGAAAAATAGAGTTATTACAACGATTAAAATTAAAATTCGCTCGTGTGCTCGGCGCGCCCACAAGTGCGCCCCCACAAGCCGACCCTTGCTTCACCTCGAATTTGAAGATGTACCAAGGAATTCAGAAAATTCGGCCGGCACGCCCGGATGTGCCTTGGCAAGGGGGGCCTGGTATATAGGAGGGGGCTAATGGGCCATACATGGGTTTTTAGCAAAAATTTACGAAACATAAAGGCTCAGGGGGGTGGGGGTGATTGCCCCCTTAGGTACACATTGCTTCACAATTATTCCTTAACTTATATGAAATCAATACATTACCATGTTCCAAAACGCTGACCAACCTAATAGAACCGAAAGAAGAAAACACACAATAGGATCAGTCCTACAGTCGCGGCCACGATGAACATGGATGCAAAACATTTGTCTCTGTTGCTCTAAATAATGCGCGTCGCCGTCGCTGCCACTGCCGGAGGCGAACTCGGCAGCGACGAAATTTTCGGTGCAGGCGGCAACGACGCTCGTGGAAGAAGAGAAACCGGGAATGGGGGCGAAGTCAATGGCGACAAAATTTTCAGTATAGTCGGCGACATCGCTCATAGAAGACAAGAAGCCGGGGGCGGGGTCGAAGTGGGCGACGACGCTCGTGGAAGACGAGAAGACGGGGGATGGGGCGAAGTCGGCGACGGCGCTCGTGGTAGTCACGGGGGCGGGGGCGAAGTCGGTGACGGCCCTCGTGGAAGACGAGAAGCCGGTGGCAGGGCCAAAGTCGACGACGACGCTCGTGGAAGACGAGAAGCCCGGGGAGGGGCCGAAGTTGGCGATGGTGCTCGTCAAGGCCGATCCTAACTTTCTAGAGGCTCGGGGCGAGCTAAAAGATGAGCCCTGACAATAGTAGTATAGTTAATGAAAATAATGTGCATACATGTATCTCTAGACCTGTGGGATGTGGGATCTGTGCCAAACTAGTATTTAATAAATATATACGGTTCGGTATAAATGTCGGTGGATGTGGGAAACCACAGTTTATATGCCATGATGTCGGTGGATGTGGGAAACCACAGTTTATATGCCATGAAACCCTCGCAGATTCCTTAGCCTCTTGGTGAGGGTTGGGCTGACTAGACATCATTTTTGTCACGTGGACTATTTGACCAGTTAACAGAGTGCCAAATAGAGAAAATACGGAACTGACCGTATAATCACCGCAATGAGTCATTCAATACTCGTCCCACAACAATCTGTTTGTAGAATATGCGTTTGATAGCCACTACTTTTGCAGATAAGGGATACTGAATCTATCACATTCAGTACAAGCGACAGAACACTTTCACGGTGATCGCAATCAATACGCATCCAACGAAATAGAGCAAAAACGGTTGTTCCACCCAGCAATCCACAAGCCGTGCCTGCTTCTTCTTCTTCTTCCGCCTCTTCTTCTGCACATTCCCTTCAGAGTCATCGGAATTGGGTCTCCCTTCCAGCAATTTTCCTTCTCAACCGGACTTCGGGTGTCTGTTCAATGATTTTTTTTGTTAGCTACATATAAAACATGGGAAAGTGATACGAATAACTTTTCGAGGGGGAAATTTTTATTGTAGAGGGCCTCAACCAGAAGTCTAGAGACCTTTGACAACTGGTATAATGTTATTAACATTATAGTATTATGTCTATGTTGGCATATAAAATTCTAGTATCATGTCTATAATATTATTAACCCAAGTACCAAAAAATCTGATTTTTTATTAACATTCTAGTATTATGTCTATGTTGGCATATAAAATTTTATGGTATAATATATTGTGTGGTTTAGGAGGAGAAAAAGCAGAAATTTTCATAGATTATATATCAACATATATTTGGTACCCTGCTTGAGTTGTACAATATAGCAGCTGACAAATGGCTCTTGAGTTACATGGAGCCCTTTATTTCCAAAAATCATATTTTTAAGTTTCCAAAAATCTGGAAAAATCATAGGTGTAATATTTTGTATTATATCAATGTGTAAAATATCAACTAGAAATAGTATGTATTTTGGACTGTGCAAAAAAAAAATCTGAAACTGTAAATAGTGAATAGTGAAAAATTTGAACTCTTCAAAAGTTGTAGATCTTGTTATTTTCGTGTAGACCGGAATATGAGTCATTTTGAGTTGATATTTTAGGCTTTGATAGAATACATTTACATCCAGGATTTTTTCCAGATTTTTGAAAACTTAAAACTAATGATTTTCGAATTTTCGAAAGTATAGGACTCCATGTAGCTCGGCCTCCATTTGCACTTTCCGCTAAACAGTCCAATGACAATAGTGTCAATACCGAAATGTAAATTCTCCTAAGCAAGCACACATAACTAAAACACAACCAAGATTCCAAAGGATACAGGTTAAAAAAAGTGCCAAAAACCATATACTATTACACTTTAAATCACATGTATGAGGAGAAGAAACAAAGAGTTACCAATTACCATACCTGATGTGATGTTGTTGATGTAGTACTTGGGGAAGGCGCATGGACAGTACATCCTAACGGCACCGGACTCTTTGGTAGAAACCGGGACCAGTGCCTGAAGAGCCGCATGTTTCATGTCAACAGCAACTACATAGGCCGTGTCGTCTCCCACGTCCACCTTGGCCAGCATGTAGAGAAGATCATCGTCGTGCACACTCAGGGTGGGGTTAAGGAAACACAGATTCTTCAGTTCCAGCTTTTGTTGTTTCTTGCCATCCAAGAGGTCCGGGAACAAGCAGAGTAGCTTGGCTCAACAGTGATTTCAGCAACATCGATTGTGCGGTGCTTGCGCCAATCATCCCAAGAGACCTTCCGGTTCCATGCGGTGGCTTTCCAAGCTTTACCATTGGTCCTGCAGTCAGGATCTTCGAACTCTACCTCGACAAACTTGATCAGATCATCGCAGACGACGACGTCGCAGAAGTACTCCGGGGCATAGTGAGGATTACCATGCTTATCGGTGATGCAAACCTTTCCTGCGGGTAACGGGATGTAGGTGATGGCAGGAGGCTCGTCGTCGAGCAGGTTGCTGAGGAGGATGCCGCGCAGAAGATCGACCATCCCAGCGAGCTTGCTCCGACCGTGATCTGCTTGGAGCTGGCATGCCTGTCGAAGAGCGGCCGATCGGACTCCGACAGCTGCAGCGAGGCCTCCGGGCTTGCCTTCCATGCCTTGGTCTCCGACGAGAAGACGTGCGCGCGGTACACCCAGGTATTGTCATGGAAGTCCCATTGGTGATCGAGGAAGGCCACGGCGTAGTTCTCGTCGCCGAGGGGCAGGAGGCCGAGCTGCTGGCTTGCAAATGCCTCGACCGTGGATTCGGGTCCGGAAGACGGTGCAGCGACGGCTTCTTCTTCTTCTTCCCGGCGGGGATTCCGCGGGCGGAATAGACGAAGTGGTGTTCGGTCCGTCGAGGGTGACGCAGAAGAGCACGAACGCTCCCTCGGCGGAGATGATGAAGGGGCGAGGGTCCTCTTCGATGCCAGGGCAGTGGACGGAGAAGTGGAGACCTCCGGCGGGTCGGCGAGCCAGAAGGACACCGCGACGCGCTGGCCCTGCAGCGTGCGGCACGCTGCGGTGGTCGCGTTCCGTTCGGCGGAGACACGCGCCGTCTTGTCGAGCAGGACCCATTCGGGATAGCCGGAGCGTGCGGAGGCGGCTGGGCCCATCAGGGCGGAGGGGCGGACGGAGACGGTGGAGACCGCCGCCATGGACCAGGAGGCGGAGGCCGGAAGGCAGGAATTAGGGGCACTAGATGGATTGATTCTCTTCTTAAAAACGGAATTGCCTCGGAGACCAGGTTGGCGGCGGCGGTGTGGATTTACGGCGAGACGAGGAGCGATAGCAGGCGGGCGGGTGCTTTTGTTGTAGAGAAAGACACCGTAGCCGTGTCCTATACAGCTACAGGGAATCCGATTCGCATCCGTGTCTCCGACTTGAGAAATAATCACCGGGTCCAAAGTGAATTTCCGAAATAGCTCTCTCAAACGTTTTGGCTGCCGGATGCATATGCTCCTGATATATATTTCAAAATTTAAAAAATATGAAAACATTTCAAAAAATCTGAAAAAACTTGGGCACAAAGATATACAAGTGTTCAACATTCATGCCAAAACTTGTATATGTGCTTTGAAAAATGAATTTTAAAATCTGAAGGAATCTGCGCTCTGTGCAAAAAAGACAAAATATGTGCTTTGAAAAATGAATTTTAAAATCCATTCGGCCACAGTGTCTTTTTTGCATAGTTCACATAAAGTGTCATTTCCTTCAGAAATTTTGGACAGATGTTGAAAACTTGCATATGTTTGTGCCCAGAGTTTTTCAGATTTTTTTATGTGTTTTCATATTTTTTTAATTTTGAAAATATAACAGGATCATATGCACCCGGGTGCCAAAGTGAATTTCCAAAATAATCATTTTTTTCTTTGGTTTGGCAAACTCAAAAAACAAGCGCTAAAGAGCATATAAATTCAACACACCAGTTACTGATTAAACCGAGTATACCTAATTTGCACATACAGCTACAATGCTACATCGCCTGCTTCCCAGGAGCCGGAAAACGAACAGGACAAAGAAATACAACAAAATTATCGCTTGTGGCTGTTGTATATGATTCAAGAGGACAACAAGCTTATTAAGTATGCTCTGCTTCTCACAACATTACAGAAATGCATGGCTTTTTTAAGTTTTGCTGCTCTTTGGATCTAGAGGCAGTCCAAATTATACTCCAACCTCCCAACCAACAACTGGGTGAAGTTCGGAGCAAAACAGAAAAGCAACTAAAATCTCGTTTGCCGATGGGGGGGACGTAGAGTAGATCTCAGTTCTTCAACAAGGTTGCGCTGCACTGAGCCATAATCTTCGAAGCTCGTGTGATAGCATCGGTCATGTAGAAGTTCTCCACGACAGTTTTAAATGGGGCCGAACTCACTTCTTGCTTTACTGGAGGCTTCACCTCAGAGAGATGGTGGATGGCTCCCTCTCGTCGAGATGTACAAGGTTCGGAGCCACCATACTAATGCGGTTCCTCACGGCCGTGACGCTGTCGTAAGGCAGTGGAGCCCCGGCAATCTCGGAAAGAGCGCGGATGATCTTCCAGTCATCCCTAGCATCACCAACTGTAGGAACAGCCGGGATGGTCCACTGGGTGCATCCCTCTGTGTTCTCATAGGTGCCTTCTTTCTCGCTAAATGCTGAAGACGGCAGGATCACATTGGCCCTGTACACAGCCTTATCACCATGGTGCCCCTGGTAAACAACAAAGGCATCCTCTGGAAGGTTGTCCAAGTTTATATCGTCAGCTCCCATCAGGTAAAGAAACTTTGCAGACTTGACGCTATCGGTAGGATTAGCAACAAGGCCCAGGTCAAGAGCGGCTGCCTGTGCGGCATGGAGCAGTAGGACATTAAGACCATTCCAGTCTGGTCTCGTCACATTGAACTTCTTCGCTAAAGTTTCAATTGTTGAGAACACAGCACCTTGGTCTTCCCTTTCAAATAACCCAGCTCCAGCGATGATCACTGGATTCTTTGCAGACTTCAGTACTGAACAGAAAGGATGCCGGCCCTCAGCGATCTCAACAAGGGTCTGAGGCCCAGTGCCAAGATGCTGATGGTCGTAGTTGAAGTCTGCTGGAGGACCAATGTAGCCCACCTTTGCTTGTGTTGCTCTAACAGTCTTCTGAATCCTTGCATTAACCATAGCAGCTTCAACTCTAGGCTGTTTTATAGAACATACCAAAAAGACGTTACTGTTATTCACAATGAAAAAATTATCTGAACAATGTGACTGAAAAAAGGGGTAGCTAAAAATAGCACATCTCAATTCCTTTGGTCTAACAAGATGAATATGCAGCTGGCTGCCAAATATATTAGTATATTTAATGGTGATCACTGTTTCAATACGCTTAAAATCAACAGAAGTAACTGGGTTCTTTAGAAACATCAGCTGCATTTCAAAATATATAGGCATATTTTGTATCGTTAGGACAAAGGTTTGGCCAAGAATTACTCAATTAGTATGTGGTCTATGCGATACAAAATCACATTCATAAGTAAATACTTTTGAACATGTATCTAGTGACCACCAATTTCATGTCACATACTAACAAAACAACTCTTGGTCAAGTACTTGTTTTAATGAAAGAAACCATGAATTATCTTTTGAATGGAAGGAGTACTACATAACAATTGCAAAAGAAAAATAATGCCAACATGCAAGAACATATAATTAAAGACTACTTTGTGCATCATGTGTCATGTTATTCTGTCGTGTGGGATATTACTGTTACGGGGTATTTTACAAATTCTAGCAAGAGTTTTATGCTATGGCTCTACAAGTGATACTTTCAAGCAGTTAGTATATCCATGAGTAATAAAATAAAACTGACAGATATACACCACGAGAATGCAAAACTAAGGCTAAGTGATACAGAGCAGAGCATACTTTTAGATGAGAAAAACAATCAAGAAAATGGCCAGATACATAATAGTTAAGAGCAAGAAAAAAATAATCCTACCTGTGTACCAACCAAAAGGAAGACATCAGCTTTCTCAAGCCCAGCAATGCTAGTATTCATTAGGTAGTTTGATCGAAGATCTGCTGGTGGATTAGGACCATTTCCCTCACAGAGCACCTTATCTGAACCCATTCTGTTGACAAAATCTTTTAATGCCATCATGGATTCTGCATCAGAAAGTTTGCCAGCGACTCCAGTAATTTCTTCTGGTTTAACTTGGTTCAAAACCTCAGCAACAACCGCAATAGCATCACGCCATGTCACTGCCTTAAACCTGCCATCAGAACCACGAATCATAGGATCATTTAGTCTTTGCCTCTTCAGACCATCATAACAGAACCGTGTTTTGTCAGATATCCACTCCTCGTTGATATCCTGCAAGGATTCAAAAAGGAGATGCTAAATCAAGTAGTCATTTTCATTGCACATAAAATAACAGGTTATGTAGCGAAGGTTCAACCAACAAGCTGCTGGGGATAATTAATGTTATGCAGACCACTATAACGTTCTCAAAATAACATTATTAGAAGAGCGGTATAATAGTGCCTAGTGCCTAGTTGCTGACTAGCAGGCAAGGTACTACATGCAGTCTACACGTGCAAGAGTCTAGATGACCTTTTACAACAGGCTTGACATATATTATGGGGGATCATAACATGAAGTATCAGGCAACATGACCATGTCATCATTACCAACATAATTTACACAAAACCAAGTAAACATTGCAATATTGTCAAATTCGAAATTTCATAAGGTGGGGGGTCCTATGCAGATTGGAAAGCGAACCTCATTGAGGCGTGGAACAATGCGCATAACTTCAGGACCTCTGCTGTCAACTCTTATGTTTGAACCTACTGCATCAGTGACATCAATAGTCTCAGTGCCCTTCAGCTCCCAGTTCCTAGCTTTAAATGCAAATGGCTTGGATGTAAGAGCTCCAACGGGGCAGATATCAATAACATTTCCAGATAGTTCACTTGTCATAAGCTTCTCCACATATGTTCCGATTTCTTCACCACTGCCACGGCCTAACATACCCAGGTCTTGAACACCAGCAACCTCAGATGCAAATCGGACACACCTGTAAGATACAAGAAATTCGACAGTTACATGCCCAGCAAAGGTTAAAAAACTCGTTCTTGCACAGGTAGCTAAATCCATTTTTGACAAAGGATGATGTGTTACTGTAACAAGAAAGATACATGGACAAACACGTGAATGCACAGTGGCAACCCAAACTATGAACCAGTAAATGCTCATATCCATGAACATGAATAAGTTAGAAGGTATGTTTTGCTCCAGCAGTTGTTAACTTTAATAAGTTCTTACAATAAGCTCTTATAAACCTTACAGTGATAGAAAAATGAAGCACATGCAGTAGTGAAAACATAGACAAACAAGATAGCAACGGAATTATTTGAACAGGATACTCATAGAAATTAACAAAGAAGCACCAAAAACATCACCTTGTACACTGGATGCAACGGGTCATCACGGTCTTTACCAAGGGCCCCAAATTCTTATCCACAACCGATCGCTTCATATCGGTGAAACGACCACGGTCAGCCCCAAAGGCCATGGACTGATCCTGGAGGTCGCACTCCCCACCCTGATCGCAGATTGGGCAATCTAGTGGATGGTTCATCAACAAGAACTCCATGACACCCTCCCTTGCCTTCTTTGCGATAGGTGTGTTTGTCTTGATCTTCATCCCTAATCCAACAAGACGCTCCAAGGTTAGGAACTCCCACAAATTCTTACTAGAAATCGCATTTATCATACAGTAATGCGACAATCACTAGCTAATTTATATTTATAGTTTCTCCAAACAGTACTGATTTAACAGAAAATCCTAAAATGCTGATTGTTGAGACGTCTATGAGCTGAATGGATCTGAGAGACTGAGGCCTGGGCAGTAGGCACACAACACAAGCAAGCCAAACTGATATGGCACATTCTGCGACCTGAAACAACGCACGTAGTACAAGCTGCCGCGAAACGAAATGGGGCTGACCTGGGAGCGCGGGCATGGCGCATGAGGCAACGGCTTGGGCGACTTCTCGACCTCGACGAGACACATGCGGCAGTTCCCGGCTATGGACAGTCTGCTGTGGTAGCAGAAGCGCGGGATGTCGACGCCGGCGACCTCGCAGGCCTGGAGGACGGAGAAGCCCTTGGGGATCCGCACGGCGTGGCCGTCGACGAACACCTCGAGCGCGTCCTCCGGGTTGGCAGGCAGCTCGACGCGCGCGCCGCCGATGGGCTCTCGCGGTGGCGGTAGCTCCGGGTCGGCGGGCGCCACGGCGGCCCCGGACTCCGGCGAGCCCGTGGAGGCGGTCGGGGAGATCCAGCGGCGGGAGGCGGATACGGCCGGGTTGCGGGGTGAGAGGTAGGGCTTGGTGTGGCGGAGCGCCCGCGCGAGGAAGGCCATGGGGCGGCGGCGGCGGTGGCGAGGCGATTGGATCGCGCGGTGGGGCGGAGACCTCGTGCCCTTTGCTCGGTCGGCTGGTGTGGGTGGAGATGGAGGTGTCTCTCGGGAGTGGAGGCCGCTGCTACGTGCACCGGTAGTCCCCGGAAGAGCGGTGGGACCTGAGTGCAGTGAGATGATAGTTTGTGGGGTGGGAGAGGTTGCGTGGGCGTTGCGGCTTGTGCAGTGTGGTGTGTGGATGCCTGGGTCTGGGTGGACGTGGTGCATACACGAGGACGGTACCGTTGTGTCTTGTGTGTAAGTGTAACTGTGTACGGTGTACGGGTGTATGGTTTAAAGAACGAAAATGATCGAGAGCAACTTGTGATATTGATCCCTTTTTTTTCGTTTAAAACAAGTGCTTGCATACATGTTTTACACGAATGAGATTGGCTGACTTGAGCCGGCTGACTTTATGGTGACTTTGAGTCATTGACATGTGGGCCCCGCATGTGGTGGACCCTATCTGCCAGTGACCCAAAGTCACCTGACTTTTTGTTTAGCAAAGTCAGCCAATCTGCGCCCTGTTTTACAGGGAGAGAGGGGGCGGAGCGGGGAAGGATAACATTTATGCAATCGGGAAACACCCTTGCCAAGGCAGAGGAGCCATGTATCCGGGTCGAGCTCGAGGGTTTGGGCAGACGTATTTGCCACAGACGCAACTCGTCTCGACACTTTTGGTTGGAGGGAGTTAGAAAGAAGGAATAGGAATTGGAGCAGTCTGGGACGTAAAATCCCTCGTATGGTTGGGGGTAATGAGAGTTGAGCATGGTGGGGGAAAGGGAATTTAGTAAGGGAACTCCCATGTACTTCTTCTGTACCCCAAGTAATTCAGCTGAGACAGGGAATTGGTGAAAAAAAGTCTGGCCTCTGGCATTCGTCCCACGGTCAATGAAAAATATACGAAATTTCTGCCAAGGCGACCCTCTAGAGCGAAATCAAACTCATAATAAATAAATTAGCTACCTAAACTTGCACGCAATGGAGCTGAGAGCATACATGCTTCGGCAGATGTCTTTGTACCCCTCATGTCTGCGGTTCAAACACCCACTGCACGTAATTTTTTCACACCTTGATAGGACTAAATAGACAGAAAAGGTCGATGGGATTTAGTGTTTAACAAATCCAACGATTTAGAGGTTATTTACAAGGCTACGTCCCTGCTTGGTGCGTGGTCTTTTCTCCTCCCATTGGAGCAACGGGAGGAAGTGGCTTCTGGGTGTGACCGGCTTGAGGCGGTCGCTCGGGCGTTCTACAACTTCGCTGGCTGGCAGATTTTCAATAGATTAAGTGATGCATAAGTGTTTCATTCCTGTTGTTTTTCGCTGGCTAGTGTTTATTGCTACCCTTTCTGATGTTTGAGTTGCAATCTTTTAAACCTGATACTCCAAAAATGTAATAAAACAACTGTGTGCATCCCAATGATGTAGAGGCTAGGGCTTCTCCCCATTTCTAAAAAAAGAAAAGGTCGATGGGATTCGAAATAATCTTTCCACGCAATGGTATTTTCAGAACAAATAGACAAAAGGTAGATGGTATTCCGTGATTCGAAATAATTTTGTCCACGCCGTGGTATTTTTTCAGTTTAAATAGCCAAAAAAGGTGATGGGATTTGAAATAATTTTCCACACCGTAATATATTTTTAGACTAAATAGGCAAAACAGGTAGATGGGATTCTAGGATTCGAACTCATGAACGAGTTCACAGACCAAAAAGAGTCTAACCAACACACAAATCCAACAATCATGATATAAATATATACAGACTTTAGTTATTTCTATACAACTATGAATTATTCAAAAACAATTACACCAACAACTTTGATCACACGCAAAAAAACTTCTATCACACACAACTAAGATAACTTAGAAATACTTATGTACTTAAAGGCAAGTTTGATTACTAGTTCAAGTTTGCCTTGCCAAAAATTCCATGTATCGAATTGCTTGTGTGTACAATTCCTTTTATAAATTAAATGGAGTACTAGTTCAAGTATTGAGTTCCATTTGTCAATAAAGATAAAAAATTGTACACCATATATTGAAAAGTTTTCAGCTGGTAAGTTTTGTTCTCTAAGACTGACCCGTCAACCCTACTAAAAAATTAAAATATGGACAGTATAGGTTCGAACTCAGGACCTGAATAGAAACAGGAAACAACCATACCAATATGATATCAGCTCATTTCAGTCTAGTGTGGTTTATTAATACCATGTGTTCCAACTCAAACGTATCCAAATTCCAAAATAGACGTGGTTCGTGAAGACAGAAACAATCTTTCCTCTTCGCGTTAATTGGATCACTAATGCGGCTCGTTGCTTATGCTAATTTTGTTGCCAAATTCGTCTCCGTCCCATGGTAAATCCACCCCTTACTCTCGCTCACTCGCTACAGCTTTCTTTCTGCCATCACTCAAATTTCCCTCCTCCATAGCGCAATCATGTCTACCGGTGGAGGGAATCATCCAGCCGCTTGGAATTAGGGGTTAGCGGGAACCGGAGGCTGCATAGCCTTCCAGTGGCGGAGAACGGGGGGGCTTGGCCCCCTGTGATTTGGTATTTCTTCCTAGGTCCCTGCATCTCTATGCCTTGGCCGTTCGAGTCTGGCGACGGGGACTTCATCGAGCTCCCGAAGCTGACGATTACTTCTTCATCCAAAAAGAAAAAAGACGGATAAGCTTACCTTGGACTCGGCCCGGCTCTACCGAGCCCCGCCGCCGCCGCGCCGCGCGGTATGAGGATGACGCTCATCAAGTAAATAAAATCTAGAATAAACTAGTTGCTGGGGTTAACACTTTCGCAGTTGGCACTCATCGCCTTCTAACTTATGTGCAGCACGTAATCGAGGATCACTTTTGCCTGGTGGCGAGAAGATGATTTTCGAGGTATAGCTATTTGAGAGGGGTGTAGTATGTGGGTTAACTTTGATGTGCGCTACATAGTCACCTTATCCTTTCCCCTTCTCTCCTGCGACGCAAGAGGCGAAAGGGCGAAAGTCTCCTCCCTCGGTCCGCCGCCGGCGAGGCCGTGAGTTCCCCTCCCCACCGTCTGTTGCTCCGGCGGCGGGTGGGTGGGGGAACTCCGGTCCTCTCCGTGCGGTGTGTACATAGTAGGGTTAGGGTTTCTGCCGGTGGCGCTGCGGAGGTGGAGGCGTGGCCGGAGAGAATAAAGGTTCTTCAGCGCCGTCCCCTCTACGTCGCCGTTCTCCGGGGCTCCGGCGTGGCGCTTGAAGCTTTTGGTGTCCCTAGATCTACGGATCTGGGGAGGTTTCGATTCCCCCGAGCGGATGCTGCGGCGACGGCGCCGTCTGCTCTCTGTGGGGTCCCTGTCCCTCCTCTCCGTCGTCGTCAGGGCATCGTCTCCATCTGCGGCGTCTCTGGGAGGGTGAGGTGGCTCGTCGAGGTCAGTTATTCTGCTTCTGTCTCTGGCTGGCCGAGGTGGCAAAGGTGTAGGAGTTTGCGCGATAGAAAACAAAATTTTTCTCTCACATGCGGAAGCAACACTCAAGATCCTATCTAGAAGATTCTAGTAACGGGGAGAGTAGTTCATCATACCCTCGAAGAACACGCGCGTTGAACGTTTAATTCAACGCAGCTCGGTGAAGTTGTTGACGATGTTCGATCCGATCAGCACCGCAAACGAGCAGCACCTCCGGAGGCTTGCACACGTACAGCTCGATGACGTCTCCCTCTTCTTGATCCAGCAAGCTAGAGGGAGAAGTAGGTGGGATCGATTCCAGCAGCACGACGGCGTGGTGGTGGATATGGTGGAGAGTTCCCGCGGGCAGGGCTTCGCCAAGCGGTGCGCGGGAGGTAGAGGAGCAGCAAGCCAGTGATGCGGCCAAGCCTCTGTCTCTTGGTGCACCTCTCCCTCTTCTTTATATAGGCAAGGGGCTGCAGCCACTTTATTTCCAAAGTAGAAACTCCCTCTTTCAATAGTGGTAACCCCTTCTCATTTAAAAGGTGGTAACCCCCTCTTTCAAGAGTGGTAACATCCCTTTTAAAGGGCTACCCATTGAATGGCTGCATGGACCAAGTAGGACTGGTCAAATGGACCAGTGGGCCACCCTTGGTCGTTGGGGACAGGTGGGCCCCACTATGGGACCCTCCGGAACCTTCTAGAACATTCCGACACTCTGCCGAAAAATCCCGAACTTTTCTGGAACCCTGAAATCAACTTGCCATATATAAATCTTTACCTCCGGACTCTTCCGGAGCTCCTCGTGATGTCTAGGATCTCATCCGAGACTCCGAACAATATTCGGACACCATTAACAAAATTATCCCAGAGCTACTCTAGCGTTACCGAACGTTAAGTGTGTGACCCTACGGGTTCGAGAACGTGCAGACATGATGGAGACACCTCTCCGATCAATAACCATTAGAGGGACCAGGATATCCATAATGACTCCCACACATTCAACGAAGATCTTTATCGGTTGAACCACTATGTCGTGGACTACTATAATCCGTATACAATTTTCTTTGTCACGCGATATTTTACTTACCCAAGATTTGATCGTCGGTATCACTATACCTAGTTAAATCTTGTTACTGGTAAGTACTCTTTACTCGTTCCGTAATACAACATTCTATGTGACTAACTCATTAGTCACGTGCTTGCAAGCTTTACCGAATGTGCACTACCGAGTGGGCCCAAAGTATATCTCTCCGAAACACGGAGGGACAAATCCCAGTCTTGATTCATGTAATTCAACAAGCACTTTCTGAGATACCCGTAAGACACCTTTATGATCACCCTGTCACGAAGCGATGGTTGATGTCCCCAAAGTATTCTTCCAGTACCCGGGAATAACATGATCTCATGGTCTAAGAAATAGGATACTTGACAATAAAAGGCATGACAATAAAAACTTAATGAAACGATCAATATTGTTATGCTTAGTTGGGTCTGTCCATCACGTCATTCTTCTAATGACATGATCCCGTTAATTAATTAACAACTCATGTTCATGGTTGGGAAACCACAACCATCATTAATTAACGAGCTAGTCTAGTAGAGGCTTACTAGGGACGCAATGTTGTTTACGCAACCACACATGTATTATGTTTCCGGTTAATACAATTATAGCATGGAAATAAACATATATCATGAACACGGAAATATGATAATAACATTTATTTATTATTGCCTCTAGGGCATATTTCCAACAAAAGGGAGAAGGAGGTGGAGGTGCTTGATCTGGTTTTGGATGGCGTGGTGGTGGTGGTTCTCTGTGGCGTCTCTGCTCCGGCCGGCCGTGGCGGCGAGGGGAGTGGTCGCCTGGAGGTCGGGTGTGCTGGGTGGCGGCTCTGGCCGATGCGGTGTTGGCGGGAAGAGTGGTGGTTCGTGGTTGCAGGTGCTATGGCTGGACTCGTTCATCGTTCTGGGTGTTCGTCGCGTCGCGGCGGCCGGTTCTGCAGCCTGCTACAATGGTGGAGGTGCCTGCTTCCCTGGGAATGGCGGTACGGCGACTCCGGCGGAGGCTAGAGGTTTGGGGTGTGGGGTGGATCCGTCGGTGATCCTTCTTGTTGTCTGAGGTGTTTTTTGCAAGTTTTCTGGGTCTGGTTGTAATTCTTGGTTCTATCTGGACCTAGTTGTAATTTGCTCTGAGCTCCTTAATTTAAGTGGCGGATCCTGTTAAAAAAAAAAAAAACTTTGATGTGCGCTATAAATAATGAGTATTAGCAGTCAAGATGAAGCAGTTCCATTCGAGTGAGTAGTAGCCAATTATGTGTGTTACAAGTACGCGAGGTCATGTTCTTGAGTCCCACTTGATTAAGAATGCTTTGTTAATCTCTTACGGCCGGCGTGCAACGTGTTACTATATAGTACTGTATTAATCAACCATCAGGCGGCTTTATTCTAATATCCCCCATTAGAGCTAACCCAAAAACACCATCTAGAATCCACCTCATACATGGGCGTGGCATGTCAGCTATTGTCTTCCACCTATAGCATGTGTAGTCCATCAAGAACAGGTGCAGATCGCAGTGTTCAGTTCATCAGTTGAGTGTGATTCGGTGTAAATTAATGGACACTGAAAGCAAAAGGAAATTCTATCTCCAAATTGCGTATCGCAGTCTTTAGTTGAGTGTGATTTGGCGAAAGCAACACCGACAGAGATGTACTCCAGTGTGCCAGATACACGGATCATACACACGCATAAATAAGCAATCGACAGACGCAGTAGCTCAGATCACTCAACTTAAAGTGCACAGCTTGATTTGGCAGGCAGCTCAATTAGCCTACGATTATACATGGCTCTGATACGCGAGAAGAGACTTCGGCAACTCCACCTCTCGCTACCCGTCCCGTCCCGGGCTGCCGGCCAGCGCCCCTGCCAAACGTTCGCCCCGGCACCACCGCCGACGCCGAAGAAGGCCTCTACACCCACGGCGCTGTCCAGTCAGTTCCGGCTCGCCGACTTCGACAAACTGGCCGTGCTTGGCCGCGGGAACGGCGGCACCGTGTACAAGGTTCGCCACCGCGAGACGTGCGCGCTCTACGCACTCAAGGTCCAGCACTACGGCGATCAGGCCTCGGCCGCCGAGGCCGATATCCTCAGCCGCACGGCCTCGCCGTTCGTTGTCCGGTGCCACTCTGTCCTCCCGGCCGCCGCCTCCGGCGACGTGGCTATGCTCCTCGAGTTGATGGATGGCGGGTCGCTCGACTCGATCAAGATTCGCCACGGCGCGTTCCCTGAGGTGGCACTCGCGGAGGTAGCGGCCCAGGCTCTGTCCGGCTTGGCGTACCTACACGCCCGCCGCATCGTGCATCTCGACATCAAGCCGGCGAACCTTCTCGTCAGCACGGACGGGGAGGTCAAGGTCGCCGACTTCGGCATCGCCAAGGTGCTCTCGCGCGCCGGCGAGCAGTGCACGTCGTTCGTGGGCACCACCGCGTACATGAGCCCCGAGCGCTTCGACCCGGAGGGGCACGGCGGGCACTACGACCCGTACGCCGCCGACGTCTGGAGCCTGGGGGTCACCATTCTTGAGCTTTTCATGGGCAGGTACCCACTCCTCCCTGCCGGTCAGCGGCCCAGCTGGGCAGCGCTGATGTGCGCCGTTTGCTTCGGCGAGACGCCCGCGCTGTCCGATGGCGCAGCATCGCCGGAGTTTCAGGGTTTTGTCGCCGCGTGCCTGCAAAAGGACTACGGCAAGAGGGCGTCCGTGGCGGAGCTGCTTGCTCACCCGTTTGTTGCCCGGAGGGAGTCGCCGATGTCTCGTCGGAGAGCCGGCGAACGTGATCCCGATGGGCGGCTCAACTATGCCCGGAGTATCAGTTAGCTTAGTGCTGACATAGAAATGTACACTGCTTAGACTTCGGTGGTGTTGGTTGTTTTAGCTTCTTCGTTTTCAAATGGAGGTATGAACTTTGACCCATATCATTGACATAGAAGAATGTTATCCACTTAATTAGTTGCCCCCGAACTCGTACCAACCAATTGCTCTCTCTCTCTCTCTCTCTCTCTCTCTCTCTCTCTCTCTCTCTCTCTCTGTTTTAGCATATGCTCTATGTTACTCTTACTGCAACGCCACTATAAATTAAATACGGATATTTTAAATTCAAATATTTTCAAATCTACATACTCAAACATCACAATTTTGAAATAAATTCACTTTTTAACCTATAAATGAAAACAACGTATATAACAGTAAATGTTCAGGACACCACATAGTTCATACAATAAGAAAATATACAAACTACTGATCACTATGAGTCAGCCACGAAATGCCCCACATGTTCATCGCAGACGCAGAGTCATTCACGTGACTGCATGTTTCAATATCTTGATGTATATGAAGGAAATCTTGTAACACACGTGGATTATGCTCTCGGTACCCATCCTTCCTGATCAACACCTCAACATTCCCAATGCTTATGTTGTGCAATACCACACATGCTGTCATGATGTACCATAGTCTTCTAGTTCCACCATTTTGGGAAATCCCTTACCATTGGAAATTGAGTTTGAAGACCACCAAATGATTTTTCAACATCCTTCCTCACCCCTTCCTAAATAATAGAGAAATGAATTTGCTTATTTCCTTGTGGATTTGAGACGATCTTCACAAAAGTGGCTCATGAGGGGTAGATGTTATCGCAAGATAGTATCTCATGGTGAGTGGTGATCACCGAAGAATATTGTTACTATTCAGAGGACCTGGTAGGAAAAAATAAAAAAAAGCCAAATACACATACATTCTTGACCCATTCAGGAAATACTTTGGTGGGTGAACATCGCATTTTTTTCACAATGCGAGCATTCTCATAAAACCTCTCTCTTAGAACTATCATGCTCCCTGAGATTGATCCATGATGCTTCTTCTTCCTCATTTAATGCTCAGTGTCTTACAATGCAGTGGTCATCATTCTTAGAATCCTTCTTCTCATCCCGCCATTGCTCAACGAGATCATCATCTTTGGACATGAACATATTCACATTCTAGTACCGTAATCACATTCAAAATCATATGTTCAAAGCACACACATAAATATCGTAGTTCGTAAATACAAATTTTACTTGGGGGATTACGATGAGCCGCGATGGAGCGCAAGAGGGAGATCGACTGGAGTAGGAGAGTAGGGCTAGGCACACACATGTAGGGGACGGTGTCCGTGACGGTACCCATGCATGGAAGGATGATCATATATGGTCAAGCGATAGGAGGCAGCACCGTAGGTGCACGGTGGGGAGGGGGCGGGGATATATAACATAGTGGGTTAAAGATCACGTGGGAAGTTGGTGACGTGACGACGATCTAACGCGGGAGGACGACAGAGCGCGCGGGGGAAGGCCAAAGGGGGAGCCCGGGAGGTCAGTAAAGATGTAACAATGGTGGGGAGACGGTCGGGTGCCGTGACGCGCGTGCAGTGTGTGCGGAGGGCATAAATTTCCACATGCCTCGTACATACGGCATATGGGCTGAAGGGAGAGCCTCATGTAATGGGGTCTCGGGGCAAAATTCAGGTGACCCTTGTTTTGGGGCCCGATTAGGTGCCTTGCTGGAGCTGATAGGTTTCTTTTGCCTTAGCCCCCAAAACTGTTAGGGTGTGTTTAAGAGCCCCTTTTCTAACTCCAGTGTACGAGATGTCTTTTCATATTTACATATTTTCTATCTTATTATCATGCTACAATTTAAGGGCATGTAAACATTAATTATTAGAAGTCTACATATGGATATCAGATAAGTAATTCTCCTACCTGAATGTCGTTGTTTGGATGGACACCATTTTTCATAGGATAGTCAGACCCTCCATGCATGTCTACGCTGTTACGTTGTTTCGAGATCTATTTATCGAGGTGTCTACAAGGTTAGAGAATCCGGTGAGTGATATTTTATCCCACATGGGTGGCAGCGTGATCTTAGGATTGGCCCCTCTACGAGCTCTCTATGATTCCTCTAGTCGTTGTTATTAATTTATTTTTATGATTTTTTTTGGCCGTGTGCATCTTTCTTATGCAGAGTCCGGATATGATGCTCTGAATAATAAAATGCCATTTATCGGAAAAAATCAGAGCTAGAATGCCAAAATTATTTTCCAAAGCAGCCTAACAAAGCACCGATAAAACTTCTTTTGGTCAACTTATAATTTTCTTAGTTAACTGCCTTTTCACATTCGGTACACACGGCGTAACACACAGAAGCAACGTCTCATTATTAGGCCTTAATAAAATGATCAAAATGGCGCACGTGGCATCTCTGCGTTCTAAGGAGGGGACGCCTGATGGCACACGTCGCACAACATCTTTTAACTAAACTCTAATTGAAGCCATTAGTAGACCAACCGGAGCTACTTACTTGACTCGTGGTATAATTTTTATCTTGTCTCTCTCTTCTGAAGATATGCTGAGATTTTGACTCTCAGGTGTTGACAATGGCCATTTTTCACACCGACTGGGCACCCGTGTATGATCTCGCTTTCGTTCCAATTAACACGCAGGATGCCGATTAGCCACTAGATGTACAGTGCAACTTGTTAATCTCTGACGGCCGCCCGCAACATGTTACTATATACAGTATTAGTAATACAAGTTTTAGGGTAATTGGTAGACGGCTTTTATTCTAGTATTCCCCACGAGAGCTAAACCGATACACAATCTAGAATTCACCTTATACATGGATGTGGCATGTCGGCTCTTTCCTATTGTCTTCCACCTGTGGCCTGTGTGGTCTAGCAAAATCAGGTGCAGGTAAAACTTGGTTGAACCAAACCAAAAAAGTAGCCAGATCACTCATCTTAAGTGCACATCTTAGGCAGGCAAGCTTAATCAGCCAACGATCGTACATGTGTTTTCTGTTTTTTCTGTGCGTTGATTTGTTGAGTATGCTTACACATGTGCGAAATTTTCATCAACCATAGAGGTTAATTAGGGACCAATTTTGTTTGGTTTCAACAGTTAAGAGTTGAGTTTGTATTAGTAATATGTAGTCACCTTAACTCATGTGGCCAGTGTAAGATTAACACAAGAACTTGCAAATTCATGTTGGGACTATTGCTAGAACACAACTAATTACCAAAAATGAAGTACACCAAAAAACGTTGTAGGCATGTATAAAAAAAAGCAGTAGACAATGTACAAAAATACGTTATACAATTATCATATAATGCATTAGAGAATTATGCGCTGGACAATTTTCAACAAATGCACTAGAAACTTAACAAATACCTCAATAAACAATAAGTTAAAACACAGCTATGGCATATATATTACGGTTATTAAGCAAATGAGTAGGCAATACAATACATTAGACAAATATGAAGTAGATCACTAACAAAAACTACATTATACGATTATCTATAGACAATTATCAACAAGTGCAGTAAACACAATTGATAGAAAAAGCGCAAAAAAACTAACAAGGGTTGCAGTAGAAAAATACATAATTGATAACCATAAAATGAATTTGCCAAATATAGAGTAGGGGATAGTCTAAATCACCGCTGATAACTAATTGTGTAGTATGGATTATGGCGTAAAATTTGGAAAAACTATAGCACCAGAAATGCAATGGACAAGCAGTAATGCAAACCAAAGTAGAGAAAAAAAAACTTGTGAAAACATATAAATCTAGTTTAGAAGATCATGTCAAAACAAAGACATTAGGAAAATACTTAACTTGTTCAAGATGTTCAGTTAATAAAGGGCGTAGATCAACGTGTCATGCCATGCTGTGCTGAGTGCTATTATTCTAACAAGGGACGCGCCTGACGGCACACGTCGCACAGCATCCTTAGAACTCCCTTAATTTTTCTTTGAAAGATCGTTAGAAGTCCTAAGGGAGCTGCTGCGCGCTTCCTTGACTCGTGGGTGTTGATCGACATGGCCATTTTTACACGGATCGACTGAGCTCTCAGTTTCTCTCGCTTTCGCTCCATTTAATTAATTAATACTTAGCAGGCCACTTTGCCACTAGAGGACCTGGCTACGTACGTAGTGCCCTACAGGTAGAAGTTGCCTTGGAATTTCATGGTCACATTCTTTCATGTCGCTTGATTAAAAATGATCCCTGATCTCCTGTTGGCGATGGACAAATAACCTGTTGTCAACTATTTAGTCCAGCGGCGGTTTAATTTATTCTGTTCTGATCAAAACATCCCTCCGTTAGAACCTTCTGACCAAACACAGGTTACCAAATCACAAGCTGACTGTGATTTGGAAAAGAACATTGAAGTGAAATGAAACACATATGACAGGTACATGTCACAATCTGAGTAAGATTTGGTGAAAGCAGGGCAGAGGGAGTTGCAAAGTGCAAGGGTATAAATAAGCGATCTGCAGCTGATCCAAGTATCCAACCGAAAGCAGTAGCTCAGAACACTCATCGCTTAGCCACGCAACTTAATTAGCCTACTGGCAATACATGGCTTTGATACGGGAGAAGAGACTTCCGCAGCTGCACCTCACGCTGCCCGTCCCGTCCCGCGCTGCCGGCCAGCGCCCCAACACACCGTTTGCGCCGGCGCCGGCGTCATCGGCGAAGAAGGCCTCGACGCCAACGGCGCTGTCCAGCCAGTACCGTCTCACCGACTTCGAAAAGCTGGCCGTGCTTGGCCGCGGGAACGGTGGCACCGTGTACAAGGTTCGCCATCGCGAGACGTGCGCGCTCTACGCGCTTAAAGTGCAGCACTACGGTGACCCCGCCGCGGCCGCCGAGGCGGATGTCCTGAGCCGCACGGCCTCGCCTTTCGTCGTCCGGTGCCACTCAGTCCTCCCCGCCGCCGCCTCCGGGGATATCGCTCTGCTCCTCGAACTGGTGGACGGCGGCTCGCTCGACACGATCAGGAGCCGTCAGGGCGCGTTCCCGGAGGCAGCGGTCGCAGAGGTCGCGGCCCAGGCGCTGTCGGGCTTGTTGTACCTCCACGCACGCGGCATCGTGCACCTTGACATCAAGCCGGCGAACCTCCTTGCAAGCTCGACTGGGGAAGTCAAGATCGCCGACTTCGGCATCGCTAAGGTCCTATCCCGCGCAGGCGAACAGTGCACGTAGTATGTGGGCACCGCCGCGTACATGAGCCCCGAGCGCTTCGACCCGGAAGCGCACGGCGGGCACTATGACCCGTACGCCGCCGACGTGTGGAGCCTCGGCGTGACAATTCTTGAGCTTTTCATGGGCCGGTACCCGCTCCTTCCAGCCGGGCAGCAGCCGAGCTGGGCGGCCCTCATGTGCACCATCTGCTTCGGTGAGACGCCCGTGGTGTCCGACAGCGCGGCGTCGTCGGAGCTTCAGGGGTTTGTCGCCGCGTGCCTGCACAAAGACTACCGGAAGAGGGCGTCCGTCACGGAGCTGCTTGCTCACCCATTCGTCGCCGGGAGGAACCTGGCATCATCGAGATGCGCGCTCCGAAAGCTGACCAGCGATGCTTCAGCGCCGCCGTCGTCGTTGTGTATGCCATCTGATCAGCTTTGTTAGACAGGTGCAGGCAACTTAGTTAGTTCTGACATCAGTTAGCATAGACGAGCCCCAGAATTAGAAATGTGAATGCTGCTTGCAATTGGAAGCATACTACTCAATTTCTTGCTGTCTATGACAAAGCAATCTCCCCCGTTTGTCAGCCATTCCTCCTCTTCTCCCATATGCTATCCTGAAATTGAGTGGCATTATCTCTTAGTGCAAGAGATCGAGGACATTGAACCATCTGAGGAGAGAGATTGCGTGTCCTGGGCTTTGGAGTCCTCTGGGAAGTTCTCCACTAAGTCCTTGCATCAGAAACTCTGTCTAGACACCTAAAATCCGAATACCATGGACATTTGGCAGGCCGAAGTCCTGCTCAAGATTAGGATCTTCATGTGGCAGCTTGCTTGTGGGCGCCTTCCCTCCAATGACAAGATCGCTCTTCGACATGGTCCTTTCAATGGGCAGTGTGTCCTTTGTGATGGGCCAGAGGATGTGAATCACATTTTCTTTGGCTACGCACTGGCAAACTTTGTGTGTAGCGGGCTTAGGGAGTTTCTGAATGTTAACTGGGATCCGGCTAGTTTTTTTTTTTTTTTGACTTGGTTCGGATTTTAATGGGGTTCAAGGGCAAAACGCGCAGAGTGCTGCGTATGCTTTTCGCTGCTGTGTGTTGGGGCTTGTCGTTGATTTGAAATAAATACACCATTGAAGCAAAATTTGCAAACCAGACTACTGACTGCATATTCAAAATTCTCATTCTTCTGCGCCAATGGAGGCCACTGCTCAAGGTCGAGGCCGCGCTGCTGCTAGACGCCCTGGTCGCATAGCTTAAAGATCCCTTCAGCGCCACCTACACCGTCCCGACACGAGCTTAAATCTTTAGTACCCTGCTTCGGTACATCCCCCCCCCCCCCCCCCCCCCCCCCCCCCAAACTCAAAAAGTTTTTCCACCGAATTAGTTAATAAAATTAATTAAACTCGTTGGCCCGCGGAAACCCATATCTAGGCTGGTATACCCAGAGTAAGTATCGCATACCGTATCTCACATGCGGCCCCACGTCGACCGCAGCCGAAAGAAAAGGTATGTCCCACAATGCCGACGACTCCAACGAACACGATGGCACGATGATGAAGACCCGCAGTGCGCCGCCGAGCATCGAGATTGGCAGATTGCCGATCACTGTGGTGGTGGCCGCCTAGGGAGTGGAGGCGGCGGGTCGATATCCTTCTCCGAGCCGTGGCGGGAGATGATTCCAGGG
This sequence comes from Poa pratensis, assembly GCA_947311845.1. Lineage (NCBI taxonomy): Eukaryota > Viridiplantae > Streptophyta > Magnoliopsida > Poales > Poaceae > Poa > Poa pratensis. Next base: position 144,438,468 of record CAMZMU010000041.1, read on the forward strand.
AGCGGCAGCGGCCATGGTAGCTCTGACACGAGAGGCCCCCGAGTGCTGCCAGAAAAGAGAGCTCGGGAACCTGGACCTCGCGTGGGCCACCATCATGCTCCTCGGCGGCATTGCCATGACCTCAAAATCACCGGCTTCTGGTGCATTACAGTCATCCTCATCGCGAGGGCATGCGCGTCTTCAGCCGCAGCCACAAGCTGGAGTGGCAGCACCATGCCACCGTCACCTCCATCGCCGGCAACGTGCTGAGCACCAGCTCCCGATTCGTCCGCCATGTCAGCCACGGACCGACGGGCGGCAGCGGCGTCGCTGGCACGCGTTAAGGCGCTGCAGTTCCAGCAACAGTTCTCCGCATTCGCCTGTGTGGTGCGCTCTCCGTGATGGCCTCTGGAAGCAAGACTTCACCGAGGATATGTGGCTCTCGTACCTAGCTAGCGTACAGGCTCGGCGGGCCTGCTCCTGTCATGGCCGGGGTTGGAGCGCGCCCCTGCCGCTGTCGGCCGTGGAGGGGGAGCACATTGATAGTTTGTACGGACGAGCACATATCAAACTGGGCTAGATGGGTTTCTACGGGCCTAATACGACTTAATTTTTCATTAATTAATTAGTTAAAGACCATCATGCCTTTTATTACTAAGAGGTATGGAGCAATCACAACCGTTATTGTGTTTGAGTTTGGGGGAGGGGATGTACCGAAGCAGAAGGCAAATCTTTAATCCCTCATCTTATGGCAGCTGCGCCTGTGTTCGGCGCCTTGTGTCGTAGTTATCTCCCTTGTACTCGTTACTGTCATTTTGAGCTGGCATGTAATAACTTTCTCTGTGTCGTACTCTGCTTTGTGGCTTTATTAATTTAAAGTCAGGCACGCTGTGACTTCCGTCTAAAAAAATTGAGTGGCATTACCTAATTGCAGCCGTTTCAAGTGCACAAGTTTTCAAACTTGCGAGCTAAAAAAAGTTTTAACAATCTATCATTTTCCGGATTTTTTCCTAATTAGCTATTGTTTCGTGCGAATGTTGCCTCCTCCTCCACTGGGGTATGGTGGTACAGAATAAAGTAATGTAAATTTGCATATTATATATGGAAAAAAATCTCTGAATACAAATATTATCCTTCACTGCTCACATGCCATGGAACTTTTTCTGTCATTTGTTGTTTTGAAAACATAATTGGTACATATCAAGATGGACATTATTACTTCAATAACAAGAGGATAATAAAGCGCCTTGCTTACTAGATTCTTGTTGCTTCAACAAAATGTGCATTTGCATTCTGCGTCAGCACAACTAATTTCGGGCTTGCTACGCCCCGCAAACATGGAGTTGCATGTGTCTACGCATCTCTTGATTTCGTCACAAGACATAGGGGTCTTAACTATGCACTCCATTCCGGTTAGTGATCCGTCCTTTGTTGTGGTTGCAGTTGTCGTACCTTCAGTGTTAACAATAGAAAAGGAATTAATAAGCATTGCGTAAGTTGTGCGTATGAAAATATCTACCATAGATAATTTGATGTTCATGCTTATTGGTATAAAAATATCAATACACGTACATACCCGAGGATAGCACTAGAAGGACAAGACAAACTGTCAGCATGTGGCTATTCCTCATCCTTGTTCAGAAAACTTTAGTGGTTCTTGCTTCGTTATATGTTTCCTTCCTTGCTTGTGAATCCTTGGAATCTAATTTGTGGTGATCTAAGAGATTGACTGTTTTTATAGAGTTGGTTTTCCATTTTTTGGCGTCAATTAATTACACGATGTGCACATTTATTTGTTTCTTATCTTTAAATATATTTGTATCATTATTATCTTTGTATATCGATAAGGGCATGTACAATGTTAGAGAAGACGGGTATTCTCTTAACCCTCCACGTCATATTAGAGAAAACAATAAATATCAGTCGTACAATGCGTTCGGTCTTATTGTCATCTCTAGAAATTTATGACAATTAAATAATTTATAGTGTGAAATTTTGTTAATAGTACAATGGAGAAAATAACCTTCTCTTTTTTAAGAGATCATCTCTTAACTCTCCATTCTCTCTCATCCAACTAAGCAAAAATCTAACGTGTCACCCCATTGTACATGCCCTAAGATTCCATCCGTTCCCTTTTCTTACTTGTGTCTATTTAAGCAAAATTCAGAATTGTTTGGTATATTTCCCTTTTTGCTGCCTAATTTCCCGCCGTTCCCCTACCTAGTTTCCCTCTAATCCCACCACCAGGGTTATACATCTAAATTAAACAACCTACTTTCAAATCTCGAGGGTTCCAGTGAAATTTCGCTGATTAGGGCCCGTGGTTTTTCTCCTCTTTAAAAGATTTTTCTATGTTAAAATCTTGTGTCGGTTTGTTCATTTTTCGTTATATATTGTCTATCGTCGCTAACAGTGTCCATGCCTTCAAGAAGTCAAAAGTAGTTGCTCGCGGTAATTCAGATTTGAAAACATCACTCCGGTTCAAACTTATTTTCGTTCAGCAAACTCCAATTCAATTAGGCCGCATAGTTCGGGTCGTGGCTGATGGCACACACTGCGCACGAACAAACGTCACTAGCTAATATAATCAGGTCAAGCAGCACGCACACAAGCCGATCGAGCGGCCGGCCGGCCTTGACAGCTGAGCCTGAGCCCCTACCGCCACCTATGTGCACATGGTCACTTTTGAAATAAAAAATTAACATGGAATGGAAAAGAAAGAGAAGACAGTTGGGTGAAAATTACGATTACATGTCACTCTCTCAGCCACCACACTAAGATCATGGTTAATAGAAGAGCCGGCTACCGGCTATATACTGATGCCATGTCACCTGTAGTCTTCGTAGAAGAAATCTCGTATAATGATGTTGGCTGTAAACGAGCTCCTGCACTAGCCATAGTAATTAGAGCATGGTTAATAGTATAGCCAGCTGCTGGCTATATAGAGCTGTCATGTCACTTATCGCCATCATTTGAAAACAATCATATAGTAAGGTGGACTATAAGGTTGGCTATAAAATTAGTATTTTGTTCAACCTTCTCTCTATCTCTCTCCTTGCATTTATTATTTTTGCCTAGCAGCATTCATAGAGCTAGACTCTTACATGAGAGCTCACTTCACTCTTTTTTTTTCATTCCTGTTTCCTCCACATAGGTAAAAATGCCACGTAGGCGGGCTATAAACCCATTATTAGACTTGCTCTTAATGTTTTCATTCATGAGAGGGAGGGAGGTACACGCACCCTATTGGAAGGGAGGTAGCAGCGCCAGCTTTTACAGTTTGTATGCCATTATTTTCTCTCGACGTTTGTGCTATAGCCAGGCTGCAACTGTAGCATCTATTGCCTTCTTTTTCCTACCTTCTCTCTCCTCCACCTCAGCTTTTGCTGACGTGTAATGACTTGTAGCTGGCCTGCTGACTGGGATCTATTATACTTGCTCTAATATGTTCCCTCAAAAGATGTAGGTATGCAATGTAGGAATGCACCGTGTACCGTAGATCTTCGTGTTAATTAGGCTTACGTGCACAGATGGTTCTGACGATCCCTGGATCAAGGAACCGTTTTTCCTGCAACATTCGAGTTAATCTCCATTATTGTCGTGGATATATCATATGTTTATGATAAGTGAGAGCTTATATCTCGGAATTTTACTAAGTCTCAGTCGATTTTATAAATATGTTCATTTAAATCTAAAAGGTGTTAACTGCTGAGATTCACGTGGCAAAAAAGAAAGGCCGTCTCTCTCTCGCCCCCGCGAGGCGACAGGGAGGCGATCCAATCCAGCCACCGCCACCAAGCCGGCCCCCTCCCCCACTCTCCTCCTCCCTCGCCGCCGCCGCCACATGGCACGGCCGGGCAAGGCCCCGGTCGGCGTCGGCGGTGGCGGGGATCGATTGTCTCCTCGTGTCAAGGGCTGGTACGGGCCAGTTCTTCGGGTGAGGGCCTGATGCTACCGGGCGTCACGGCGTGTTCGTCCGCCGGCGTTCTGCGTTTGGTGCGGCGGAGATGTGGCGGACGGCATGGCAGGAGGCTGGATCCGCGGAGCGGCGATGTGGTGGTGGTGGGGCGCGGCCGGCGGCCGGCCGATCTGGCGCTAGGCGTCCAGTATGCTGTACCGCTCGGGGCGATCTGGTCTTGGCTACCCGATCTCGCCTTTGTGCTTAGATCTGGTGTGTCGAGTCCAGCCAGAGCCGGCTATGGTGGTTTGGTTGTGGCTTTTGGCCACGCCGGCGACCCAGAGTTCGGCACTGGTCTACCCCGCAATTGATGTCGTTCCTGCCGGGAGTGGTCTCGCGGCGTCGGGGCCTGCGAGGCTGATGAATAATGGCGGCGGTCCTATGGTTCCTCTTGCGGCAAGATGAAGATCTGACTAACGTCTGTCCTCCTTGATCTGGTCGGAGTGTCGGGTTCCGGAAGGTTCCACCGGCGATCATTCATAGGCGTTTATGACTAGAGATTGTTGGATCGGGTGGGATCCGGTCGTGCCGGAGGGAGTGGCGCGAAACTCTGCTACTGTGCCACCATGGGCAAATCTATGGTGAAGTCAGAGGCGGAGAATGTCATGAAACCTGAGATTGGAGGACTCGCAATGGTGATTGGAGCCTTTGCGGCAACGAGGAACTTGCTTCGAGCTTCAGGAATCAAGGCAGCGGTATGTAAGTGGGGGCGACAACATATGTGAAGTCCAAAGTCCTACCTTTCAGGGTGAAAATTCAAGGTCTGGCCTTAATTGGTTGTGTCTGGCAGTGGTCTTGCTGAAGACATTATTTTGAGAGTGAGGACTATCTTCAGGGTGAAAACCCAAGGTCTGGCCTTAATTGGTTGTGCCTGCCACTGTTCTTCTTGGAGGCGTTACTTTTGAAGATTTGGATATCAGGTGTTGTCTTGGTGGTGGTTGTGCGGCTGCTGCAATGATTGTAACTCTGTAGCGGGACTTTTCTTTTTATTTCTTCTTCTTATTATTTTTCGGCTGTGTGCATCCGTAATAGATTTGGTTATTGCGTTGTTGCAGAGGCTGTGTGTAATTTGTATCTCCGCGATATTAATATACATTCTTTATCTAAAAAAAAGGTGTTAACTGTGTTGAAATAATTTTTCATTAAGTGCAAAAAATATAGTATTGTCTCGGTCCATCGAGAAAAACATATATCTAAGCAAACCAACATGTGCTTGGACGGTTATAATAGTGATTGTATCCTATCCCACCCTGGATCAAACCTCAGTTTTGAGTTTCACACCTATGTGTCTCGTACTCTATTGTGAGTTCGTCAATCTTGAAGCTTCGGCAGTCCAGTCTTCGATTGACGTTTGTGTGAGTATGTGCGTATGGCAGTGGTGTGTGTCTACATTGTACTCGATATTTTCTGGGGGATATCGGGTCGACTCTACATATTATAGTTATATAAATCTTAGAAAATATTATTGATGTTATAACAATTTGTTCAACCGTTCCGGTTACGGACATATGTGGTGTTTGTTCTAAGAAATTCCCGAACAATTATCAACATTGTTATGTTAGGTGCTACATATAGATTTCAATACTGTTTTCTCCTACATTTGAGGATTACAAGATTTAGCGATATACTTAGAAATTCACCAGAACACATTAGAGGTAACTACAAAACAACAGTCGTACGAATCGGTGAAGCTTTATTCTCACCATTGCAATCAATCACTCAATCTCTCGTAACAAATGATGCATCACCTGGGACAGTTACATGTACGACTATGACGCGCAGATGCGTATATTTTGGCAACTTACAATCATATATGGATCGGATATTCATCACCATATACTCTAGAAATTCACCAGAACACACTAGAGGCATCCACAGTAGCACAGGATTGATGAAGATATTTTGAAGTGTATGAACTACACCTTTCTTGAGAAACTGTTGCAGATTTTCCTGGGAATTCTAGCATCACAGCACGCCAAAATAAGCAGTTAACATTGCTTGTATGATCATCAAGGCGATAATAATTGCATCGCATTGCATTTATTGGTGCTTGCTGGCCTCAACTCGTAGCATATAATCCGAAAGATCATCCAAAAAGGACGCCAAGAACAATGCTACTACTTGACGGCTACTAGGTGAATAACTGAACGTGCACTCTCTGTCAGAGTCGTTTACTGTCACTTTCAGTAACTGTTAGCGTGCGTGCGTGAGATGGACGGGCGTCTAATCCCTTGGAGATCTCCAGCGACGGCTTCGTCGCACGTATTCGTCGACACATTGTCTTCGGATCGACATCGACATTGTTTATACTTGCAGTTAAGTGGTACTAGCAGTTGCACACTGTCACCATCTATGCGTAACCATGTAACCTGGGTTTTTTTCTTCACTGACTAACTAGAATACGTACATCCAAACAAAGCTTCAATTTCCGTCAAATATCAGCAAGTTTGAGTCAAATTCAAACACCACCGACGGCACAAGTGACTATTGATATATATGATTCATGCATGCAGGAGGAAAATGTAAAGTCTAAAATGGTTAATCATGAATGATGAATGGACATGGATGGAGAAAAATGACATTAGCCTTGGAGTGACATGGTGCCCAATAAGTAGCAAGTAAGATAGCGCAAACGAAAGATTTCAGCGGGTACCTGAACGTACCTTTCTCTGCAAGTACTACAACATTACCATGCATAACGTATATGAACTCGCAAGATACCTTACACTGACGCGTCACCTAAGTTTAATCTCCTTATAATAGTACTAGTGCTGCTTGTCAAAACCTATGCTAGTTTATCTGAAGAAATGGACAAGAAGTACCTAGAGTACGGGCGTACGTAATTCTGATTTAGAAGAAACTAATTTAGCACAACCTATCAACTATCGGCTCTGCCAGGGATGTAGAGGCTCTCGTGTGATTCGTCAAGAGGTACAGCGGTGGATGGTGCTATCCTCAATAGATTCCTAGGATTGCAATCACTATCGGCTCTGCCAGGGAATTTTTCTCGGAATATTCTTGGGCTCAACCGCTCAAGGTTCCACGAAATTCGGATTTCCAATTTTCTCTGAAAGAAAAAAAAAATCTGGATTCAGACAACCACCTGCCTGAAATCTGTATATATTTGTGTTCACAATCAGAGTTACGCACGCGCGAATACACTTCAGTTCATTCTCTGGTGGTGTCCGTGCATGCCAAGAACGTTATCTCTCCGGTAGTACACCTTACATCTATCACTCTATCCAAAAAAGTTGTATCACTCGATGTCCACGTTACCATCGTCTTTCTTAATCCGGATGATCAAGTGTATCACTCGATGTACAGTACTAATCGAAATGACAGCCGCCATTAATTTTCTATAGTGCTAACTGCAACTACTAGAGTCGATTATGTTGGCCTATCGGCTTTAGATGGAGCCAGAAAAGAGATATACCGATAAGCAAGAGGGTATAAAAGTATGCAGCTAGAGTAAGGTGCTAGTTGGCCCTGACGGCTATAGAATATTTCAAATAGGATCCCAAAATATAAACTATGAAAACATAAAGCCAAGTGGTAAGATTGTACGTCACTTTGCGAACCACATGATACTAATACCATACATAGTATTTGGAGGCGATTAATATCCGAATTCACATAGGAGGACAACAATGTTGTAAACACACATAAAAATGAAAACATGACATCCACATTACCAGTTTACTACTTGAGATTACAAGCAACAATGTAGCAAGAGGTTACACGTCGAGATGACAACCGACTTGAAGACCTCTTGATCCACCTAATCATAGGTGATCGAGCTCATTTTTCTGCAAGATCATCGGCAATCCTCACCCCCCCCTCCCCCGCCCCATATTCTTATATGCCTTCACCGTGGAAGGGGCTCGCCTTCCGGAGAAACTACCGGCACTCACATACCCCTAATTGTGCTACCCATGTGCTCATTTATTCCGATGTCTACCTTTGTGATGGAAGGGATTTCTCCTTCCCGACATATCATTGCACTCTCATACCCTTGTGTGACACGGCTGCTCACCTTTTTGAACCCGACAAATTTGTTTTGACTTTGGACTTATGTCAGTTGTTGAGTGACACACAAAAAGTAGCTAGGGCGAGCTAGGCTGAACGATAGTATCAGATTGGGCCGCTAAAATTAGTATTCACATATGCATAGGCATAAAGGCAATTTTGCTCCTCCATTGGGAAGCTCATGTCCCAGTTTTACGCCAACTAAGCTCTGCCCTTGCTTATGTGATTGGTTTCTACGCCCGGTTTAAGGATGTTTTTTTTTCTTCAGCCAATTTCTAGAACAATAAAATGTTCATTCGTTAGAGAATTTTTCTAAAAAGTTATCTAGAAAGATAAAATTATATGTGATGTGTTTTACTTTATGTGTATCCAGGGACGCAAAGCAACAAATACATGACTTAGCGACCGTCTATAGGTGGCACTTCCTATGGGTGAGCAGCGGCGGGAAAAAAGCGCCCCTGCCCTGTTTGTCGGGCTCTTCTTAGTCATCTCGTCTTGCCTTGGTGGCACTGGGAGATGGTGGACAAGAAGATTTGGCACGGTCAACGATGGTGAGGGCATCTGAGGAGCTGGCAAACGTCTAGGAGGAGCTGACAGGAGCTGACAAGGATGATGGGAGGAGCATGCAAGGGTGCCGAAGAGGTGCCAAATTGTGTGCAACTTAAAAAAAAATAACAAGACCAGAGAGGGGGGATTCCACCCCGGCTTTGTCATTAAGGTAGAAGTGAGGACTCGAACCCGGGACCTGGCCCTTATGCGCTTATGCACGGCTACCACTAGTCCACGGAAGAGTTCTCGTTGTGTGCAACTTAGAAAAATGTCCATGTAGTTGTTGGATTCACGTCGTGATTTATGGTTTACACATGGTTTTAGTCGTTGTATTTATGACGCGATTCGAGCTAGAATTAAAATTGCACATGAGTTACAATTGTATGCAACTGACTGAAAATTTGTTAAGCATTACTAGATAGCCTGAGAAAGAAATACAAACAACTCATGAACACCAAATCTGTTTCATAATTTTTTATTTGAAAAGGGGAGATCTCAACATCTGCATCGATCGATGCATATGGCTTGAGTCCGTCTCATAACTAGACCCTCCAAATTCCAAAGTGTGTTCCACTATCTGAATGTCAAGTGTGTACCTACAATTCCACTAGGCAACTGCCTAATACTACACGTATATATACACGCACGTGTCTTTATCGACACCGCTGCTCGATCACTTGGCAGAGCGCCCGTCTCGACGCTGCCACGTCTCTTCCGGCGACGAACGGGTGCGTGAGTAGCTCCGCCACGGATGACCTCTTCCGGTGGTCCTTCTGCAGGCAAGCGGTCACGAAATCCCGGAGTGCCGGTGACGACGCGCCGTCGGGAATTGCTGGCAGCTCGCGGAAGCAGATGGCGCACATGAGTGCCGCCCAGGTCGGCTTCTGCCCGGCGGCGAGCAGCGGGTAGCGGCCCATGAGGAGCTCCAGGATGATCAAGCCCAGGCCCCAAACGTCTGCTGCGTATGGGTCGACGCGGTGCTCCTCGCCGTCGTGCGAGCGTTCAGTGTCGAAGCGCTCGGGGCTCATGTACGCGGCGGTGCCCTCGTAGGCCGCGCGGTGGTTGCCAGCGCGCGAGACGACCTCGGCGATGCCGAAGTCGGCAATCTTGACCTGCCCGACCCTGCTGACCAGGAGGTTCGCCGGCTTCATGTCACGGTGGACGACGCGGCGGGAGCGGAGGTACGCCAGGCTGGACAGCGCCTGCGCCGCCACCTCCGCCAGCGCAGTCTCCGGGAAGCTACCGCCGACGAGCGAGTCGAGCGAGCCGCCGTCCATCAATTCGAGGAGCAAAGCAGAGTCGCCGGAAGCCGTCGGGAGGACCGAATGGCACCGAACGATGTGCGGCGAGTCGACGCGGCGCACGACCTCTACCTCGTCGGCAGCGCCGGGGTGGCCGCGGTGGATGATCTTGAGGGCGTAGAGCGCCGACGTGCGCCGGTGCGACACCTTGTGGACGGTGCCGCCGTTCCCGCTTCCAAGGACGGAGAGCCTGTCAAAGTCCAGCAGGCGGAACTCGCCGTCAGGCCGAGCCGCCGCCGATGTGGACGGCGTCTCGGCGGTGACCTGCGGCGCCGGGACGGGGCATCGGAAGGCGCACGACGTGGGGACGTCGAGCGTGAGATGAAGCTGCGGCAACTTCCTTTCTCTGGCGGCCGCCATTAGATTGATCACCGTGGTGTAAGTAGAATTTGCAAGCAGGATGAATGTGCAAAATGAATGGATAATTGATGGTGTTTTTTGGGATGCGAAGGTTGCTTGCTTTTATACTGTGGTGTGGCGGCGAAAGTAGTACTTCCTGCGGTGTTTTTTGAGTATCTTATTTTGCTGGCTGTGCTGTGATTTTGATGTGTAACTGACTAGCTGCTGCTGTTCTTATAAAATCTTTCTTCTGAAAACGATGACAAAAATCTTATCAATTAACTTTTGCCTGAATTGGATATTCATGAGGTTGTTGAGTCCAAAACTTGAGAATTAGGGCATCTCTATCCCATCCCTAAAAAACTGTTAGATGAGTAAAAAAAAATGTATTATTCCTGTAAACCGCACTTAGCTGAATCCCAATCGGCCTTAAATAAGTAAAAAAAAAGTTTACTACACCCGTCGGCTGACACTTAAAAATACTCAAGCGCGGCCACTCGGAGTAAAAAAATTATCCCTCCCCCTCGTCCGTCCGTAGTACTCCATTCGGCCGCGTCAACTCTGGCGCCACCCTTCGTGTCTCCGCCAGCCTCAACACGCCACCGTCGACACCACATAGCACCCGCCACACTCCTCCCCACTTTGATTTGGTCGCCGCCTAAATCGACAAATCTATAGCCACTTATGTTGTCGCTAGATTCGAGGAATCTACGGCCATCGTCGGCGCGTTTCGGTTAGGATTTGTCGGGGACCAAACCGCGCAGCCACCCCGACCGCTCTACGCCGCCTCTGGGTATGTCTTCCTCCTCTAGGTGCTCGGGTCTCGCCGTTCAAGCGACCGTCAGTCATCGTGCTCAGCCCTCGCCCAACTGCTCGTAGGCCACCCTTTACCAATCATCAAATGTGGTGACTGCGGGCGGTTGGTGCAGCAGTCAGTCACGAATACGGAGAAACACCCCGATAGATTTTTTGTATTCAAGTGTGAAATGGATAAAGAGTCATTGTTTTTAAACTCATTTTTACTTTATTGTTTATTCTTATGTAGAAAGGTTGTGTGTTTTGGTATTGGAAAGAAGAGTACATTGATATATTGATCCACGGTCCAAGATTGAGGAGGCATAGAAGGAGATGCCCAAACTAGAAAAGTCAACAGAGAAGAGCAACAATGTAACCAATGAAAATAAGGAGTTGGAGAAAGTATTGATCGAACTTGTAGTAGCAATCATGAATGTTGTGTTCCTTTGAAGTGTGTAATTTTTATTTTCTATTTTTTGAACCAGTTCTACTTGTAAGGAACTGGTAAAGTATGTGACCAAGATGTCGTTTAATGAACTAATTGAGTAGCGAAGTTTAAGTCCATAGTCCAGAAGTAAATGAATTTATTTTAAACAAAAATTAAGGAGTTAAGTTTTAGGGTTCGGTTAGGAACCACTTTTTTTAATGGAGTACATATGAAATGTTAAGGGATAAAGAGCCATATAGGGGACTAAATTGTAAGGGATCCCCTAGAGATGCCCTTAGAAATTTAAATGTTTATAGCATATATCAGGTCCTGCATTTGGATACATGGACTATATTTGTGCTGCTGTCCATGATATGTATACACGCACTTCTTTTATGGCTCTTCTTTGTGTGTATGATGTACCTGAAATATGAAGCGTTCGGTTAGGAACCACTGTTCTGAGTCTTCACTGTTTTGCCCATACTACTGTCTTTATCTTCTCTATAACTTTGAAGCACACTTGTAAATTTGATAAACTACTCTTTTCATTTTTGGATTTGAGTCCTTGGCTTCTGATTACTTTGCTTCTCTTTACTTGAGTCTTTAATTTTCATCATGTTGTTTTTACTTCCGTTGTGAGAACGACATTCTTGTGGTTAAACCAACACTCTGGACTAAATTCATGTGTATACTTAACACACGTTAGTACCTTAACCATTATGTGATCTATCCACCCCGCATCGAGGGTACTAGTTGCACTTTCAAATAAAATGGGAGAGGTGGCGGCCAAGATAAAAAAAATCACGATACAATGTCTTGACATTGGTGGGGCTCACCGGTTAGCGGGACACGATTAACCAGTCTATCTCATTTTTTCGATGGTGCAATTATATATGCCCCCGCCCATCTACCGTGACATTAAATAGCGTCGGCCTGTCAGGACACAATTATGTGTTAGTATGGAATCTGGCATGCATGGCGCATTTTTATGTGCTTGCTTAATTTTTTAGGCGCCACAAATAGTCGACTCGCCGGCCAAAACACTTTCAAAGGAACTTTCATAATGTGTTGTCTTACCTAGCCATCACGACATGACATATGCTCTTTGTAGAAGATAATGAATAAAGGAGCACCATCAATAAGCGAGAAGAAAGAGCGCATTTGAAAAAAACAACTAGTTCACACTTCCTAAGTTTTAATTCGAGAACATGGTACTCGTGGACACTTCTACGTTCTAGAAATACTTATGGACGCGTCTAGGTGGTGGCCGTTTGCTAAATGGCATGATTAGGCGGCCAGCCAAAAAAGGTACTAGTTCCGTTTGTCCCGCCCGGCACAATAGAAAAGTAGAATTTTTCCTACGTCTTTTTGCTAATCTCGTGGTCCCGATGTGCATTAGCCCATGCACGGCGTAACTTGCATGCACTGAACGAATGTCAACATGCGTATTTAGTTTCTTTTTTGAAAAGTTAAAATGCTATAACTTTTGAACGGAGTGTCAGAATTAAGATCTGTTTTGACAGTTAAGTTTTTCGCGACTATATCTGTAAAACTAGATCTCATTTTAGTATATTTAGGTAATATTTTTGAAATGCAACTTTTATGGTACGAGAAGCAAGTTTGTAAATAAAGTTATTTTTTTTTCGAGATTGACAGGGGGATTACTCCCCACCGTTTTTTATATTACCAACTCGAAAAAGGCTTGAGGAAGCCATACAATGTCATGATAGGCCGGAGCCTACATTTGCAATTTACAGAGATACACAAAGGGAGAGAGAGAGACAATCAACCAATTACATGCCACGAGAGCGGGAACAAGAAAAGCCCTCCAGGCCATCAGCTCGCCTTTGGGATTGTCACCGCGGAAACGCCTAGACCAGCTCAATGTTGTCGATAGCAGAACGAAGGACATGATCGGTCAATCTTTTTGAAAACGAGGTCATTGCAGGCCTTCCAAATCTGCCAAAGAATTATCATAATAACAGCATCATCAACCAGCCGAGAGCCGCGAACCATCTGATCCCTGTTGCACCAGTACTCATCTGTAGAGGAGGTCGAAAAGCCCACACCAGCAAGGCCCCAGACGGCAGCGCTGCGTTGGCAGGAGAAGAACAGGTGTTGAAGGGTTTCCGTTGCGCCACACCTTTCGCAATCTTCAGAAGGGCAGCAGTTTTTGGCAAAGAGGTTCTCACGAGTGCTCAGCCGGTTGGAGCAGAACAGCAGCATAAAAATCTTGATCTTCATGGGGAGGGGACTAGCCCAGACACGGTCAGACCAGCTCGCCTTAATGCCATGCTCGGACGTGGCCCTGTAGGCTGCCCCGGTGGAGAACGTCCTGACGCCGCCCCACGCCAAAGCTCGGGCATCGGGCAGGTCCGTAAGCACCACAGCGCCGGCGAGCTCTAGGACGCAAGACAGCTCGCGGGAGGCTGCCTCAGTCAAGCGGTTTCGGAGGGTGGAGGGGATCCCAATATCAAGAGCAGCAGCGACCGACACATTCGGCCTCAGGCAGTGACTGAAGAGAGCAGGAAAACGAGCAGCGAGCGGCCCGGTGGGCAGCCAAGAGTCATACCAAAAGGATGTCGAGCGTCCATCGCCCACGCGGACAGTGGTGAGCGAGCGGTACAGTGGCAAGCCATCGTTGATGATCCTCTCCAGAAATGAAGGCGAGCTAGAGCAGTCACCAATGTCACGAGCCCGCCTTAAGTACCAAGCCTTCCAGGAAGCATCGCCAGGGGAGAGCAGCTTGTGAACAAAGCCAAGGAGGAGGCAAGCGTTCTGCCTCTTCAGGTCCTTCATGCCGATCCCGCCTTCATCCCTGTTACAACACAATTTATCCCACGAGATCAAGCAGCGCGAGCCATTGCAACGATCCGAACCAGTCCAAAAAAATGCGCGACGTCTTTTATCAATTGCTTCAATAACTCCAATAGGTAAAGAAAGGGAACACATATAGTATGTAGGAAGAGCATTAAGCACACAATTACATAGCACAAGACGTCCACCCGACGAGAGCAGGAGGGCACGCCAACCGGAGAGGTAACGGTCAACTTTGGCGATGAGAGGAGCGAAGGCCGAGAGCGGGAGTTTGATGGGGGAGAGAGGGAGCCCGAGGTATGTTTGGGGGAAGGAAGAGATAGGACATCCGAAGATAGAAGCAAGGTCAGCGGAGGTCGAGGGAGAGACGTGCATGGGAACAAAGGTGGACTTGTGGAAGTTAATCTCGAGACCGGTGGCAAGGGCAAAGTCATCGAGAACCTGTTTTAGCGCAATGGCGGATGCGGTGTCGGCGCGGCAGAGGATGAGAGTGTCGTCAGCATATTATTTTTGAAGGTGTTGAAGTTGCTACTAAATGAAAAGAGGTTGTGGTTAAAGGTGTTGAATATGTTGTTTAAGCAAATATGTTGTACCGGAGATTGTTAAAAGTTGCATTAGATTGTACTGAAGTTGCTACAAAAGAAAGTGCATTTGGTGCATAGCTCAATGTTATTGTGAAATATGCTGGTTGGTTTCTCTCTGCCCTTGCAACTTTGCTAAAGAAGTTGCTACTATAGGCACCGAAGTTGCTGCTAAATTCACTTTGGTTGCTCGAGGTGCGAGTGTTTTGGTTGGTTGCTTCCTACCCTTATAACTTCGCTACAAAGGTTGCGGCAGAGAGTACATAAGTTATTCCTGTAGACACTGAAGTTATTGGAGGTGCCTGTGTTGTTGGTTGGTTGCACCCTACCTCTGACAATTTTGTTATAAGTTTGCAGCGTAGGCTACATAAGTTGCGCAAAATTGTTGTACTACACATCATGTACATTACTTCATAGTGGCGGCAGACAACTCCAGAACTACGATAGGCAACTTCACAATATCGGTGGTGCCACTGTTATTGTTTAGTTGGTCCATACCCCTAATTTTCTTTTTGCCCCAAAAGGTTGTATCGGATGGTACATAAGTTACTTCTAGAGGCACACAAGTTGATGTTGGATTCACGAAGTTGCTGCTAGAGGCAGTGAACTTGCTAGATGTGCTAGTGTTATTCACTTACCTCTGCAACTTTGCTACAAAAGGTTGTATCATACGATACATAAGTTGCCGCCGAAGGCATCAAAGTTGATGGTGAAGTTGTTGTAGAAGAAGTGTTGTTCCCAGAGATAATACTAATGTTGTTTAGTTTCTCTCTGTCCTTCGCAACTTTCCGACAAAAATTTGCAGCATAGGATACATAAATTACTGCTCAGAAGAGTGAAGTTGTTGCATATACCAATATTTTGCTGGAGATGCCCGTGCTATTACTCGGTTGCAATTTTCGGACAAAAGTTGCATTAGAATGCACATAAGATGCTTACTTGTGTATTAAAGTTTCTTTTCAAAAATATTTCTCAGAACATATATAAATGGGGTCTAGTTTTAAAGAGCTCAACGCGAGATACCCAACGGTGAAAACGGATAGTAATTTCAACGTTTGCTTCGAAAGTTATAGCTTTTTAAATGTGTTTCAAACATAAATAAAGCACGATTTGTGTCTTAGTCCAACATGCAAGAAATTAGGCGGGGACTAGCACCAACAGAATCTCCAGGTCAGCAATATGCGTTCACACCACATCCACGTGCAACTTGATTAGGTGGATTAGTCGTTACCGCGATGGACGGCGCTAGGTGATTTGGGCGAATCTGACGACGCGGAAGTATGTGCGCCAGAACGTGCCAAATAGCAAAGCTTTGCTCTTTATCATTAGGGAATACTTATTTAGTTACAACTTAACTTCACAGTATTCAACTCCATATATCTACCAACTTATTTCTAGATCAGTATACTCTTACACTCTACCAAGCTATAGATTAGAAACTCATATATGAGTGAATGAGTTTAATATATTGAGGGCTATGAATGCATTAGTGAAATGATGCAAAAAGTCTGCTTAGATTTATTGTGAAACTATATAGAACAAAATATTTTCTCAAAAAACACCAAACTAAATAAAAAAAAGTGTAGCAAAATATAGATTTATTTTGGCACTAAAATATATTTATAATGAAAGATATGTCAATTGTATGAATTTTCTGTTTATTTACATAAAGCAGTTAAATGTTAATGCTCCTAACAATACCAAAAGATAGTTGACATTACTAGTTTAGTTATGCTGAGGTAAAATAGTTCAGTATAAATAGATAGATGAGTGCATCCATAACTCATCCATGAGCCCAGGTAATCATGGGAGCAGTTCATTAGAAGAACAATGCTAATTGATGAAAAAAAAATATAATTTAGAAAACAACAAAAAATTAGCCTCATAGGTAAATAGATAATGGTCACCTAAAAATCTACCTCGATGGCCAACCTAGGTATATATATTTTTATTGTGTTTAACATTTTCAAGCAAATGTATCTAGATAATACAAATGTGAAAATCTTATTTAAATTTGCAATATCTTTTAATATTTTCTCCAATATAAGAATATTTAAATACCGTGAACTAAAAAAAGCTACTAATTGGTACATTTGGCATTACATTTGGAAAAGTACAACCAATCAAACTTGTCTACCAGGATTACAAATGAAATATGTAGTGAACTATGAACATGTAAGACAATGCTAGAAATGTAAGTGATAATAGAATAAAGAGAAAATCTGAGAGAAATGCACCTTTTGTACATGAACTTGTCTAGTATAGTTGTATGTGCATGTTAGTCACAAAGTCACAAAGTACCAAAACCGGACACCAACTTGCCAAAAATTTGCGCATCTGTAGCTTACATTTTGTGAATTGCGTCCTAACTTCTGTTTATTTTAATTCCTTAGTCCTCCATCTTACTATTTTATGCAAACTTATAGGGGGAAGTTTGCAAAAAAACAAAACTTTAAGGAGCAATTTGTAAAATTACAATAAGCCATGTGTGCAAACTATCGATCACCGTGACATATTGATGCATGTAAAATGCATACATGAACTTTGCATTATTTTTACTTATATTCCAGTCATATTTGCATCATATAAGGGTTATATCACTGTTTTATAATGATTTTGGGAATATTTGACATGTTTCCTATTTTTTTATGGAATTAACCCTGCGCAGGCAGAAAACCCTATTTCTTTCTTTTAATGTTTCAGGGACCCAAACGACGTCCAAATCACCTGCAAATTTACGAGCGTCAATATTTAGAAGGAAGAAGACTTGTGGGCGAAGGAAGCGAACAAACGGAGCCACGAGGGCCAAAAGGGGTGGGCCCACGTGGCCCCTTTACCTGGCCGAGTGGGACCCCTCCAAATGGGCCTCGGAGCTCCGCTGCCGTCGATCTTTCCTCCACCGACTCCGTTTTGACCTAAAAACGCCTATAAAAATTATCTCCCGACGTTCTCTGTACTGAGCGCCGCAGAAACACCGAAACAGAGACCTGGAACTGCAGATTGGAGGGGGAAAACTCCGGCGGGACGCTGTCGGCGTGGTCTCCATCTTCTCCAATGACTTCTCCACCGTCTCCAAGATGAAGAGGGAGTAGTCCACCTCTGGACTATGGGTTTGTGGAAGTAACTTATGTATCTCTCTCTCTCGAGCTTCACTAATTAGTACCGTATGAGCTGCTGAACATGATTACGGTCATCTATGTAATACCTTGGTGGTGGATCTTTTTATGAGTTAATATATGTTTGAGATTGCAATGGTTTTGTTTCAGTTATGAAAGTAGATGCATATTATGTACCCCGTTCTTATTTACTTGTCATGATCAAGCATGTTTATGAGAGCGTGTGAGGGGAACGTGTGCATTAGTTGGAGTAACGGGGGGTGGCTAGTGCAGTGAACGTGAGAGAAAGTTCTGCGATCCACTTGAGTGTTTTACCTTACTTTGTTGCCTCACTAGGGATAAAAAGAAATACCATGCTACCGGAGATGTGGGTGTGACCATTGCCACTTCCTCCATGACTAGATCTAGCATGTTCTTATTTTAACTTCATGTCATGATACTTATTGCTATACTCTGAGTTATCTTAATTACCGAGGTGTTATGATTTAGTTCGCATCTTGGTGGAGTATAAGAGAGACTAATAACCAAAATGTCTCTATGTTAGGACGTGATGCTGATGACGTGAAACACACGTTCGTTGGGAGACCCCAAGAGGAAGGTATGATGTAGTCAGCAGCAAGTTTTCCCTCAGAAAGAAACCAAGGTTATCGAACCAGTAGGAGCAGCAACTCTTCAGAAGGTTGTCAACGGCGCCAGAAAAATAGCTGTCGCAGGGAGTCTGGACTGTTGACGTGGAATCTGCACACAACACAATCAAACTACTTTGCCCCAACGAAACAGTGAGGTTGTCAATCTCACTGGCTTGTTGAAAACAAAGGATTAAACGTATGGTGTGGAAAATGAGTATTAAATTGCAGAGAATGAAAAAGGAACAGTTTGCAGTTTGTGGTTGTTTAATCAGTGTAAAAGAATGGACCGGGGTCCACAGTTCACTAGTGGTGTCTCTCCATAAAAGATAACTAACATGTTGGGTGAACAAATTACAGCTGGGCAATTGACGAATAGTGAGCGCATGACAATGCATATACATGACATGTTGACTACTATGATATTTAATTGGGCATTACGACATAATACATAGACCGTTATCCAACAGCATCTATGACTAATAATCCACCGCCGGGTTGTCATCCGAGTCCCCCGTTGGTATTAAGTTGCAAGCAATGGATAATTGCATTAAGTAAAGTGTGTAATGTAAACAAACACATATGCCCGTGGACATAGCATCGTTAGGTTATCCCTAGTGGCAACAGCACATCCACAACCTTAGAACTTTCTGTCACTGTCCCAGGTTAAACGGAGACATGAACCCACTATCTAGCATAAATACTCTCTCTTGGAGTTACAAGCATCTACTTGGCCAAAGCATCTACGAGTAACGGAAAGCATGCAAGATCTTAAATAACATATAAGATAGATTGATAATCAACTTGACATAATATTCAATATTCATCGGATCCCAGCAAACACAACATGTAGCATTTTTTTTAGACCGTTTCACCGTAGGGGAAGCCCCTACGGTATTTTATATATAAAACAGAAAGTAGCAGTTACAGGGGTGAACAAGGGGGGAGGAACAAGGCAGAGTCAACCACAGATGACTCAACCTACAAACGGTCTAAAAAACAGGCCTTTGCCTGGCAGCGAAAAAAGAGAGCTTTAAAGAAGCTTCAAACTAAGAAGAGACTCCAAAAAGGAGTTCAGCAGTGTCAATCAGGGCTTGGACTGTCTCAGCTTTAACCCTGTACTGATGCAGAAGAAGATCATGTTTCGATTTCCTCCTCCAGCCTTCAAGAGAAGGAGCCACCCCATTAAATATGTAGTCATTCCGAGTTTTCCAAATGTTCCATGCCACACATGCAAACAATTCCACAAAGTGTGGCCGACGGAAGGAGGAGGCAGCAGCAGCAATCCTGTCTCTTCTGCTAGCCATGAGATCCCAAGCAATATCCACTTGTAACCAACAGGTTTGAGCAAAAAGACAGCCGAAGAAGAGGTGATCAACATCCTCCAAAATAGCTTGATTATAGAGGACACAAACAGGTCCACCGTCCACCTGCCAGTGCTTGCGAATCATCATATCTTTAGTGTTCAGACGATCATTAACAAGAAGCCAGCAAAAGACTTTCAGCTTCGGCATGCTTCTTGAATTCCAGATTTTTGTCAGGGTGCCATCCGTGGGCAAGCTCTGAAACATATATCTATAGAAGTTCGCCGATGAATAAGCAGATTTCCCCCAAACAAAAGATCTCTCATCCTTCTCCAACGAGATGTCCGTGTTCTGACATAACAGTTGTAACTCTTGGAACTCGCCGAAAGCTTCAATTGACAGGGGTAGATGGAACAGAGAACTCAGCTCTTGCACATTCAACACTTTCTGCACAGTCAGATCCTCTTTCTGCACAAAGGAAAAGAGCCTCGGGAATTTATCAGCGAGCAGGTCCTGGTTATTCCAAAAATCTTTCCAAAACAGCACAGTGGAGCCATCTCCCACTTGACACTTTGTAATGCTTCTATAAATATCCACAAGACTGAAAATGTCCCTCCACCAGAAAGATCCTTTTTTTGCTTGAGCATGTGGGGCTTCATCATTGTATAAAGACCAAACTAACTTCACCCAAGGAATGTCAGCCTTGGAGAAAAATTTATGCGGCTGTTTCAGAAGTAGAGCAATGTTTTGCAATTCCAGGTTGATGACGCCTAAACCCCCCTTCTCTTTCGGACGGCACACTTTGTCCCAAGCAGCTAGCCCAGCCATAGAAGTAGAATCTTCTCTTTTGTCCCATAAACAGTGTCTCCTGGATCTGTCCACAGTCTTGACAAACCCTTTATGAAGTTTCAAAGAACACATGAGAAAAGTGGGGAGAGCTGACAGTACATCATTGACAATTAAAAGTCTACCCCCATGAGATAAAAATCTAGCAACGGCATTCAGACGTCTCTCCACTTGGTCACTGACAGCAGACAGGTCCCTGATCATAGGCCTAGCTGTGCCAAGGGGCATCCCCAGGTAAGTAAAAGCCAGCGACCCAATTGAACACTCAAAAGTTGCTGCAAGTTGTATCATTTTTTCTGGCGAAACATTAATTGGAGGATACATGATTTAGCATAATTGACTCTTAGCCCTGTGGCCTGAGCAAATTCCTGCAGCAGAGCTTTAAGAGCAAGAAGTTGAGCTGGACACGCTTGCATAACAAGCAGAGTGTCGTCCGCATATTGCACAATGGGGAAATCAGTATTTGGAATAGGCAAAGGAGCTCTAAGCACACCATCTCTGAACAGAGAATTTACCATAGATTGCAGCAGTTCAGAACCTGCAACGAAGAGAGTGGGTGATAAAGGGTCTCCTTGACGAACTCCACGCTTGCAAGCAAACTTTTTTCCAGGAACCCCATTCAGCAAAACTGCGGAAGTGCCACTGTTCATGAGACAGTCAACCCAGCCTAACCACCTTTCATCAACTCCTTTGCATCTGAGAATTTTCAGAATCGCTTTATGCTCGATGGTATCGAAAGCCTTAGCGAAATCAAGCTTGAGGATGATACATTCTTGCTTCGACTGTTTACATTGATGGATGTATTCATAAGCCCACCCCACACAGTCTTGAATCGATCTAGTCTTCAAGAAACCATACTGGTTCACATGTATCAGCTTGAGGATTTTTGTTTGCAGTCTGTTGGCCAGCATTTTGGTTAAGAATTTCAGAGAACAGTTAAGGAGGGAAATTGGGCGATAGTCGTTAGGGCCTTCTGGGGAATGCACTTTAGGAATCAACGTGATGAAGAATCGTTGATGCTTTGGAGATTAACCTGGCCCATCCAAAATTCTCTGAAGAAATCATAAAAGTCCCATTTAACAATATGCCAACATTTCTTGAGGAAGAGACCGGTGAAACCATCCGGGCCTGGAGCTTTAGCATTAGGGAGATCTTTCAGCACCTCATCGATTTCTCTCATAGTAAAGGGAGCCGAAAGAGAGTCAAGACCTTCATGCGGCTGAATGTACCGAGAGAAATCAAACTGTTCATCAATGCCAGCAGAGACACCAAGACGCTGCTTATATGTGTGCCATAAAATCCCCGCCTTTTCCTCATGATCAACAGCCAGAGAACCATCCTCTCTCACCAGGTAAGCTATAGAATTGCGTCTGAAGCTAATGGTAGCCATGGCATGATAATAAGAAGTGTTTTCCTCAGATAGTTTAGCCCATCGGGCCGTGCAGCGCTGTTTCCAATAAGATTCTTTGCACTTGAGAAGATGATCCAATTTATTTTGCACTATTTTCCTAAAGTTCCACTCAGAAATATGAAGCGGTCTCTGATCTTCCAGCTCATCCAGCATTAAAATGACTTCATTGCAGTTGCCAATTAGCAAATTAAGCTGAGAAATAGAAGTGCACCATTTCCTTAAACCCTTGCGCAGAAGCTTGAATTTTGATGATAGACGTTTTGCACTGTCCCCAGGACAGTTGATCTGCCAAATCGAATTACCACCTCCATAAAACCAGGCAAAGAGATCCAATGATTCTCAAACCTGAAAACCGCTGCTTTGGGGATGGCAGTACCCACAGACACCACACACGGGACATGATCTGAGGTTGGGCGAGCTAAAGGAGTGACCACAGTATTGGGGAATTTTAGTGTCCAGGCCACGGAGGTGAAGAACCAATCCAGCTGAACAAGAAGTGGCTCGGCTTGCATGTTAGACCAGGTGTAAGAGCGACCTTTAATAGGCAATTCAACGAGACCATGATAACTAATAATCTCATTAAAGGTTTCAATGTCAGCAAGATTTGCCCCAGCCCTATTACGGCTTTGAACTGTTCTATAGAAATTGAAATCTCCCACTAGAAGCCAAAAATTATCCTCCTCGATGTCCAAATGAAACAGCCATGCCACAAAATCATCTCTTGTAGGTCCAGTACAAGGGCCATAAATGTTTGCCAAAATGAAAGTTTCTTGTGAGTGCACGGAGTTACAACTGATTACCAGGCCACAAAAATCTTGTAGCAGAATAGTACCAGTGAATGCTCTACTAGACCATAAGGTGAGCAAACCACCAGAAGCTCCATCCGAGGGTACAAAAGCAAATTGATCGAAACGCTTTGGAGCGAAACCACGGATAAAAGCTAAGTCAAAAGAAGCCCTTTTGGTTTCCTGTAGGCATATAATCGATGCCCCACTTTCCTCAATTTTGCATCTAATATGTGGCCATTTTTCAGGATCATTAATACCACGAATATTCCAACTTAAAACATTCCAAGTTCTAGTTCTCAAAGTGGATTGCATGAGAGCAAAATAAAACCAGGTTCAGGTCCACAACAGATAACCAAGTACTTAAACAGTACAAAGTTCAGCAAAACACACTAGAAAAAAAAGAAACTAAGAAACTTGAGTGAAAGCTGCCCAAGCTGCTTAATCCTCGTGCCGGCGAAGAAGCTTCTCATCAGTGAGCTCCTCCGGGTCAATTTGGCACTTCTCGATTCCCAGCCGACGCATCTCTTCAAGACGCAGGACATCTGGCTTTTTAGCTTTAGAAGCCGTAGCACGACGAGGAGGATCATTGGGGATAGATTCATGTTTGTATCCTTGGTTGTTCTGCCTGGTAGGGCGTCGTGGACCTGCTTCAACTAACTTGGGTCCCTGAAGAGCTTTACACGGACGGCCTCGTTTCCTGCCAGTAATTGGGCGGGAAGAACATTCATTTGAAATCATGGGCTGCAACTCCCGGCCCAACAGCTGCACAGTACCCTGGTCCTCCAGCTGATCAGAAAACGGCCCAACTTCATTTGGAAAAAAACCAAAGCAACCTTTGGCGCCAACTCTCCACCTTCAGAGTCAGATTCCACTTCAACCATCTCTAGGGAAAAGAAGGTGTGACCAACCTCTTGAAACCTGGCCAAGGAACAACGAGCACACGCAGCCGCTGCCATCCCTAGAACCGAAGTTGAATGAAACATCTGAAACATCACCCTCGAGAAAACAGTGCTTTCATCAAGCAGCCAAGGGAGAAATCCAGCTCAAGATCAATCACCTCCCTGTTGAGAGGAACTGTGGGGTGCCCCATCTCAAGAAAACCCTGCCTGCACAGAAGCTTACCCAGCATGAAGTTCCAGAACTTGTGAAAATCAGCAGCAGATAGGAGAACGTGCCAACTCTAGAGCACAAGAACACCACTCCCTCAGTGCGCTGGGTCACAACCATGCGACCAGTCTGATGGACCGACTGAGAGCCAATATCAAACTGAAGCGAGGGGCCTCCTCCACGAACAAAACGCCGATCAGACCTGCCAGGAGTGCCATTCAAAAGCTGATCCGCAGCCGCTTCAACTTCTGAGATCTCATCATCAGAGATTGCAAACGCCCACAGACTGGGATCCTCATTAGTGTTACGTTCAGGTGTAATACCATCCATCATTGACGGACCATCATATCCAGTCACATCACGGAGACTGAGACCTCGATAAGGAGGCTGCACAACTTCACCCTCTGGCCAATTACCCCAGCCATTCTGATAATTCTGAATTTGTTGTGCTGCAGCCTGTTCCCAGGGATTTGCCGCGTTCTGCACCAGCCATTCCTGCACATCAAGATGATACTGCTGTGCCACTGTCAGATAGGGCAGATTTCTAGGGTGAGGAGATGCATTCAGAGGTGGTGCTTGTTCTTCAGTAGACTCAGGAGCATTTGCACTTGTCCTTCCGTTCAAAAAATAAACAGGGAAAGACCACGACCTTGTGACAGAACCAAGCATGTCAGACCCCCTTGTCATTACCACACTGAAAGGAACTAAGTGGTCATCTTTGATCAGAATTTTAGCAAGCAAACGCACCTTGTTAACCCCTGGGCTATGCCACACCAACAGACTACCAAACAGGGAGATAACTTTGTTAACATAGTAGTAACTTTGATAGTCCAGCGGGAAATCAACCATCATGATCCAGACCTCCCGATACAGCACAGGATTTCGCATGTTTAAACCTTCATCATGTGGAATAACAGAGAAAGTACCACCAGAATCTAGATCCAACGGGCTAGCATCAATCATCTGGTCTCTAATAGCCGGTGAACCAAAGCTAACAAGACCAACACCTAGGGAGTTGACCGCCCTGTAACCAACTGGAGCCTCCTCCCTAGCAAGAATCTGACAGACTTCGTTCAGCACCGCACTCTTGTTTACCTCAGGTATGTCATAGTCGACGACGATGATCCCAAATTCGTCGTGGCGGAGCGGCGGCGCTCCCACGAAGAGGTGGCACCGCTGCAACCTCCCATCAGGACCAGCATCCACGCCTAACGGGCCCGGCAGGAAGCGGTCGGGGTTCACCGGAAAGTTCGCCATATCCTCCCCCGCCGCGATGCCCGGCGCCGCCACCGAGGCAGGAGGAGTTGAGGCAGGTGGAGAAGCCGTTGGAGGCGGAGGCAATGGTGGGAGCGGAGGAGTGTGTTGGGGTGAGGGCGGAGGCGGAGAGGGCGAGACTGATGGAGACAGAGCGGTGTCGCAGGGAAAGACAGGCGAATCTTCATTTGTCGGTGAATCAAGAGGAGACGAATCGTCAATCACAATTAAGACCCCCTGACCCTGCTTTGGCACCCAAATCTGTTTAGTCTGACATCCATAAGAGGAATGTCCGACGTCTCCGCAGCGATGACAGCGCACAACCTTCGCCACCTTCGGACAGGAGGCCCGCCGATGGCCCACCTCGTCGCAGAAACCACACCTGGGCTTGTTCTTGCAGTGTTTCTTCTTGTGGCCCAGCTCGTTGCAACGGAAACAGCGAATGGAGCTACACTTAGCACAACTGAAGCCCAAATCGTGACAGTCCAAACATGGAATACCAGGACAAGAATGGGCCAGATGACCTGTTTCCCAGCATTTAGCGCATTTATTCAAAAGTTCCAAAATTAAGGCCATCGATGGAATCACCGGCAAATCAAACATCGACTTAATTTCCTCATCAGAGTACTTAGCGGTTTTTGCGTCCATTAACGTGAGCAATAACTCCTTGCTGAAAGATTTGAAATCCCCTTCTAGACGAACAGAATAAACCGATCCCGTTAACGGGCAAATTAGAGACCCAATCTTGATGAAATTTGAATCAGCAACTTGACATGGAGAGGAGCTAGCCTGTATCTTAGGATCGGCAGAATCAGGCACCAAAATTGATGGAGGCAAAGAACCAAATTGCATGAACTCAACATGATGCATGTCACTGGAAATGCCTTTCAAACGATCATCCAAGCACTGAACCGAAACCCCCTCATTTGACTTCAGAAAATTCAGATCAGTACTAACTGCCAGATTACCACGAGACATCTTATGCTGAGAGAAATACTTATCAAACCACATGGTCGCAGCTGCATCAACATTGGAAGATGGAAACACCTTTGGATCCCCATGAAAAAGATGAAAATGACAAGTGAAATCCGGCCAAACCCGATCTCGCAAACTGTAGATAAAATGACCCACTTTGTTTGAAGCGACCGAGAACCTGAACCTCTTATCTGAAAATTTGAACACTCGAAAATCCGCAGCCAAACCACCCAAGCAACATTGAAGAACCAGGGCCACCGCATCTTCTGAGAGGTGGAACGCAGCAAACGAGAAAGAAACCACCAACAAGAACTCCTTGGCAGCCTTTGAGGGGGAGAAAGAGACCGAAGAACCAAAAAGGCGACGCACCTGAGCCTCGACAGCTAAGCTGGGCGAGAAATCCTAGTGAAGGAGGCCTTCCATCTTCTTCAATCTTCAAGAAAACCATGGCTGCAGTGGTGGTGGGAGGAGGGTGGAGGGGGAGGGGGGGGGGGGGGGGGGGGGGGGGGGGGGGGGTGGGAGGGAGAGCCATTTTTATCTTCATCATGGAGACGGTGGAGAAGTCACACAACATGTAGCATTACAATAATATGATCTTGATCATGTAGGGCAGCTCACAAGATCTAAACATGATGGCACAAAGTGGAGAGACAACCATCTAGCTACTGCTATGGACCCGTAGTCCAAGGATGAACTACTCACGCATCACTCCGGAGGCAGGCATGGCGATGTAGAAGCCTCCGGTGACGATTCCCCTCTCCGGCAGGGTGCCGGGAAGAGGTTCTGAACCCTCCCGAGCTAGGGTTGACGACGGCGGCGTCTCTGGAACTTTTCGTGGATATTTGCTCAGGTACTTAGGGTTTTCGCGTCGGGGGGAATAAGTAGGCGAAAGGGCGGCGGCTGCGGACCCCCGAGGGGCCCACACCACCCTAGGGCGCGGCAGAAGGGGGGCCCGCGCCCTAGGTGCGTGTGGCCTCCTGGTGGCCCTCCTCTGCTGCTCCTTCGCTCCGTCAGGTGTTCTGGAAAAATAGGACCCCCGTGTAGTTTCGTCCAATTCCGAGAATATTTCCAGACTAGCTTTTCTGGAATACAAAAACAGCAGAAAACAGGAACTGGCACTTCGGCATCTTGTTAATAGGTTAGTCCCAAAAAATGTATAAAAGTGATATAAAGTAGATGCAAAACATGTAGCAATTGGTATAAAACAAGCATGGAACATCAAAAATTATAGATACGTTTGAGACGTATCAGCATCCCCAAGCTTAGTTCCTACTCGTCCTCGAGTAGGTAAACGATAAAAACAAAATAATTTTTGAGGTGACATGCTACTATCATAATCTTGATCATATAATATTGCAAGGCACATGTAAATGAATGAAGTGATCCAAGTCAATGGTCTATAATTTGCTACCAAATAGATAATGAGTAAACAATGAATCACACAAGCTAAACGTTTTCATGAATAGTACTTTCGAGACAAGCATCAAACAGTTTTGCATAAGTGTTAACTCATAAAGCAATAGTTTCTAATAAAAGGTATTTAATCAACACAAAGGAAGAATTTAGTTTCAGCATTTGCTTCAACTTTCAACATATTTATCTCATGGATATTGTCAACACAAAGTAGTATAACAAGTCCAATACATTGCATATAACGCATGTTGTAACAAAGTTGACACTAGTGTTTGCTTGTGGAAGACAGAAAGAATAGGAAAACTGACTCAACATAAAAGTAAAAGAAAGGCCCTTCGCAGAGGGAAGCAGGGATTAAATCATGTGCTAGAGCTTTTAGGTTTTTGAAAGCATATAGAGATTGCATAAAATATTTGATACTCCTCCCAACCTTGCTAACACAAGCCATGGCTAACCGAATCCTCGGGTGCCTTCCATCAATCACATACCATGGAGGAGTATCTATTTTTGAGAGGTGTTTGTTAATTGTCAACGAATGGTAGCGGGTGAGAACAGTATTCTACCTGTCGAACGGACTTTTAAGAGCGGCTCCCATGAAGGACGTTATTTCTACCAGCAAGGCAGATCATCCCTCTTTCTCTTTGGTTTACACACATTCAGGTATTTCACTGTTTGTCATTGCTTACTGATGAATCAGGGCAAAAGTGTGAAGAGAATTAATTGGTTAAAGTTGTAATTAATTGGGACTGGGCACCCCGTTGCCAGCTCTTTTTGCAAGTTATTGGATAAGCGGATGTATATGCCACTAGTCCAGGTGTAAAAGTCCACTCGACAAATAGAATAAAGAATAACCACACTAATTCCTCATGAGCTAGTAAACATTGACACAAAAAGGGAATAATAACATTTTGAATAATTTAAAGGTAGCACATGAAAAATTTACTTGGAGTGGCAAGGAAATACCACATATAGGTAGTTATGGTGGACACAAATGGCATGGATTTTGGCTCAAGGATTTGGATGCACGAGAAGCATTCCCTCTCAGTACAGAGTTTAGGCTAGCAAGGTTATGTAAGCAAACAAGAATATCAACCCGTACACCAAGTTTTATATGACAAACATATTGCAAACGTTATAAGACTTCATACCGTCTTCCTTGTTAACCAAACCCTGTTATTAGAAAATATCTAGACCTTAGAGGTACCACCGATGCAAACCAAATTTTCAACAAGCTTTACGGTAGTTCTTCACTAATAGGCTTAACTCATGTGATGCACAATTTAATCATGATCTACTTGTTAACTCAAAACAATTGACAAGCATCAAGTTATCCATTTTAGTGATCTACAAGATTAAGCAAGTTTTTCCTTATACCAATTACCACATGCAACATTTTCTGAACCAACCAAACACCAATCAATTTATTTCATCAACTCTCCAAACAAATATAAGTGAAGCAAGAGAGTACTTTCTACAAAAGAAAGCTAATAGCTCTGACAAGAGATACATGAAAACAAGAGCTAAAAGCTGAACAGCGCTAGATATGAATACTCAACAAATATAAGTGAAGAATAGGAGTATTCTCATGAAAAAGCGGAGCGTGTCTCTCTCCCAATCAAGAATGCTAGGGTCCAGTCAAGCTTTATTGAAAATAAAAGTG
The DNA here is from genome assembly GCA_947311845.1 of Poa pratensis. Classification (NCBI taxonomy): domain Eukaryota; kingdom Viridiplantae; phylum Streptophyta; class Magnoliopsida; order Poales; family Poaceae; genus Poa; species Poa pratensis. The sequence goes on from CAMZMU010000041.1 coordinate 144,467,740, forward strand.
CAATACTGAAAATAAAAGCACACAGACGCTCCAAGAAAAGCACATATGATGTGAAAGAATTAAAATATAGTTTCACTAGAGATGACCTGATAATTTTGACGATGAAGAAGGGGATGCCTTGGGCATCCCCAAGCTTAGACGCTTGAGTCTTCTTGAAATATGCTGGGGAGATCCATGGGAGCCTCCCCAAGCTTAAGCTCTTCACTCTTCTTGATCCTATTATATCATCCTTCTCTCTTGACCCTTGAAAACTTCCGTCACACCAAACTCAAAGTAGATCTCATTAGAGGGTTAGTGCATAATCAAAAATTCACATGTTCTATAAAGACGCAATATGATTTGTTACTTTAAACATTAGCTACAGCCACTGATGTTATGTGAAGCTCTTCCACCCAAAAAAGAATTTCACTCAACACTAGTAAAAGAGAGAATGCAAAAATAAAAAGGCATAATCTGTCTAAAACAGAACAGTCCGCAAAGACGAATTTTTTCGAGGCACTTACGACGCTCAGATCGAGAAACTCTGAACTAATGAAAGTTTCAGACATTCATAAAGATTACGCACAAAAATTTCAGATTTTTAACAATCTGGTGATTTTAGGAATTTCGTACAGTGAACAGCAAAAATCTGTTTCTGCGCAGCAATCAAAATTAAGCATCATCTTATCATTAGAGGCTACTCTTGGCACAACAATGCGAGAAAATAAAGATACAAAGGAGTTGCTACAGAAGTAAACAACACCTTGACTCAATAAAAGAAAAATTGCAGAAAAATAAAATGGGTTGCCTCCCATAAGCGCTTTTCTTTAACGCCTTTTAGCTAGGCACAAAGCATGCATCAAGTATTACCAAGTGAAGAAGCATCAACATTCTTACGCTTAGCTCTCTTACCTTTACCTTTATCTTTAGGAAATACTTGGTTACACATAGGTGAAGAGGCGAAATTCATAGTGCCTTGGCCCACATCTATTATTGCTCCAAAGCGTTTCAACAGAGATCTTCCAAGCGTAATTTGTCCTACTCCTGCACATTCAATGACAAGATAATCAATAGATATTGTTATCCCTAAGAGTTTTGTAAATACTCCTTCGGCTACTCCCTTGGTAATTTAATAGTATTATCACCCAAAGTTATACAATCTTCGCATTTGGAAAGCTCCCAAAGATTTAAGGAATCATAAATATTCTTGGGCATTAAACAGAATTCAGACATAATATCACAGCGAGAATGAAAAGTTTCACCATTTATAACAACTTTTACTGAGGGAATCCATCCCGATGGTTCAAAATTTACTGGCACATTATCATAATGTTCACGAATCTGATTATACCCTTCTTTAGACCAGATATGTTCGTTTCAAGAGCGTTAAGTCTATCACTTATGCTTGTCAAAGCCAAATCAATTTTAGTGATTGGGGGCAGAAATTGTAATCAATTTTTTTATAGCATTAAAAGCTTGATCCCCATCATAACGAAGGAAATCTCCTCCTACCACAGCATCTAAAGCATATCTATAGCAAAGAACAAGACCAAAATAAAAGCTACTAAGAAGCAGGCTTAAAGTCATTTTAGGTTCAGTTTTAGCATAGGACTCAGATATTCTAGACCAAGCATCTTTAAAACTCTCCTCACTCCCTTGCTTGAAAGTGAAGATCTCTTCTTCAGGTGACATTACTACTGGAACAGGGCTAGACATGATAACTAACAGAAAACAAAACTGAAAATAAACTAAATGCAAGTAACTAATTTTTTTGTGTTTTTGATAATTGAAAGCAAACAAGATAAAATAAAATAAACTAAGCAAGACAAAAACAAAGTAAAGAGATTGGAAGCGTGAAACTCCCCTTGCAGAAGACTGCTGTCTCCCCGGCAACGGCGCCAGAAAAATAGCTGTTGACGGGAGAGCAAAGTGGCTCTGCTGAAGCTTCTACTCCCCGGCAACGGCGCCAGAAAAATAGCTTGATGACGTGAAACACACGTTCGTTGGGAGACCCCAAGAGGAAGGTATGATGTAGTCAGCAGCAAGTTTTCCCTCAGAAAGAAACCAAGGTTATCGAACCAGTAGGAGCAGCAACTCTTCAGAAGGTTGTCAACGGCGCCAGAAAAATAGCTGTCGCAGGGAGTCTGGACTGTTGACGTGGAATCTGCACACAACACAATCAAACTACTTTGCCCCAACGAAACAGTGAGGTTGTCAATCTCACTGGCTTGCTGAAAACAAAGGATTAAACGTATGGTGTGGAAAATGAGTATTAAATTGCAGAGAATGAAAAAGGAACAGTTTGCAGTTTGTGGTTGTTTAATCAGTGTAAAAGAATGGACCGGGGTCCACAGTTCACTAGTGGTGTCTCTCCATAAAAGATAACTAACATGTTGGGTGAACAAATTACAGCTGGGCAATTGACGAATAGTGAGCGCATGACAATGCATATACATGACATGTTGACTACTATGATATTTAATTGGGCATTACGACATAATACATAGACCGTTATCCAACAGCATCTATGACTAATAATCCACCGCCGGGTTGTCATCCGAGTCCCCCGTTGGTATTAAGTTGCAAGCAACGGATAATTGCATTAAGTAAAGTGCGTAATGTAAACAAACACATATGCCCGTGGACATAGCATCGTTAGGTTATCCCTAGTGGCAACAGCACATCCACAACCTTAGAACTTTCTGTCACTGTCCCAGGTTAAACGGAGACATGAACCCACTATCTAGCATAAATACTCTCTCTTGGAGTTACAAGCATCTACTTGGCCAAAGCATCTACGAGTAACGGAAAGCATGCAAGATCTTAAATAACATATAAGATAGATTGATAATCAACTTGACATAATATTCAATATTCACTACTGATTCCCCAAGAGTTCGAATTTAAACCCTCGAGTCACCCTCGTGGAAAACACGTCTTCCACTTACTACACACTCTGCACTTGGAGTCTCAACCTAACCTATTTATTTTTCACGCAGGTAACCACGCGAAGGGCTGGCAAGTGTTTTCTAGCGCCGTTGTGGGGTAACTACGTGAAGGGCCATCAAGACTGTTTTCTGGCGCCGTTGCCGGGGAATAATTGCTGAAAGGTTTATCCAAGGATATCTCACCAAGTCAACTTCATCACCAATTTGTGCTAACACCTAAGCTTGGGGAGGTTGCACCTACGTGAGCATCATCTTATCCATCTTTACCTTCAAAGCAATTTATCTTGTTTTGTCATTGTCTTGCATATTTATTTTCAGTTTTGCATAAAAAATTAAAAAACACATAAAAACTTGCTACAATGGGAGAAAGAACTAAGTTGTGTGATTACACAAACACTCCAAATGATCAATTTATTGCTAGGCCCATTGCTACACCTAAGATAAATGCTGAGAGTTATGAAGTAAGTCCTAGTTTGTTGAACTTGATAACTAGGGAACAATTTGGCTGTAGTGCTATGGAGGATGCCTCTATGCATCTTCTTGATTTTGTTGAAATATGTGACATGCAGAAATTTAAAAATGTGGAAAGTGATATTCTAAAACTGAAGTTATTTCCTTTCTCACTTAGAGGAAAAGCTAAAGAGTGGCTGCATTCATTACCTATTGATAGCATTAAAACTTGGATGATTTAAAAGAAGCTTTCATTAAGAAATACTATCCTCCTGTTAAAATTTTGCAAAATAGAAACAACATTCTTTCTTTTAGGCAAAATGAAAATGAACATGTTGCTATGGCTTGGGATAGGATTAAACTTATGCTTAGAACTTGTTCATCACATGGGGTCAACGAATGGACCATATTACGCTCTTTTTACAATGGTCTGAATTACATGTCTAGAAATATTCTTGATTCCGCTGCTGGAGGTGCTTTTATGGGAAAAACTATAGTAGAAGCTAAGAACATATTGAAAAGTATTTTGCAAAACTATAGTCAATGGCATACTGATAGAGCACCTAATCCTTCTAAGAAAGTGAACTCCATAGAATAAACAAATGATTTGTCATCTAAAATGGATACTATTCTTGCTTTCATTAATAAACAAAATATTGAAAATTTGCCTTTGCAAGAACTAGTTGGTAATAATCCTGAAAATATTGATGTCAACTTCATTAGGAACTATGGTAATAATGGGTATGGTAACAACAATTATAACTCTTATAATAAACCCCCATATGTGCCAAACAAATATGCCACTAGTAGTAATGTTTCAAGTGATTTGGAAAACACCATGTCATGATACTTATTGCTATACTCTGAGTTATCTTAATTACCGAGGTGTTATGATTTAGTTCGCATCTTGGTGGAGTATAAGAGAGACTAATAACCACAAGGTCTCTATGTTAGGACGTGATGCCCATATAATTATAACTTGTCATTAAACTGTTGTGTTGCAATCTCATATGTCAACTCTAGTGTTCCATTGTCTACCACTTTATTAAAGAGAGAGTGCATTTGTGAAACCATGAACCCCGGTCCATTTTTAATCATAAGAAACACCTTTCCAACAACTTTTACCACTTTTTCATTTTCTGCCATTATAAAATCCGAAAATACAAAAACACTTTTACATCTTGCATTCATCATAAAAAACCCCAAAAATATCATTTATCATTGCTACCACCATCCTTGCATATTTATTTACCACCATTGCATATTTATTTCTTGTTTGCATTGCATATTATCTTGATATCATTCTCTCACCTTGTGCTTGACAACCACTATGTGAGGTTGAGTACCAAAACATTTACTTTGTTTTGTACGTAACCAAAAGAAGGATAGGAAAGATAAATCTTCACTACTGATTCCCCGAGAGTTCGATATTAAACCCTCGAGTCACCCTCGTGGGGAAAACACGTCTTCCACTTACTACACACTCTGCACTTGGAGTCTCAACCTAACCCATTTACTTTTCACGCAGGTGATGCATGTAAAATGCATACATGAACTTTACATTTTATTACATGTTATTCCATGTTATTTGCATCATATAAGGGTAATATTCATGATTTATATTGAGTTTTGGGGATAATTAACAATTTCCCCATTTTTCTGGAATTAACCCTGCACTGTCAGAAAACCCTTTTTCTATATTTTTACGTTTCAGGTGACCAAATCACGTCATAATGACATGAGATTTTACGCTTTTTTGGAAGGAACGAAATGTAGGCGCAAAGGAAACGGAGAAACGGAGACCAGAAGGCCGAAAGAGGTGGGCCCACGCGGCCAGATTCCCTGACCGCGTGGGACCCACCAAATTGGCCCTCGGGCCTCCGCTGCTGTCGATCCTTCTTCCCGAATCTTCGTCTTGACCTAAAAACGACTATATATAGACCCCCCCAGGGCTTTCGCGAGAGCGAGCGCCGCCGAAACACAGAAACCACGAAACAGAGACCTGGAGCTGCAGATTGGAGGGGGAAAACTCCGGCGGGGCGCTGCCGGGGTGGTCTCCATCTTCTCCAATGACTTCTTCACCGTCTCCATGATGAAGGGGGAGTAGTCCACCCCCTGGTTTGTGGTGGTAACTTATGTATCTCTCCTCTCTTTGAGCTTCACTAATTAGTACCGTATGAGCTGCTGAACATGATTACGGTCATCTAAGTAATTCGTATAGTGAATATTGTGGTATGAGATGATTTGTTATGCATTTACTGTTGTGTTGGAACTTTTATGATTTGTCATACTTTGGAGATATTCTATGATGCATGTGATGGTTTGATTTATGCATAATGTCTTGTTTATCCTTGTCATGAGGTGATTGACACCACCAAGTGTGGATTGTTGAGAGAGATGTGGTCATGCACACGAATTATGAATCATTGCACTAGTGTTTAGAATATTGTCCATTATGAAGTATGATGTATGTAGGTACGGGATGGCCGACGTGACACGGCATATGTATTGAGTAACATGTGAAATACAGCCCAACATCCTTTTTCTGGGGTAAAAAGGAAGAGTATGATGTGGGAGTGACAGCAACCACGCTAGCCTTACGAGGGTGACATAGCAACACAAATGAGTACTTCTTTCAACTATGTGTTTTAGGACATATAACCGTCATAAAAGCTACCATTAAAACATGACAATTGTGTGTACTTTATCCATAACATGATAATCACCATAGATGAGAGAGAGAGGAGTAAGTGAACCCATGAACCCATGTCCATTGTTCCTATAAGAGAAAACCTTTGTCTTGTCCTCTTGCATTGAAGAGGATTGTGACACTTTTACATTATTGTTTTGTTGCATTAAACTTTCATCCATTAAATCAACCATCTTGTTCCTTAAACTTGTTTAGTGCATAATCAACTAAAACTTGTGACACTTTAGTTGTAGGGAATAGATAACTTTTCCTTCTTGCTCCTGCGGATCGATACCTTACTTCCACATTGAGAGGTGCTACAGTGATCCCCTGCTCTTGGGGGTTATCAGCAGGTAACCACGTGAAGGGCTAGCAAGTGTTTTCTAGCGCCGTTGTGGGGTAACTACGTGAAGGGCCATCACATATTCACCACACACGTACATTTTTTGAGAAGTTGGTCACTAGTTTTGCTAGTGTGCCATGATTTTTATGTGTAAGTGACGAACTCCGGTTCTTCTAAAAATCATTGTTGCGAGAACGACGTAAAATCTTCTAAATTACCTGGTGCAAGATGTGGATATTCATGGAGTTGTTGAGTATAAAACTTGGTGAATTTAATTATTTCAACGTTTGATGGTTACATGTAGGATGTCCTACATGTGCAAATTCCTGCAGCAGAAAGTGTGAATGAGCTACGATCTAGGTACACCTATTAACTTTTATACATGACTATGTGGCATCACAATTGTGATCAAGATTCTAAGAGAAATCATGAGTGCACTGCAAAGTTGTGCATTTTCATACAAACCTTCCGCTCCGAAATAATATGTACACAATACAACACTGTATAGTTGAAAATGTTAATGTGTAGCTCATAGAAAAAAGAATAATGTTGACATTTTTCATATATATTTGAACATGCAGAAAAATTAATTTTGACCAAAACTAAATCAAAGGTACCTTGAAATAAGAACGAGTAATAGAATGGAAAATATTGATAGAAAATGGGTAATATTAAGAGTACACAATTAACAGAATAAATAGCAAGAGAGTGATTATACTCCCTTCACAAGACAAATAGATGTAGTTTTAGAATTGACATGGTCTTTAAGATGCAATTTTGACCACTAATTTCTAGTAAAACAAGATATATATATATATATATATATATAAAATACTCCATACATATTAATTTAACACTATTTTTAATAATTAAAACCGTATATGTAGTCAAACTCTTGCAAGATTGATCAAAGACATGTAAAAACGCATGTATTCATGGTATGGAGGGAGTAGGATGTGTAACATCCCAAAATTATAATAAGTATTATTATACCAAAAATGTGGGCCAACAAAAACTTTTGTTGTATTATGTGTGTTGATCGTTCATTGTTGCTTGTGTTGATTGTTGCTCTAAATAAAAACTTGGAAAAACAAAAATTAAAAATTAAAAACAACACAAAAACAATGTGACAAGTGTCACCCACTTTCTCCAAGAGAGAAATTAATTCTCTTTCACCCAAACTTCAGTGGAGTGATAATATGATCACTCTCAATTTGTTCCTACAACTTTTCCCTCTCAAATAAATAATTCCAAAAACCTAAAATTAAATTCAAAATCTTTCTTTATCTTCTTTAAATCACAAAATGTGCTATGAACAAATACAAAATAAATATCACCACAACACCACCAATGCTTGATAATTACTCAGTGAACCAAATATGAAAAGATTTCAAAAAAATTCAAATTTGAGTTTGGTTCAGGCGTTCTGTCGAACACCTTGTGAGCACCGATGAACTCTGCCCAAATCCGAATTCGATTCGCTCGAATTCAAGCGAATTTCGGCAAACTACTCACTTCTCTCACGTCGCACTCATCTCTCTCACCTCGCTGCCTCGCCGGAGAGCGTTGGAAACGTGCGCTTTGGCCGTTTTGGCCCGTAGCCATTGGAGCACCTCGCCGCCGTATCGCACCTACGGGAGCTAGACGAAGGAGGACGCGTCGCTGGCCCTGCGCCGTGCCTTCCACCCCTCCTGCCTCTCCGCTCTCGACTGGTCAAGAGGAGACCGCCCCAGAGGCGCTGCACGCCCGTACCCGTGCAGTCGAACACGAGCGCGCCGCGTCCATGGCCGCGCGTGGCTATTGAGGGCGAACGCGGCCACCACTGCTCCCCCCGCCAGCACACCACCGCCCGGCCACTCACCTGCCTCCCCGTGCCCCCGTAGACTCGCCTACGTCACCCCTGGTGGCCTACGGCGACGCCAGCACTCCGTCAACTCTCACGGGCGCTCGCCATGGACGCCGTCGGCCCGAGCTGGCCACAGCTCACCCCGCTGCACCTCTCTCCCTCTAACCCTAACTGCCACCTCCCCACGCCATTGCTACACCGCACCGCCACCAATGGCGTGCTCTCCCACCCCCCAGACCCCTCCTGCACCCTATCCACGACACGCCGGAGTTCGGCAATATAAACCCCGACCGCATCCCTCCGCTCTTCACCCCAATCCACTCCTCTAGCACTCACCCCACACCCTCTCGTGCACCGCTAGGAGGGCGGACACGCCGCTGCAGCCCTTGCTGCTTTGGTCAAGCACGGCCAGGTGATGCCGGAGGAGAAGGTGGACGTCGACCACAGCCGTGCCGTGCTTCACCTCCTTTCTCTCCTCTCTGGCTTGCACACTCTCTGCCTTCACCACCGCACTCATACGCCTCCGTTTTCCCTCTGTTTCATGCACAGGAACGACGCAGAGAGCTCGCCGGAGTCGGGATCCGTCCGTGGAAGCAGCGGAGCTCGCCACCGACGCTCGGGTCATCCCCATCAAGCTCAACTCACCTCCCGAGCCTCCCCAAGTTCTCCACCGTCGAACGCCATCTTCTCCACCATCGCTAACCACCCCAGGTGCCTCTCCGACCATCCTCGCCGTCGCTGGCACGGCGGCGTCGCCCATATTTGGTCGTCGCCGTTCGTGGCCTCCGTAGGCCGTTGGATCTGAGATCAACGGTAGCATACCGCTTCGCTTAGTTGAGTCGCTGTCAAGTGGGACCCACTGTCAGCATTTTAAACTTTATCCAGCGCGCGAGATGTCTCCGTTGAGTCACTGACGAGTGGACCCCACCCGTCAGGATCTTCAACATTATCCAAACCAGAGTAGTTTTCTAAATTGATTTTTCCTGGAATTTTAGTACTGGACTGAACTTTGAAATTCGATAACTCGAGATTTATAAGTCCAAATAATTCAAACCAAAGTTCTCTGGTTAGCTTATGAAATTGTTTAACCAACCCAAGTGGTTTCATCTCATTTAGATAAATAATAAATGTGTATTATTAAAAATTCCACAGAAGGTTTAAAACCTAAACTTGTTTATTTCTGATGATATATTCACCCAAATAATTCCAATCCAATTTTGTTAGCTTGGTACTGTGATCTCTTAGCTTCCCTAATTTTGGTAGAATTAATTCTGCAATTTAATTGTTTGGCATTAGATTAAATTTAGCAAACCCTTCTGTGCTAAAACAATTATAGATGTTTAATGCTTAACCTAAATGAGTTAGGACCAATTTTGTTAGATCTAATTTAATCAGTGTTAGTTACCCCTAAAAGGATTTAATTTTATGATTAATAGAACTTAGGCAGTAACTAAAACTTAATTATGAAGCTTCTGGATTAAAACAATTGTGTAGGGAGTTTGGTAACTCCAATTAGTCGAAATCAAATTGGGTTGTCTTCTACACCTCAGTAGCTATCTGTAGAAATTTAGTTTGTATTTTTGTGACCAACAGAACTGGAGTTATGCAATTAAACATGTTCAACTAGTTTCTGCCTTATTTAAGACATAAATAAATAGTGGTCAAATAAATTAATTTGAACCCAAATTGTGTTGCTTTGTGTGCAGTGGCTATTTATAGCATTCAAGATTGTAATGTTGTGATGTTGATTGAGTAGTATCGTGATTTTTGTCTTGCTTGTTTAACGTTTAGACGAGATCGTTGCCGGAGCTTGCGAGGAGGGGGATTACTTTGATCAACCAGAGCAAGACTCTGAGAACTTTGCTGAGCAAGGCAAGCTACTCTCTGAGCTTGCACCCATATATATATACATCTACTTTGATAACATGATTTACTTTTAAGGCAATGATTTTTAAACCTTTTTAAAAATGCATATGAAAAACTATTTTGCCACCAATGTATTCATAAGATAGTGTATATTAAACTATAGGATGGGAAGAAAAATATTTTTATTCAAAACTCCTTTGGAAATACTTGGATGGATGTGGAATGCCGAGATGTCGGTGTTGGAGTGAAGAAAGGGAGAATGGAGATGTTTATGAAAAATGCACATTGTGTCCTAGTACCATGACGACCAATCTTACCCTGTGCGACCACATTTACCCACATATGGGAAAGGGCGTAGTCATATAATTTGCTCATATTAGTATGGGATACCTCATCGATTGAGATGACTCCGTTATGCATGAGGGGATGGTTCGGTGACCTACCCCCTGACCCGGGTCCTCACACGATGGTGTGGAGGATAGAAGGATCGTCCCCAATACACCGTCGGGCAAAACTATGAGTCCTCACACTTAGATTCCGACGGGCTGGGTTAAGTGTTGATGGAAAGTGTCATAAGGGCAGGGTCCTATACTAGCATGAGCAAAGGACAGGCTATGGTCGGTGACTCAACTTCGCATACACCTTGTATGGCGGGACGTGGCTGACACGATGAGTTATCAGATGGATGTGGAAAAAGCGTGCTACCTCTACAGAGTGTAAAAACTATTCGAATAGCCGAGTCCTCGGAAATGGACAGTTGGGAGGCTGTTCTAAGACCATGTGCAAGTTTTTGAAAAGAGAATTTAAACTTTGAAAAGAAAATGAAGTGGTGAATGTTGTATACAACCATACCAACGGATCGGTATGAGGTTGTTGGAGGCAAATGGACCATGACGGACTATGGTCGGAAAAAGGAGGAGTTTTGGAGAAATAAATAAGATGGTGATTTATTGGAGGATAGTTATAAAATTCTTCTTACCTTTTTTTCAATAAAGATATAGAGATGTCTTAATATATAAAAGTTTGAAAATAAACATAAAACTAGTGCATGTTCATTCGGGGGTAGTTTGCGAGTACAATCAAATGTACTCATATTGGTTTCGTCCCTGGCTATTGTCTTAGCCAGATTTCGAGGAGCACTACGTCGAAGAGGAGTACGGCGACTTCTATGCGAACTAGAGATCTCCATAAGTCAGCTGCCTGTCGGGTTATCGTAGGATGTGCTTATCTACCACGTAGTTGCTTCCGCTGAATAATGTGAATTAGCCCATGAAGGCACCTATGTAAGACCTGATCTAGATGACCATATGTGTAAGACTTTTATTCGGTATTGTATGGATGTAAACTTTGGTATTCAGTTCGGATTATGTGTAACGACAGACTGATCATGGGATCGTTGTGTTAAACATAATCGGCTATTTCGGACAGCTAGTTCAGGGTCCCCACAGGATGCAGGGTCCTTAATTACTCTATTTGATTAATCTTTTTAACAGCATGAAATGATGGTTTATATGTACGTGAAGATATAATATGTCATTGTTCACTCTTGCAAAAATGAACAAGTTTATGTAACGGTTATCTTACTATTTGAGAAAAGGTACTATTGTTAGCAAGCGGGTAATGCTACTAAAATTATGTGTGAAAAATTACAAATGAGTCCCATTAATTTTTTAAGAAGTGTCACATGGAGCTAGATGCTTATCAATCCGCAAAAGATTATAGTATCACGGCAGTGCGGCACAGTGAGGTTAATTAACCAACTAAAATCTGATTCGAAATCAACCCAAGACACTTGGGGGCTTGGGATTACCGCCGTCGCTAACGAACACCTGGCATATCTTTAATTCCATCAGACGTGGATTTTATTTCTTAATCGGTAAGCTTAGCGGGGCCTAATCGGGTATTTTCTCCGAGGGCAGCGGAGGGGATATTTCCTAGTAAGATGTAGACCGCTCGAGCGACCGATATTAGAATGAATGAAAAATAAATAAAACTGGAGATGCATGATAGATAGGACTGGGACGGAGAGAGAGACGCCGACGGATGTCAGCGTTGTTGGACCGTCGACGTGGAGTCAGCAGATCCTATCGGGTGCAGCACAACCTTGATGAAGGAAGAAGAACGCGGCTGCGACGCAGCAGGCCATCAGGCACGACCGCTTAATTTAGCTTGGCACACCAGGTTGGTCCGAGACTGGTTATGGTTGTGGAGCTAGCCGGGTCATGGCTCTGATCTTCTTTGCGTTAATATAATCATTTCTCATTGCACGTGTTAGGGCATCTCCACTCGTTGCCCCCTCCAGGCCGAAAAACGGCTCTAATTTGGCCGGCATGGGGGAAACGGCGCTATTTTGGCCTCTGGGAGACGGCTTTCCAGCCGTGCAAACCTAGGCCGCCCCCCAGCCGGCGATGTTTGGTCATATTTCACATAAAAACGCCGACAGATTAAATGAGTCGACATACAAATTCACACATAAAAATAGTTCAACATACAAATCCACACATAAATAGTTCAACAATGCAAATAAATAGAACAAATCAAACTAGGCATTGTCATTGACTTTGCGCATCCACAAGTGCTGCACCAGATCATTCTGCAGTTGTGTATGTGCTGCAGGGTCTCGAATCTCTTGGTGCATAGCGAGGAAGGCTGCCCATGATGCCGGCACCTGGTGATCTATATCTGCAAGAGGACCCTGTCGGTAGTATGGGATTGTCGGCGAAGTAGTCGGAGTAGAGGATGCAGTAGCCTTTGTAGCGCTGCCTCGGCTTGCTCTTGCGGCGACCGGGCGCCGAGCCACCACGCCGCGGCCGCGCGTCGTTTGAGAGCAGGCCGGCGAGGCACGCGAGGATCAGCAAGTGTTCTCCATCGTCGATGGCGGCCTCGGCTTCCTCATCGAGCACTTCGGCGAGCAGCTCCTCGTCCTCGGAGTTCATGGCTGGGCGGACAAAACGCCGAACACCTAGCAGGCGAGGTGGGCGCGACCCTTCTCGAGAGCCTTTCTTCCAGCTAGATCACGGCGGAGGGGGAGGGGCGGCGCCGGCGGCGTGGATTGGGCGAGATGGTGGTGTTCCTAGCTGCTTGCGTGCGGCGGAGGGGGAGGGGTGGTGCCGGCGGCGACGGGACGGGATAGAGGAAAGTGCGAGGCGGGGTGGGGAAATGAGCTGTCTCGCCGACAGTGATGGCCCACGCGCGTTTTCCATTCCGCCGACCCCCCAGGCGAAACCCGGTGGACTGGGTTCCGCCTGGGTGTGTCGGCGCTAGTTTTCGTCGAAACGGCGCTATTTGGACTCCTGGGGGCGTTGGGGGACGAGTGGAGATGCCCTTAGCATGATCTCCAAGTTTGAAGACCAAGCTGATAATGCCAATGTCTTAACAAAGCACAAAATGTGCCACCATTTGGCAACATTGGTTAGCAGCTTAATTTGATGTCAGTTGCTATTGCAGCCTTGTAGGAACTACACTTTTGGTCAGAGAAAGACCGATGGTTTTACGAGGGTACTACGTACATGATGACGTAGGGTGCGGTTGCTAAACCTGATCAAAACCAGCAAGAGTTTTGTGACGAAACAGCCACGGCAAGCTACGGAGGGACCATTTAAAGTCTCTCTGATTCACATGATTTTGAAAGCACAAAGTTACCAAAAGGTAGGAATTAGATGTCATATGAAATGGAAAAGGATCGAGTAAGAGCATCCTAAACCTGATTTGGCTAAAAAAATTACCCCATGCTTGTGAATTAATACGTCCGGACGCTGTCCACCGACAGAAGCCAACCACCCTCTATATATGTCCCCCCCCCCCAACACACACACACTTTTAAACCCTCAAAAAACATGAAATTCATAAAACGTACTTCATAGATAGATAGCATACAACCTACATCGATAGCTTCATCCTATGATCTACGATTCATGAAAACTATACTACCCTGCTCGTCTTTCTCATTGGAGAACACAATAATGTTGTTGCCGGAGGCGCCGGCCTCGGTGGTCGTCGGCAGCGTGGCGGCATCTCCTCGTCCTCGTCGAAAGACATGTCCCGGTCATGTTTGGGGATCCACAAGTCCAACTGGTCATCCTCGATTGACCTGAGGATGCTATGTCGAGGTCGCTAGCGAGTTTGGTGATGACGGCTCGCTCTGTGGCTTCGTCCGCGAGTTGCCTCTTCACCACGATGTGCTCCGCTCGTGCGCCTCCGCCAGTGACATGGGAATGTATCCCCATCGCACTCGTCAGTGGCCACGTCACCTGGGGAGAAGCGCTGGTCATCGGATGCAGGTGTTTCTAAGGTTGTCACTTTATAAAAAGAGCCTTGTGCTATGTTTCTATACAGCTTGAAGAAAATAGCAAGGATCTTTTTTATTGACAATTAAAATATCCAAAAATTGACGAAATCCGAATGAGATGGATTGCGGTATATTGTCGATAAAAAAGAAGGTTGGATTATGGGTTAATTGTAAATAGAAGGTTCTTTCTTTAAATATAACAACATGTCAAATCATGGCATCTCTTATAAGGCAAAACCCCACTAACACGATTTAATGATTTTCTATCTCACCATGCAATATATCCACATCATGCATTCTTTTAGCCAATCAATTATTCATGTCATTTTCACTAATATTTATTAATTACTACATGCAAGCTACCAATTATACATTCCTTAAATCGTCCAAAGTGTTCACATTAATAATTTATAATACACGATTGAATTTTGGATATTTCTTTAGACAACATACTATATCATACCTCTTATACCTTCTTTTTACACAATATAATTACTAAAGGGATCCCGCTGCATCGGGCGGGATATCCTTCTAGTTTATTCAACGTCTAGAGAGTCACAGATGCGGTAGGAGTACCCATGGAACAGAATTACTCAATAAACTCTCTTCTTGATTTACTGAATCCTACAAGAATTGAAAACCCATGAATTCGTGGTAAATGTTGTTTAGTTATGCCATAGGAAAAAATTCTGAATTTTCTAAACAATTAAATGCATCATACAATTTGGACTTTTTAAAAGGAAATTTATAAGAAATCAGACCCAATAAAAATTGAGACCTTCAAAATTGCAATGCCAGGTATAGCATAGGAAACTGCAACCCCTGAAATTATCTTAATCTGAAGAAACCCTTACAAGCTGCAATACGCAGAACTCTTGAGCAACGTCCCTTTGGAAATGGAGGAGCCTAGCCGGGAGGCGGGAGACTCTTATCCGTGGACTTCCCAATGACGGATCCTGCAATCTCCCGACTGATAAGTCAATGGAAGGGATGACCAACTGCAGCCCTCGGAAAATACAACTGAACTGGATAGTCGTTTCCAATGTTTTCTGTTCACGTGAAGCCTAATACTGCAAATTGCATCTTGATCTGAACCTTTGCGTTCTCCTTGAAGCCCAATCCACATCGACATCGCATTCTTGCCAGCAGAGCAGAGGCCAGTGGCATTGGCAACATCAACGTAACCAGGCAGTGGATGATCATCGTCTAACCAGCTGGCAGCTAGCTGCGTTACCATAGCCGGGAAGATGTCGCCATGCCTTCTCTTCTCTCGCTCGTCTCTTCGTGAAGCACAAGGGAAGATCGGAGACCTACGTACGGTTCTGGGGCCTCCGTCTCCGTGCACCTCGGACTCTCGTGCATGAAATTTCTTAGGGCCAACGTACAAAGTATAGTGCAGATACTATATATCCAAGAACTATGAAAGCATGCAAGGTTCAGTGGAACTTATATTTGCAATCATTCAGAGGTCCTGGCTATCTTCTTTCTTCCTTTCAAGAAAAGCTCTGGAGACCAAAGTCAGTACTATCGAATTGAAAACAAAGCCCACCCCCCGTGTCGCACCCCAAGGCGGCACCGGGGGCGAACCCTAGCGCCGCCAGAGACCCAGCTCGACGGCCGCCACGCCGCCGCTGCCGCTGGCTCTCGCCGTGGCGGCGGCGGGCCCAGCTGCCAAAGGTGGTCTGGGGCGTTTTCGGGGCGACGACGGCAAGCTCGAGTTGCTGGGGCGGCGATGGCGTGCTCGTCGGAGCAAGGCGGTCGGCGGGCGGAGGCTCGGTCGCGGCTGGGCGCGCTGGTGGCGGGGATCTCGCGGGATCTGCTCCACGCGGTGGCGCTCCTGTCCGTGGTGGCGTCTGCAGCTGACGGGTGGGGGAGCCTCGGATCTCCTCCGATCTGCGGCACTGAGCGCTCCGGCGGCTCGAGAAGCTCCGGCGTCGCGTCTCCTGCGGGGTGGCAGCCCCTCGATGCGGTGGTGGTGGCGGGCTGTGCGGTTTTCGCCCCCGCAGCTTGTCCGGCAGGGGGTGGCGCGGTGGCAGTCCGCCTCCCTTGCTCCGGCAGTGGTGCGTGCTGGCTCGGCCAGCGTGTTTGGGCGCCGGTGGTGTGGTTGCTGCTGGAGGAGATCGACGTTCTGGGCGGGCTCGCCCAGTTTCCGTCCCTCTAGTGCTCTGGAGGCGAGGTGTGGTGGTGGTCCCGCACGCTGGCCGGCTGGGCGTCCTGGACGCCGGCCGGCGCCCATCTTCTTCAGCGCTTGGGCGCCCGGATCAGCCCCTGGCAGCCACGCGGTGGCGTGCGTGGGGCACGTCGGCGTCTCTGCAGGGCTGCTGCCGGAACCATGGTGGTTCTGGCCTCGGGCAGCGCTCCCCTGTCTCTGTCAGCATGGTGCTCGGCAGATTGCGGTGGCTGGCGCAGCGTCCGGCGGCCTTGGAGGTTCTGGAGTCTGTGCTGGTGTTGGCCGTGGGCGTTCTCCGCGAGGCGTGGTTGAGTGCAGCGGCTGGTGGTGTCCAACCCTCCTTTCTGTAGGTAAATGTTCAAAACTCCGGGTGAGAACCCTGCATCGACTTGTCGATGCCGGTGGCAGCGGTGTTCTTGGACACCGTTTCCTCGCTGGAGGTGCCGCTGTGGAGCTTCGGCACCTACAGTACTTGAGTGGTCTCCGGGTGAAAACGTTAGAGCCGGCTTGCCAGCTCGGATGATGGTGTTGTCTTTGCAGCACTCCCTCCTTGGAGGCGTTATCTTGGAGACCCTGAGTATGGTTTCGGTTGCGGCGTGTGCTGGTGGTGTTGTGTTTTGGTGGTGTCGGTGCGGCCTGCTTGGGGTCGATGGTGGTTTGTTTCTCCCTCTTTGGCAGGTCTTCGCGTGATCTCGGTCACTTGTTTGCTTGCCCAAGACCCTCCCTTGGCGGCCGTGCAGTGTGGCGAGCTTTGGGCTCTTGGTGGCGTCTCGGTTCACCTTTGCTCAATGACGACGCAATTGATGCCTCCCCCACTTGCTTGTCGTCTCGTTTTCTCGTGGCAGAGCTCCCAGTCAAGGTTCGTGCTAGGTGCTAGGCTTTTGCACTCGTTGACTGTGGATGCTCCTGAGTTGTGCCGTGAGATTCGATACGCTCGCCGGTGTGGCGCGCTCGACTTTTTGTTGAATCTTGGTATTGTGATCCCTCGACAACACCCCTCATCTTCTGGTGCCTCTCATCGTGTGTGTTTTTCCTTTATCTCTCCCCTTGTAATCCCCGTGTACTCTGGTTCTTTTAAACCCATCTTGTAGAGGTTGCAAAACATCATAGGCAACTTTGATTATAAAATTCAGGTGGGGACTTTGTCCCCCCCCGGTGACCATCAAAAAAAAAAGAAAAACTCTGGACATTTCCTTCATACTTGCGAAGCTACTTCGAATTCAACATGTCAACGCCCCATATAATTCATAATTGTCACAACACCACACTGTTACAGACATTTAGGAATTAGAAGTCTGTGGGAAGATTGCAGTGCCCCACGAGTTCCACCATTTCTCACCCAGAAAGAATATATCCAGCATTTCTCTTCAAAGCAAGACCTTAAACAGCTAGCATTGCAATTATGTTGTCAAATTACAAGAGCAGCTTCAGTTACCACACCTCATCTCAGTGTTGGAAATTATGTCTAATGTGGAAAGTTGCATTCTCTCTATATGGTAGCAGAAAACAAGAAAAGCCTTTCAGTGGTCTGGTATAACAAAGCTGACAGGAACAAAAGGGCAGAATTCTAAAATTTACATCACACTATAGGCGACAAACACCTTGTTCTTGCTCCAGCGCAGCGGCGTAAAAAGGATCTATATATGGGACAAGTAACAATTAATGAATAACACACAGGACGAAGCGACTAACATTCTATTTGCTGGATCACACAGCCTGGAGCTTCTGCTCATCCACTGATTCCACGGGAAGAACTGCAGGCCCCCATGACGAGTGCTCGTCAAGATGGATCTTCGCATACTCACTCACCAGCCCGTTCCTCTCTTCCCACATGATGGCTTTCCTCTCCTCTTCGGCCCTGTCTACCTTGTCTTTGGTCATTGTGCTCATGTCACCTGCTGCCTTGGTTACCATGCCAAATGCACTGGTTAGCCACGAAGCACCAGCTGAGACATACTGGTTGCCCATGAGAGCAGAGCCTGCGATGCTCGCTTTCTGCTCTGCAGCAGCCAGAGCAGACTTCGTGAGCTCTGAGACCTGATAGCGCTCGTCCACTTCCTTGACCTTGCTGCCAACAACGGCTCGGCCGAGGTTGATCTTTTCGCTCAGGCCATACTGACGGTCTAGAGATGCGACGGTGGCAGTAGCGTTGGACAGGATGTTGTGACGCTCATCAAAAGATCTTGCTACGTTGAGAGCATCCTGGCTGAGGACAAAACCCTTGGCCATCATGCTGCTCACTACATCCTCTGCCTTCCTGACAGCGGATTCAGTCGATGTTGATCTTTCTCCCTTTTGCATGAACAACAACAACATGCACGCAAATCCAGATAACGAAATATCAATATTTATTGAAAGTAGTCTGGATAGTAATAAAGGAACTTTGAAGACAACATGATCATCAAATGGTGCAAACTGATTTGAGAGACAATGCATGCATGCAAACTGATTCAGTATTCTCTTCTAATTGACATACTGAGCTGGTTCAAAATATACACCTAGTAGTTAAAGGTTTATAAAATATTTGGGCATTGAACTGTCAAAATAGACAAAAGCCACACTGGTGAGGAAACCATGTTTACAGAAAATCATTGAATGGCAAGAGCAGGAAAAATACTACTCCCTCCGATCTGTTTTAAGTGTCATGACAAAATAACTAAGCATGTACAATTCATTAGCACAACTCCCGACACTTAATTGGGATCAGAAGGAGTACTTTTATTTCAAGTAAGCACTGGTAAAAAAATGCACTATAATGTGTTTGTCTGCGGTGCTCATATTCTTCCAAAAAAAAATGACGTTGCTCAAAAACCCCAAATGCTTTCGTCACAGGGATAACTTGACGGTAAAAAAGTTTCAATAATCATCTAGCTCTTCTTCAGTTTAAGAGACTAAGGGAACACCAGGGCTCCAAAGTTCTTTCAACTCTTAATGCAACTATAAATAATGAACACACTATTCAAATACAAAAAATATGCTTACCACTAATTGTTTGCAGGCTTCAGGAGGCAACTGATAGTTCTCAACTGGAGTTATGATGACAGAAAGGTCAACTATTGTTGCCCCCTATATATTAGTAATCAGATGATTGTAAGTCACATGTCAGAAAAAGAATAGTGAGACAAAATAGGAAGCAACAGAAGTAGAGCCTGTCTAATGTTGTCGAAAACCCTAATCAATATGATAAAAAATGAGATGAGATTGTACATACTGAGAGAAGCACAGCAGTGTCTGCTCCTTGTGAGTCCTTAAAAGTGACATAAGCGAGTTGTGACCAATCAGATTCGCTGATAAAAACACAAGCAAATATTTAAGAAATACCCATCCATTGCTACACATACAGCCATACAGGCAGTGCAATAAGTAATGATGAATTACCTTTGCATTTCAACATATTCTATATCCCCAGAGAAAGAAAAGAACTCTGTGATCTCTGTTTTTGAGGCATTCAATGAAATATTACCAACTTTTACTGTCCTCACCTGCATAAGATTATCACGATGAGCAAATGGGATGACCGGATGTAATGGCTATTGCTACTTTAGCACGATAGAGCACATAAGACGTAGCACTGTAGTAATTGTACATTAGTTGAAACAGAGCCGAACTCATTTTAGAATGCCTAAAATCTAATGTTTCCAAGGATTATCAGACAATTTCATTGTTGAGAAATAAGAATGGACTCAAAAGAACAATACAACTACTATTTGCAGGACACTGTCAAACAGGAAAATTCAGTGTGATGTAGTTCCAAGTGTCAGAATCATCAGTTACTAATAGGAGACCACATGCTAAACTTTAGTTAGAGAAACAGGATTCCAGCAACCACAGTTTCAAATAAATGTCCTTCACACCTTTTGTATATATAATTTAGTGTAGGTACACATTCTAGATGATACTGAAAATAAGTCATGCCTTTACTTTGGATTAATGAATAGAGGCACATGTCACAGGGTATCCTGACGCTTCCACTGGACAACAGCAGAATTGTATGGATAGTTAACCCATTTGAATTTATGCCGTGATACTCTACGAAGCACCGATACTTCAGATCACAACGTATCGGCGTACCGTACTTGCCCGATACCCGTATCTGGCCGATACACCCCGATACTCGTGTCCCTCGCGTGTTCCAGTTTTCCCGATTAAAAAAAGAGAAAAAAACCCGATACGCAGCTGGGACGGCGGCGACATGGGCGGGCGGAGGCCAGATGTGCCGGTCGAAGCCCATTACTAACCCTAACCCCACAGCCCCAGCTTGGCAGGGCAATGGATCGACTGATGTGGTTGATGTGCTGCTCTGCTTGCTTGCTGTTGTTGCCCATCGCTGTCGCCTGATGGCCTGATGAGATGTTGCTGCTGTGTTGCTAGGGAGTGAGTCAGTGAAACAGACATGTCATCTGCGGGCAGTGGCATGGCAGGCTTCCAGTCTTCAGTCGGTGGAAGTTAATGCAACACTGCTAGTGTTGATGGTGAAGAGGCTGGGGCTTGGGCAGTATTTTGATCTCATCTCACGCATCCAAGCTTTCTGGTCTTTATTACATGACATTTTATTATTTATATATATATGCTTGCCGTATCGCCGTATTGCTGTTTTCTGAAGTTGCCGTATCCCGTATCGCCGTATCGGTATCGCCGTGTCCGTCTCGCCGTATCGGTGCTTCATAGGTGATACTCATAATATCAAATAGAAAGTATAAAATAGCACAAAAGCAAATCCAAGGGGAATCACAAGATGAATAAAGATAATGTTGACAGCACAGATTAGATCACAGACAG
This sequence comes from Poa pratensis, assembly GCA_947311845.1. Lineage (NCBI taxonomy): Eukaryota > Viridiplantae > Streptophyta > Magnoliopsida > Poales > Poaceae > Poa > Poa pratensis. Next base: position 144,489,098 of record CAMZMU010000041.1, read on the forward strand.
GCCAAGAGGAATAGTGCTGTTGTGTAGGACGGCAAACGTAATGCAGGCCAGCTGTCCTGTTACCAGGAGTGATTAGTTTCTCCAAATGGAAATAATCAACAAGAGCATCCACTGACCCCGAGACGTGATTCCCATAATTGATTCCAGCTAGAAGCCGCTAATGCAGGCCCGAAAAAAAACAGATACGGGCAGAGCATCGTAAGAAGGACTAAGGAACAAGGTGGCAATTTTTATGTAAAAAACAGATGTATGATATCCTTCTGAAGTTAGGTAATGCAGTAGTTCATAGTTTGTTATCCACCACCATGGCACAAATCATGTATTGCTTGAAGCAAAAAAAATCAGAACAGGGATTCCGGGCAGAAACTCAACAATAACTGATCAGATCTATACTCCTACGGGAGGCAGCAGTGGGGAATTTTCCGCAATTGGTGAAAGCCTGACAGAGCAATGACTCTAGGACCGTCGGTTAGCATAATAGCCGAGTAGAGCACTATTTGATTCAGAATCAAGGAACAGAAAACTTCAAAAGTCCATTCTATATGAACCCAATCAGCATTCCCCACAACCGACTACTACGAGTACCTAACAAGCACGAGAATGAGGAACAGAGGGACTCCTCGAGAAACCAGCCTCTTCTGCATCACGAGATCTTCAGCATTGCGGCGGTCTTACCGAGGGGGAGGAGCTCGCGTTTACCCGCATCGCTGCAAGCCCGCTAACCTTGTTCGGGGGAACGCCCGGAATCTGGCAGAGACCAGCAGGGAGACTCGTTTTCGCCGCCCGTTGCCAATTTGCCATGTCCCTGAACCAAGTCCGGCAAAATCACCGCGCAAAGAAACTATCTTCCTATTACCTCCAGCGAGGAGTTCTGCTACGCGCGCACGGGTAACTCCGACGAGGAGAGGCGGCCGGCCTGACCACCGGTCACCGGAGCACCAGCACCCGGCAAGCACAAGGGGGGAGCAGCGGCTCCAGGAGGAAGCAGATAAGTAAAAGCAGAAAAAGGGCCGAGAGTCAGAGGCTCAGAGCTGACGCACCTCCATTGCGGGATCTCGTTCGCGGCTGGGAATCTCGAGGTGGGCGGCGAGGGCCTGCCTGCGCCTGTGTCGGTCGGCGAGCGGAGGAGGAGGGGAAGGGGGTGGACTCGGCCGGGAGATGAGGAGTCGGTAGGTGCTTGCTGCTGCTTTCAGCTCTCGTTCAGTCGTGCGAGTTGTAACGTAACGACCGGCACGGCAGGCAGATGGCACGGCAGCGGTGGTGGTGGACCGGCCGCGCAACGGGATCTGGTCGTGTGGCACCACGGTCACCTGCCATTTGCTGCATCGCTGCGCATTTGGATCAGGAGATCAAATGTCACTGCTTTGACCCGTGCTCCGATTTTGTTTTTGTCCTCGCTAATTTAGATTTTCTTTTGTAGAATACGGCTGATTTAGAAATTGACATCGTGCCAAACTTTTTTTGTTGGCTCGCGTTCTGGATTAGAACAGAAAGCGAGGACATTTCTCCGCCATACTTGGAAGATCGTACAACTAGTAGAAGGGTAAGAAAGTCGTGGATTCATCGTCTCCCCGACCTGTTCTTGCTGCCACGGTCCTCTAAAGTCTCATGTGCTAGAAGAAGAAGAAGAAGAGTACGTTCGTGATAAAACAAAATTACGTGTATATATAGTACGCCCGCCATAATTCAGCTTTTCGTACCGATGCCGTTGCTTTGCTACCAAGGTACTAACAGTACTAGGAGTAGTAGATTGGAGAAGTGGTGTCTCGCTCCCTTTCCGGCAATGCGGTTCACAGAGAAAGATGCAGCTACCTATGGTTAGTTAGGTCCTCGCCGTGAGCGGTGCCGCGATTCATGGTTGACGTTCCAGCGAGAAAGGCGGTCGTGGGAACCATGATTGAGCTCGTCAGCGTTCTATATGCCTCAACAACAACTGCTACTCCGCACGCACGTAAACCTGCACTGCACGTTCCATGGACAGAGTTGATGCGGCATGGCATGTGTGCCGACGTCACAACATACTAGGTAAATTGGGCGCGTCGTCACGCCGCGCCTTTAGTGAAAAAAAAAGTAGTGATATTTTCGGTAGAAGTTAAATTATGTTGGGAGCAAATCTGTATGCAACAACAAAATGTATTTAATTGTAATGATATATGTAGTACAAAATATAATTGGAAATTGTGTAGTTTGTAAGTTGTAAGTAATCAAAAAATGAACATGTTGGATTGTTGACCACATTTTTAAAAAAAATATACATGTTGTTAAGTACAAAATTGTAAAAATGTGCAATTCAAATCAGTTCGAATTACAAAATTGGTTTAACTTTGGTAAATCCATATTGTTTTTGGAATTATTGTGAATAAATTTTTTTGTGTGGCACCATAATCAGATGGACCATATTATGGTTATTTTAAATATTAGTCAATTTTAGTTTTTTGTTTAAAAAAAATGTATTCATATAATTAGAGGGAGTTCAGTTATATTGTCTTTAAATGCTAGCCAATTTGAAATGGTACAGTAAGTTTGTATTTTTGTCTTAAAAATTTAAGTTAATTGTTTATTTAACATCCTAATAAATAGAGGGAAATTTAATTTGCATTTTATCTAGATATTCGCCTGTGTGGTAAAATTTAAATTTAGAAATGTCCTTATTTTAAAAGTGTGGAAATTTGAAGGTATTGTAATTGAAAGAGAAGTTACGTTAAAAAATTGTTCAGATTTCGGAAAATGTTAAAATTGGGAAGTTTTCTACATTGTCCTTGGTGTATATTTTTGTGAATATAACTCTCTCTTTTTTCTTTTTTTTTACAAAATATATTTTGTGAATAGAAATGGTTACATTAGAGAGAGTTAAGTTAAATTTGAGCATTCATTGAATTGAAGTCAAATGGTGAGTATGTTGTTTTAGCATTTGGTAAACCATTATTTAAATTTAAATACATAGTTAGTGAGAGTTAAGTTCAATGTAAGCGTTCGTTAAATTGATTTGCACAATTGGAAGGAGTTCAGTTATATTGTATAAATATTAACTTATTCGAGTTGGTACAATATGTTTGTATTTTTTAAAGGGAGTAAATTATATGAGATTTTTTTTAATTTTAATTCAAATTCAATCCATAGTTAGAGGGGCCGAAGATGGAGAAGATGCGGTCGATCCGCTCGATTCCGAGCCTCCTACCTTGCGTCTGTTGGTAGAGAAATGTAGGGGGTTACACTTGCCTTGTTCGTTGACAGGAAGATAATACGGATCTTCGGTGCTTTCAGAACCAGCTCCGGGCTCGTGTTCTATCGAGAAGAACCAAACACCGGAAAAGGAAAAGAGCAGTCAACATACGATGTCGATGCGCTACAAACAATATGGATGATATGACAAATTAAAGTATTGTAATGCATCTCTAATATCAATTTAAATGGAGTTTAAACGACCAACAAATGTCATTTCCAAAAAGCTCCATAATTATTATATAAAGATTATATTAGTTATTCTAATTAAACATTGTTCAAAGCTATTTGATCACGCACTGAAATGCAATAGTTATTAAGGTTTCATTTTTCTGTAAATTTTGGTATATTATTTGCATTATTCGGAGTTACGGTTTAAAAGATAGGATTTAAACAATTTTCAAACCTTTTCTGTAATTGTTTAAATCCTGACAGATGGACCCACATGTCAGGGATATATTATTTTCGGGAAATCGTTTACAAAAATATATTTTGTGAATAGAAATGGTTACATTGGAGAGAGTTAAGTTAAATTTGAGCATTCATTGAATTGAAGTCAAATGGTGAGTATGTTGTTTTAGCATTTGGTAAACCATTATTTAAATTTAAATACGTAGTTAGTGAGAGTTAAGTTCAATGTAAGCGTTCGTTAAATTGATTTGCACAGTTGGAAGGAGTTCAGTTATATTGTATAAATATTAACTTATTCGTGTTGGTACAATATGTTTGTATTTTTTAAAGGGAGTAAATTATATGAGAATTTTTTAATTTTAATTCAAATTCAATCCATAGTTAGAGGGGCCGAAGACGGAGAAGATGCGGTCGATCCGCTCGATTCCAAGCCTCCCGCCTTGCGTCTGTTGGCAGAGAAATGTAGGGGGTTACACTTGCCTTGTTCGTTGACAGGAAGATAATACGGATCTTCGGTGCTTTCAGAACCAGCTCCGGGCTCGTGTTCTATCGAGAAGAACCAAACACCGGAAAAGGAAAAGAGCAGTCAACATACGATGTCGATGCGCTACAAACGATATGGATGATATGACAAATTAAAGTATTGTAATGCATCTCTAATATCAATTTAAATGGAGTTTAAACGACCAACAAATGTCATTTCCAAAAAGCTCCATAATTATTATATAAAGATTATATTAGTTATTCTAATTAAACATTGTTCAAAGCTATTTGATCACGCACTGAAATGCAATAGTTATTAAGGTTTCATTTTTCTGTAAATTTTGGTATATTATTTGCATTATTCGGAGTTACGGTTTAAAAGATATGATTTAAACAATTTTCAAACCTTTTCTGTAATTGTTTAAATCCTGACAGATGGACCCACATGTCAGGGATATATTATTTTTGGGAAATCGTTTACAAAAATAATAAAACGCTGACGACCGGGGCCCATGTGTCGGCGACACAGAGGAGCAGCGCGCGATGGCGTCACCACGTGACGTCGTCCGATGGCGGCCGCCGCGCGCCGTGGAGCTCGCACCGGAGCAGCTGCTGCGCGCGCGGGCCGGAGATGGTGTGGATCTGCAGGAGGAGGTGCAGGAGAGCAAAACGAGCGGCGTTTTGGGCCATTTCGTCGCCGGAGTCGCCGGCGGCGAGCTAATTGGCGGCGGCGGGACGGCGGGCGCGGCAACGGGACGGCGGGCGTGGCGACGACGATTCCCGCGCATGGTCGGCGTCCCAGGACACGATCCGCGGCGAGGAGGTGGCGAGAGAGGCGGCGGAGCCCGTGGTGGGCTCAGATTCGAGCGCGGAGCAGCGTGGCGGCGGCGCGCGGTAGAGGGAAGGGAAAAGGGGATGGAGTGGTAGTTTTGCAAGGAAGACCCTGACGTTTCCGGATTTTACGTATAGTTCCTTCCGCTCGAGGAGTTGTGGACCGCGGAGCTATTTGTCGGCCGCGAGGGGTGTTTTTGTGAAACGTCGGCGCGACGGGGGCTGACATGTGGGGCCCACCGGCTACTGTAGAACACTGTAGATTTCCTACAGTAGCTACAGTACTCGGGAGCCTAAGAGGCCGCGGATTCGTATGGCTTTAATATAGTTAGTAATTCTTCTAATTAAACATTGTTCAAAGCTATTTGATCATGCACTGAAATGCATTAGTTATTAAGGTTTCATTTTTCTGTAAATTTTGGTATATTATTTGCATTATTCGGAGTTACGGTTTAAAAGATATGATTTAAACAATTTTCAAACCTTTTTTATAATTGTTTAAATCCTGACAGAGGGACCCACATGTCAGGGATATATTATTTTCGGGAAATCGTTTACAAAAATAATAAAACGCTGACGACCGGGGCCCATGTGTTGGCGACACAGAGGAGCAGCGCGCGATGACGTCACCACGTGACGTCGTCCGATGGCGGCCGCCGCGCGCCGTGGAGCTCGCGCCGGAGCAGCTGCTGCGCGCGCGGGCCGGAGATGGTGTGGATCTGCAGGAGGAGGTGCAGGGGAGCAGAACGGGCGGCGTTTTGAGCCATTTCGCCGCCGGAGTCGCCGGCGGCGAGCTAATTGGCGGCGGGGGGACGACGGGCGCGGCGACGGTGATTCCCGCGCCTGGGCGGCGTCCCAGGACACGATCCGCGGCGAGGAGGTGGCGGGAGAGGCGGCGGAGCCCGTGGTGAGCTCGGATTCGAGCGCGGAGCAGCGTGGCGGCGGCGCGCGGTAGAGGGAAGGGAAAAGGGGATGGAGTGGTAGTTTTGCAAGGAAGACCCTGACGTTTCCGGATTTTACGTATAGGTCCTTCCGCTCGAGGAGTTGTGGACCGCGGAGCTATTTGTCGGCCGCGAGGGGTGTTTTTGTGAAACGTCGGCGCGACGGGGGGCTGACATGTGGGGCCCACCAGCTACTGTAGAACACTGTAGATTTCCTATAGTAGCTACAGTACTCAGGGAGCCTGAGAGGCCATGTAGATTTCCTACAGTAGCTACAGTACTCGGGAGCCTTAGAGGCCGCGGATTCGTATGGTTTTAATATAGTTAGTAATGTCAAATAAATTCGTCGTACAAAATAAAATATTAACATATGTAAAAAATGATAAGAAATATTTATGTTATTTGAACGATTCTCAAATATGAACATTTATGTTATTTGAATGATTTTTATACATGAACATTTATGTTATTTGAACGGTGTTTCAAAAAGAACATTTACGTTATTTAAAGGATTTTTTAATATGAACATTTACATTTATCTCATTTCAACAAGAGAACATACACCATAAAAAAAGAAATATAAAACAAAAAAGAACAGAAAACACCGATAAAAACCGGGTAAAACCTAGAAAAAACCGGCCAAGCCCCCAAAACCGGAGTACCAGCCTACTTGGCCGACCCAGGGTGTGCGGGAGTGAATCGCTCCGCGTTACGCTGCAAATAGGAATTGCCTTGTGCGCACCTTGCCATGCTGGTTACTTACTAATGTGTTTTTTATTAAAAAAACTTGTTGTCTAATAGAGCTCGTCATCAAATTGCTCTGCGCATCATCTCAAAGAGATGCTATCCTCGCTAATCATAAAGAAGTTGTTAGGAAGTCTCAACTTATCTTGTAGAGAAGGGTCGAGGTTCCGCCTTAGAAGATATCAGGATCATCGCACTTTTTCCAAAAAAAACTGTAATGTTCAGCAGGTGTATTACGTTACTATATTATTGTACAAGTAAATATAGTCGTCCCACAGAAAACCTCTCTCCCAAAGCAATAATCTGACAGCTCGTGCTAATAAAAATATAACACTTGGATATGATTGATATCAAAATAACCTATATCGTAAGAGGCTTAGGATTACTATTTTCTCTGATTTTTTGCACCTTCCGCGATGAATATATACTAAGTTATATGGATTGAGAATATATAAATTGTATCATTGGATCCAACTTGCAAAATTATTAAATTTCATATATCATTATACTATTTTTTTGGACATACTATAAGTAAAAAATCATGATCGAAATTGTACATCGTTGACCAACAAAATTTAAGTGCGACTTATTTGTAAACTACTAGTTAGCTCTATTCAAACACCGATAATGTCCAAACCATGTGCGCTAACTCGACTCTTTTATCTCACAGAAGTACAGAACGTTCTTGTGCCATCGGTTTGTCTCTTGCTTCATTTACAAGTTGGCCCTTTTGGGGCATGGACGTGCATCGTTTCAAATAATTGCATCAATACTGAGAGTATAATGCGGATGCACACGATCAGGCATAACCCATCAAATGTCTTTTACAAAAATTGGAAATAGTCGATTACTATTCTGATTAAATTAAAATGTCGAGTACTATTCTGACCCCTATAGTTACCAGAAGGACGGGGAAATTCATTCATGATCTTACAGTATAATCATAAGTTATTACTTGTGCAGAAAAGTTGTTGGACCATTTGCATTGTTGTTGCATTGGGAAATATCACTTAAAACCATGTTTTCTTATTTAAAAGTAGGATGAAGGAAACGTAGATGCTTTAGTAGTTCATAGAAATCTCCCTCACTTTGGAAGAGAGCAACGGCACATATATGTGTAACGTACTATATATTTTATCTATGCATATTCATATGACCACTATACATTGTTTGCAAATGTTAACTCTAGGTTTTCCCAGGCCCAGGATACGAGAGAGGGCTCTTTATAATGTTATTATCCTACGGCAGTGGCGAAGCCAGGTCATTTTTAGAGCCTGGGCAAAGTTTGAGAGATGCAAAGTTGCCTAAAAATGCCCACAAAAACTCACGGTGAAATACTTGATCTGTAGGAAAATTAATATAGTGTTAGCTGTTGGCGCCCGGGCAGCTGCCCAGGCTGTCCGGGCCTTAGCTCCGCCACTGTCCTACGGTCGAAGCAATCATCAGAGATGGTAGGATGTGGCTAATCTAAACAAACTAGCCTGACCTCATTTTTAGTTAAAGTAATAAACTCGCACTTTGTGATATTTAACGGGTTGCACCATGAACGGAAATTGGAATATGGTTACAATTTTTAAATGTATGGTTTTATGAATGCCCAATTAATACTAGTTTTGTGCAAGCAATGTCTGAGTTGTCATGTGGCAAAGATTCTTGAAGGTTCCTAATGAACTCTAGCAATAGAAATATGTATAATTACCAAGTTCATTACACACACAAACTTGAGTATGTGTTTCATGCTGATCCAAAAGAAGGCCGTGGACGAACAAAAGGGCACCAATAAAAATAAAATGTTTGCTGGATCGACGAGTAGTAACGTAACGACCGGCACATGGCGATGCGCGTCGTCGATCGGCGCAACGGGATCTGGTCGTGCGGTCACCTGGCATTTGCTGGATCGCTGGGATTTTGGATTTGGAGTTCAAATGTCAATTTGCTCCGATTTTAATTTAGAAATCGACATCGTGCCAAGTTGTCAGCCTTGGCTGTTTGGCGCATTTCTTGATTCGAACACAAAGCGAGAGCATTTCTCCGCCATACTTCAGTCTCGTACTAGAACAATTCCACGCCTTTTCGTAGTCATGTCATTGCTTTGCTACCAAGGTCCTCTCAAGTACTAGTACTAGCTTGGAAAAGTGGCGTCTCGCTCACTTTCCGGTAAGATGCAGTAACAGTATCACAGAAAGATGCAGCTAGCTAGCTGCAGCGGTTACCAGGTAAGAGCATCTCTAACCCATCCCCTTTCCGCGGCCGAATCCCTTTTTTTCTCCTCTAACCGCCGAAGGCGGCTCTAACCGAAGCCGCAAAAACCGTTAGAGGGGGAAATATGCGAAACCGGCTCCTTTAATCCCACCCCTCTCTCCCAAATTTGCTCGGCCGCCGACCCGACTCCTAAAATTTCCCCTCCCGCCTCGCCGCCGACCTCTCCCGCCAAAAACCGCCGGAACCCGTCGCCGGCGCCGGGATTCGCCCAACCCAAGGCCGGAATGTCACCGGAGCTTGGTTCCGCGGCCCCGCCGGACTTTCCCGCCGACGCGACGCCGCCGGAAACGACCCCCGCGACGGCTCCGATGCCGCAAAAGCGCTTGGGCACCACCGGCGTGGTGCGGTCGTCGGTTTCGGCGGGGAAGCTGGGCCGGCCAACCCTCGCGCCGGTGCTGAGCGGGCCGCGGGCGAGGAAGCCGACGGAGGCCATGATAGCCCACTCGCAAGCGGCGGAGGAGAAGAGGAAGAGGAAGGCCGCTGCAGCCTCCACACCCAAGCCGGCGACCACGGCGACGAAGGGCAAGCTCAAGCCGACCACCAAGGCCACGCCGTCGTCCTCCTCGCCGGCCACCGGCGCACCTCAAGGCGCCGCCCGCGAGGTGGTCGATGAAATGCCCGGGCCGACTCCGAGTGCCACCGAGGTGAGCGTCGCCGAGTTCATGTCCCAACTCGATGATTCTCACCATCAAGGCCTCAACGACCTCAACTTTAGCGGCGATGATGATGTGGGCGATGAAGAGGAGGCCACCGAGGAGGCCGACGCCGATTACTTGGCCGGGGAAGAGGACGCCACCGAGGAGGCCGAAGAGGAGTTGACCGAGGTGGAGGCGCCGAGGAAGGGCAAGAAGAAGAGCAAGACCAAGGCCCCGGGCAAAAGATCCGCTAACTATAGTGAGGAAGAAGATATTGCTTTGTGCCACACTTGGATGAATGTCTCGCTCGATGCTTCGGTTGGCGCCGATCAATCGAAGGAGAGGTTTTGGGAGAGAATCGAAGACTACTACCACAAGGTGGTCACCGTGCCATCAGACCGAACCCAAGGCTCACTTGGTCATCGTTGGGGCACAATTCTTGAGTGTTGCAACCGTTGGGCCGGGGCCGTGGCGTATGTTACCAATGCACCACCGAGTGGGGTGCCAATCACCGAGTGGGGCCTCTCCAACAAGATGTGTACAAGCACCGCAACAAGAGGGGTGGATTTAAGGCCTTCACATTGCACCATTGCTACAAGGAGCTCCAAGGCAATGAGAAGTGGGTTCGGAGAAACTATGAGATCACGCCAAAGAGGGCTAGGATAAGCCAAAGGGATGAGGCCGATGATGATGATGAAGAATACCTCAACAAGAGGCCGGAGGGTGTCAAGTTTGCAAAGGAGAAGAAGAAGAGGGGTGGTGTCGGCGCCTACAAGGAAGAGTTCAATGCCATCATCGAGACCAAGAAAGCATTGGCGGCCGAACGCAAGGAGGACAAGGAGGCTAGGTGGAATGAGCTCAAGGTGTTGGAGGAGGAGAAGTGGCGGTCCAAGTTGACGGTGGAGGAGCGAAGGATTGCACTCGAAGAAGAGAGGGTGAAAAAGGATAAGAAGCTAGAGGAGGAGAGGCTAGCACTTGAGAGGGAGAAGTTGGCCAAGGAGAGGGAGGATGCCGACCGCAACATCATGTTCATGAACCCAAGCACATTGGATGACAAGGCTAGGGCATATTGGGAGATTGCTCGTGCGAGGATCTTGGCCAGAGAGAGTGGTGGTGGTGGTGTTGGTGGTGGTGGTGGTGGTGATGGTGGCCGAGGTGCTATTTGAGGTGGCCGAGATGGTGGAGGAGGTGGCCGAGATGGTGAAGGCCTCACTTTTGGAGTTAACATGATGGATTTGATGTATTTTGGATAATATTTATGCATGTTTGTAATATGGATACTTGACATGTGGTGTTGAGATTTGAAATTTGTGATGAATTTTTTTTACTCCTCTAAGTTTTTGGGATCGAATCCGGCGGCCAAAGTTTAGAGGAGCAAATTTAGGAATCTAACTTTTAGGAATCGTTTTTCTCCTCTAATGGAAAGGGGATGGGTTAGAGATGCTCTAACACAGTCAATTAATAATTGCTACCACTTGTTCCCCAGGACCTCGCCACGAATTACGCGCGCGGCCGTGGGCGTTCGATTCCCCCGACGACACTTGCTCACACATGAGTGACACATCGCCTTTGGGTATCTCGGTTCGGTCATCGGTCCAAACAGAACAGCACCGAAATCAATATTGCGCTCTGCTGGGCGGTAGCTCCCGACCCCACTGTTTCTTATACCGTTTTCTTTGTGGGCTGAGCTGGAAGCCTGAAATAGATAGCCAGCATGTTGGCATCACTCAGCTTCTGTACAAATACGAATGCGATGTGTGAGCAAGTGTCGTGGATGGGAACATAAAGGAACGTGAGGGATTGGACCTTCAGAATTAGACAGTCCGATGGGCTTTTCTACTGATTTTAGCCCACGTTCGGTTTATTCAGTCTATTCAGGTAGCCAAGATCAGTAGCCCAGGCCGTACCCACTTACTCCATGTCGTGTGCTTCAAGCTCCCGAGGGGTTTATGTCGTGCTTCAAGCTCCAAGGGGTTTATGCGGGCATATAAATTCCCTTCTTCGCCAGTCCTGGTGGGGGAGTAAGAAGGGGCAACGGAGGACGAGCTATTTACTGGTGGGAGCAGATGACTCGACCAAAGTTTGCTGGTGGACTAGGGTTCAGAGATATAGAGCCGTTTAATCTCGCTCTTCTAGCCCGGTAGGCGTGGCGAATTCTTCAAGTCCCTGACTCCTTGAGTGCGTGGGTTTTGAAGGTTGTTTACATCCCCAATGGACATATACTTTCAGCTGAGCTTGGCTCACATCCATCTCGGGTCTGGATGAGGACAATAATCAGGTAGTTCACGAAACCTTACATAACCATTTAGTAGGCTTTCTCCAGGTCGGTTCCGAAAGTTGGTGATCACGCGTCTTGCTTCATTGGACTTCCTTTCTCGATAAAAGTAAAGCAGAAACGCAACAAATAATTTATCCCGACTATCAAACATACCTTTAGGGTGTGACTTGTACCACGAGATAGCTTTATCAGTAAGAGTTTGACTGAATATTCTAAGTCTCATCTCGTCATTAGTAAATGCATTAAGCTTAAAAGTCCCACATATATCTTCAAAGAAATCAATATGAGTGTACAGATCTTCCGTGCCATCACCTTTATGCTGCTTAGTGTGCAGCATATCAACCAGTATAGGATTGATTTCATAACCTTCTTCATTATTGCTGGGAGGCACCTTCATGAAAGCATTGATAGGTGGTCCACCCATATATGAATGGGACATGGTTCCCACCTAACCAATGGTTAGGTTAACCTCACCGAAAAAAAGAACCCAACGGGCCAAAAGGAAAAACCTTGAAACCTATTATTAGGTTATTTAGGTTCGATCCAAAATAACCAGTGGTTATCTCGTACCCAGGGACCGAGCGACTCTGTAGCCTCACGAGCGCCGTCCGGCTGCCTCCCTCGCGGCGCGCCGCCCGGCCGCCTCGACGCCTTCCTACCTCCGGCCGCTCCGTTTCCTCTCCTGCACCGGCGGACCATCGCTTTGTCGACTTCCACCGCCGCCGGCCTCGTCGACCGCTGTAACACCCCGAAAATTCAGATCGAGTTTTAAATTATTTTTGGACGCCGGAAAACTTTTTCTAGTTTTAATAAGGGTTTCCTAAAATCTTTCGAGGAGATTTGACGTAGAGTTTGCTCTCTCTTGGAATTCCGAGGACTCCCCTACCCATTTCTAGAAGACCCGCCCAAAAATATTTCATACTCCAACTCAATATTTCCTATTTCGGAGTTAACTGTTAAATGTCGGCTCCGATCCTAAATTTATTCAGTCAACTTAGGAGTCTCGGAAAATTCTCATAATGTAGGGAGATGCATATTTTTGTATTTCCTATACTTTTTCTGTTGGACCCAAACCCATTTGAGCAAATTTTTACCTACTTCCTTTGTAAGCCGAATACCGATGCCGGTACGCGGCTTAGCGGACTTTTGCAAAAAAAAAAACCCTTTTCCACAACACCAAATGAGTTCAAACTCCGTAGACACTCTCCTAGTACCAAATAAGCTCAGTGGTAATTTTTGGGGATTTTCTGAGATGCGGAAGACCCTGGTCATTTCATCGAGCACCTTCGGAACCTTCGGTTTTCAGAAAATCTTGTATTGCAAAGTGTGGAGTTTTTGAGTGTGGCCAGTTTGGTTGTCTTGGTCTTGACCTTGTGAACCCAGTGGTACAAACCTTTTTCAGTTTGGACCTCCGAGTCACCGGGAACGCGTCGATGCCACTCGCGGCGCGCCCCGAACGCCAGCGCGCGCACTGTGCATTCCTGTGCACCGGGTCTCCACTGTTTTCCCGTGATCCAACCGCACCCCAGTTGTAGCTGGATCATCCACTGCTCCCTGGTTCGAGCCAGAGTCGTTTCTATCCCCTCCACCGACGGTATAGTGCCATGGACACGTGGTTGGTTGTCCCCCCTTGCCCCTGCCCATATGGAGAGCAACTCGAGCCCTCTCGCACGCCAGCGCCCTCACTCTCCCCCTCCTAGAGCCCCTCTTCTCCTCTAGCCACGAGATGGCGGAGCCCTGCTCCGTTCCGGCCATGGACGTCGCCGTCGGTCCGCTGACCACGGCTAGCTCCACACCGAGCCCTCCTTCGAATCAAGCTATGGAGGAGTTCCCCTAGGTCCCCTCTTCCTCCCGGACAACTCCTTGTGCGAAATGGTGGCCCGAGGCCTCGTATCCGTCCGTGAACCGCCGGCGGCGAGCTCGTAGAAGACGCTCCCGTGGCGGCGCCTCCGGGGCTCCCCGTGGCCGTGGTCGACCTCGTCGGAGGCGGCGCAACGGGGCGGCTCTCCCCGCAGCACGGCGGCCGGCAGCACGCACCAGGGCAGCGGCGGCAGGCGGCGGCCGAGCCGGCCCGAGCCGCGCAAGGCTCTCCCGAGCGTGGTCAACGTGGGGAAAGAAGAAGGGCGGCCAGCGTGGCGCCGACAGGCGGGTCCCGCGCGGGCCCGGTCGCCACGTCAGCCAGTGGTGGCGCAATTGGAGCTTTCCGTCTTTCCCTCTGGAAGATGCCTTTCGGAGAGTGCGCAACCAGCCCAGCCCAAGCAGGCCGCTGCCCAGCAGCGCAGCAGGCCGGCAGGCCCATCTGCGGCCCAGTCGTGCGGCAGAAGCAGCCCGAGCAGTTTTTTTTCCGCACGGTCTGTTTATTTATTTCTGGTGAGCAGCAGATAGCTAACCGTCGCTCGTCAATATCTCTTGATCCGTAGCTCCGTTTGGAGCGAATCAAATTTGTAAATTGCTAGTTTGAGAAGCTCTGTCTGGTAGTATCAGTTTTACTTTTTGTAAAATACTTGTATGCTCAGCACCCATGTGTGCATGCGTAGGTATTCCGCGGTACCGGCAGACCGAGACCCTGACCCATGACGTGTCCGTGACCCTCCAAGCCAAACGGTGTCGATCTTTGGAGGCAAGCTAACCCCTTGCTATGAGCAGTCCCACAATATTGTTTGTTGGTTGCTTACTGCCATGCTGAGTGTTTATATTGGCCTGCGTTCGGTATATATTATGACGGTCTGTTATTCTTGTGCTCAATATGTTACTTGGAATATTGCTCCTGCCATGTTCATTCATCATCCATGTGTGCATTAGAATGACGTGTGAACTATTTGTGCGCCCCGCACTTGCGTGGCTTTGTCGAAACCTCTAACTAAACAACTGTAAAACATGCGTTCCTATGAGTGTTTGCTTCTTCTCCTTCGCCGAGGTGAGGAGCGGACGAATGTCGTCTTATGATCCTCGGAGTTGGGGGCATTTGCCAAAAGAGTTATTTGCTTCTTCTCCCTCCGTCAAACGTGGTTGGCGTAAGCCCACCTGGACGGCGACGCTTGGGACATTTGCTTTTCATTTGGTTCTTTTTGCCAAGATTGCTGACACCACGTCGGGTTAATCCTTGAGTGGAATGGATGCTTTCTTTCTTATGAGTGCTTTTTGGTTCATTTTGGAGACTACCTGTCCTACCAACTTTGGTAGTTGATCTGTGATGGCGCTGGTCGGAGGTATCTCTGCCACAGTCACCCGGTCGACGCCAATAAACTGTGCTAGCTTTTGTAGTTGATCTGCGAAGGCGCTGGTCGGCGGGTTTGCCGCCGTAGTCTTCCGGTTGACGTTTCTTTTCCTTGTCGAACGAGAAGGCGCTGGTCGGCGGGTTCGCCGCCATTGTCTTCCGGTTGACATTTCTTTTCCTTGTCGAACGAGAAGGCGCTGGTCGGCGGGTTCGCCGCCGTAGTCTTCCGGTTGACGTTTCTTTTACCTTGTCCAACGAGAAGGCGCTGGTCGGCGGGATCGCCGCCGTAGTCTTCCGGTTGACGTTTTTGTAACCATTGCTTGAAATATGATGTCGCTAATGTCTTGTTGTTTGATATATATTATTATGATATTGTGATTGTTGTGTTGTACTAATCCTCTGTTGTTTGGACTTGTTATGATGAAACTTGATTAAATGAAACACCCCTCCAAACTTCGATAGGGCTAGTCTATAGTGCCACTAATCTGAATATCGAAAGCACTACCACTGTCGCTCATATGGGCGGGCCTTGACCTACGTATCCTATTGAGCCTCCTTTGATGCTGCCATTTTGGCAAGACTAGTCGGTTACCTTTGTGGTCGGGCTAGTCTTGCGAAGGTTCCGGAGCTAGGCGTTGCTCATGGGTTGGGGACGTGCCGGATTCAATTCGTCATAAGACATAGAGTTATGTCGGTAGCTATACAGGGAGTGTGTTGGTAGCATGAACGGTCATGTACGTGTATCAGGTCCTCTTAAGGAAGAGTTTCTAAAGTATCGGCTATATGGTGCACCTAGATGGGTGGAAACTGCAACCTCTCGAGAGTGTCAAATCTGGATGTCTAGCCTCGTTCCAAGGTTATGGAACAACAGTTCAGTGTCGGTCACACTATTGTCTTTGTCGAGTCAGGAGGTTAAACTTAAGTTTTGTTTGAAAGAAAAGATGAACAACCTGATTTCACTAAATGAACAATAAGATGATGCAGGGAAAATTACTTGAGATGTGGATGGTTACCGCGTTTAGGGATGACGGTGTGATCGTTGGGAGCCTAGAGTTAGGCCTGAGCCAACATCAACCGTGCATGCCCAGAGTGGAAAGATGAGGCCAGTGGGCCTAACAGTGATCACAGGTGCTGTTGTGTATTATTTGGTTCCACTTGGTACACCCGGTTACTCGTCACAGGTAATCTCTTTGTATGATTGCCGGTGCACGATCCAACCCCACCTGGCTTGGACTTTGTACTGGTGATACCCCCGTTGCTTGTTTATGACATGTTTGGTTGTCAATGCCATGCTACTTTTATGTCATGAATCTAGAGTTCACCTTGCCATGTTGTAGGATTTTATTTCCAATATACATCTTGCTGCATGAGTGGCGATTCTTGCTGAGTGCATACAAATGTACTCACGGGCCTTGTGTTTGTGGCCAGATATTGGCGAGGATTCATCTTCTACCTTAGCCGGAAGTGGAGCAAGAGCGTGCTAGGATCAGTAGCCCAGCCAGATACCTGTGGAGTGGAGCCGCTCCAAGCCGTTGCCTCATTTATGTCTTCCGCTGCCAGTTAAAACTCTGAGTTGGGCCATGCTTGGCTTGATTTTTGGTCATGCCACGATGGCCTTGTAAACCCTTTTGTAGCACTTTGTGCCTGATTGTGTAATGATTTCTGCTATGTTGCATTGTCGTAATGTGCGGCCAGATATCTTGGGCTGGCGCACGGGGCGACCGCCTCTCTGGAAATATGTGCCAGAGCGGGGTGCCACAGAGCATGTATCAGAGCACCAGGCTGGCTGTAGACTACCCTAGCATGGAAGCCCAGCCTTACTTTTGCCCGACAAGGAGCCCGATGGACTTGACCCATCTCCGCCTAACCGGCATGGCTATTGTTGGTCAACAGTATGGTGCAGTAGGACTTGTCCCAATCCCCGAGTGAGGCTTGCCGGTTTCTTCCATAAGAAGGAATCGACACTACCCATTAGTATGAGACCCAAGTCCTGGCTACCTATAAAATTCCACCCTCGCTTGCTATCCTTTGCAACCCAACTCTCTTGAAGCAGATCCCGCTCAGGAATCTTGCGCTCTCCTCTCTCCCAAGTACCTTAGCTTGAGTTGTAGATGGAACCTACCCTTGTTTTCGAGACCACCGCTGAGTTTCGCCCCGGTTTTCCACTTCTGCTGTGGAAAGCTGCTCGCGACATTCTTGGTTGTGTTTCTCGGCTGGTGTACCATGTATATTGGTCTAACCTCTCCTCCTGCGGGAGCGAGTATCATGCCGATTTGTATGTCGCCACAAGTGCCTTAGGAAGCGCGGCGCCATTTGTGATTCAAAGCCATTTCGTGGATTCCCCTGAGATGGCTCTCCAAGTTGCAGCTTGGAAATGTCTCGCTCGTCTGCGGTACTTTGAAGCCGCGATGGAACCTCCCGCGCCTCGTTTCTTTCCGCCAAGATCCCTTGCAAGCCCCAGCCATCCCATGGCAAGCATTGAAGTGATGCTGAACTCAACCTTGTTCCACTTCGAAGCCTACACCACCGCCTTGGAAAGCATTCTTGCCTACCACTTGGAGGAATGCCATTCCAATAGGCAAGCCCTTGCCTGAGTCCCGCAGCCCACTGACAAGAGCCCAGTGGATACCAAGCTTTGCGTAGGACCAAAACCGCAAGATCCAGAAGGCAACAAAGTGGATGCCCAGACCAAGTCCCCACCAAGTGAGGAGTCCTAAGTTGGTTGGTGAGAGTTTGTGAGCTTGTTTGTAACCCCTTGTGTTTTCTTGTGCTGCATGTTTGTTCTGTCCGCGGTTAAGTGGTGCTTAGGTTAGCCCTGTGTAAAACTTGATGTTCTGATTTCCTTGTTAACCACTTGGTTGACATGTGACGGAACACCATGTCCTTCTCTTCAGTTGAAAAGTTTTGAAGAAATGACAGATCACATAAAAGCAGAAGTGGTATATGTGAACCCAGACACATATAAGGGTATATTAAAACCGTACAAGAAATATCTTATTATAACTCCGGGAATCTTTACAAGTCTCCGAATCTCGGGACGAGATTCTTTTTAAGGAGGGAAGGTTTGTAACACCCCGAAAATTCAGATCGAGTTTTAAATTATTTTTGGACGCCGGAAAACTTTTTCTAGTTTTAATAAGGGTTTCCTAAAATCTTTCGAGGAGATTTGACGTAGAGTTTGCTCTCTCTTGGAATTCCGGAGGACTCCCCTACCCATTTCAAGAAGACCCGCCCAAAAATATTTCATACTCCAACTCAATATTTCCTATTTCGGAGCTAACTGTTAAATGTCGGCTCCGATCCCAAATTTATTCAGTCAACTTAGGAGTCTCGGAAAATTCTCATAATGTAGGGAGGTGCATATTTTTGTATTTCCTACACTTCTTCTGTTGGACCCAAACCCATTTGAGCAAATTTTGACCTAATTCCTTTGTAAGCCGAATACCGATGCCGGTACGCGGCTTAGCGGACTTTTGCAAAAAAAACCCTTTTCCACAACACCAAATGAGTTCAAACTCCGTAGACACTCTCCTAGTACCAAATAAGCTCAGTGGTAATTTTTGGGGATTTCCTGAGATGCGGAAGACCCTGGTCATTTCATCGAGCACCTTCGGAACCTTCGGTTTTCAGAAAATTTTGTATTGCAAAGTGTGGAGTTTTTGAGTGTGGCCAGTTTGGTTGTCTTGGTCTTGACCTTGTGAACCCAGTGGTACAAACCTTTTTCAGTTTGGACCTCCGAGTCACCGGGAACGCGTCGATGCCACTCGCGGCGCGCCCCGAACGCCAGCGCGCGCACTGTGCGTTCCTGTGCACCGGGTCTCCACTGTTTTCCCGTGATCCAACCGCACCCCAGCTGTAGCTGGATCATCCACTGCTCCCCTGGTTCGAGCCGGAGTCGTTTCTATCCCCTCCACCGACGGTGTAGTGCCATGGACACGTGGTTGGTTGTCCCCCATGCCCCTGCCCATATGGAGAGCAACTCGAGCCCTCTCGCACGCCAGCGCCCTCACTCTCCCCCTCCTGGAGCCCCTCTGCTCCTCTAGCCACGAGATGGTGGAGCCCTGCTCCGTTCCAGCCATGGACGTCGCCGTCGGTCCGCTGACCACGGCAAGCTCCACACCGAGCCCTCCTTCCATACAAACTGTGGAGGAGTTCCCCTAGGTCCCCTCTTCCTCCCGGACAACTTGTGCGAAATGGTGGCCCGAGGCCTCGTATCCGTCCGGGAACCGCCGGCGGCGAGCTCGTAGAGCACGCTCCCGTGGCGGCGCCTCCGGGGCTCCCCCGTGGCCGTGGTCGACCTCGTCGGAGGCGGCGCAACGGGGTGGCCCTCCCCGCTGCACGGCGGCCGGCGGCACACACCAGGGCAGCGGCGGCAGGCGGCGGCCGAGCCGGCCCGAGCCACGCAAGGCTCTCCTGAGCGTGGTCAACGCGGGGAAAAAAGAAGGGCGGCCAGCGTGGCGCCGATAGGCGGGTCCCGCGCGGGCCCGGCCGCCACGTCAGCCAGTGGTGGCGCAATTGGAGCTTTCCGTCTTCCCTCTGGAAGACGCCTTTCGGAGAGTGCGCAACCAGCCCAGCCCAAGCAGGCCGCTGCCCATCAGCGCAGCAGGCCGGCAGGCCCATCTGCGTCCCAGTCGCGCGGGAGAAGCAGCCCGAGCAGTTTTTTTCCGCGCGGTCTGTTTATTTATTTCTGGTGAGCAGCAGATAGCTAACCGTCGCTCGTCAATATCTCTTGATCCGTAGCTCCGTTTGGAGCGAATCAAATTTGTAAATTCCTAGTTTGAGAAGCTCTGTCTGGTAGTATCAGTTTTACTTTTTGTAAAATACTTGTATGCTCAGCACCCATGTGTGCATGCGTAGGTATTCCGCGGTACCGGCAGACCGAGACCCTGACCCATGACGTGTCCGTGACCCTCCAAGCCAAACGGTGTTGATCTTTGGAGGCAAGCTAACCCCTTGCTATGAGCAGTCCCGCAATATTGTTTGTTGGTTGCTTACTGCCATGCTGAGTGTTTATATTGGCCTGCGTTCGGTATATATTATGACGGTCTGTTATTGTTGTGCTCAATATGTTACTTGGAATATTGCTCCTGCCATGTTCATTCATCATCCATGTATGCATTAGAATGACGTGTGAACTATTTGTGCGCCCCGCACTTGCGTGGCTTTGTCGAACGCTCTAACTAAACAACTGTAAAACATGCGTTCCTATGAGTGTTTGCTTCTTCTCATTTGCCGAGGTGAGGAGCGGACGAATGTCGTCTTATGATCCTCGGAGTTGGGGGCATTTGCCAAAAGAGTTATTTGCTTCTTCTCCCTCCGTCAAACGTGGTTGGCGTAAGCCCACCTGGACTGCGACGCTTGGGACATTTGCTTTCCATCTGGTTCTTTTTGCCAAGATTGTTGACACCACGTCGGGTTAATCCTTGAGTGGAATGGATGCTTTCTTTCTTATGAGTGCTTTTCGGTTCATTTTGGAGATTACCTGCCCTACCAACTTTGGTAGTTGATCTGTGATGGCGCTGGTCGGAGGTATCTCTGCCACAGTCACCCGATCGACGCCAATAAATTGTGCTAACTTTTGTAGTTGATCTGCGAAGACGCTGGTCGGTGGGTTCGCCGCCGTAGTCTTCCGGTTGACGTTTCTTTTCCTTGTCAAACGAGAAGGCGCTGGTCAGCGGGTTCGCCGCCGTAGTCTTCCGGTTGACGTTTCTTTTCCTTGTCAAACGAGAAGGCACTGGTCGGCGGGATCGCCGCCGTCGTCTTCCGGTTGACGTTTCTTTTACCTTGTCAAACGAGAAGGCGCTGGTCGGCGGGATCGCCGACGTAGTCTTCCGGTTGACATTTTTGTAACCATTGCTTGAAATATGATGTCACTAATGTCTTGTTGTTTGATATATATTATTATGATATTGTGATTGTTGTGTTGGACTAATCCTCTGTTGTTTGGACTTGTTATGATGAAACTTGATTAAATGAAACACCCCTCCAAACTTCGATAGGGCCAGTCCATAGTGCCACTAATCTGAACATCGAAAGCACTACCACTGTCGCTCATATGGGCGGGCCTTGACCTACGTATCCTATTGAGCCTCCTTTGATGCTGCCATTTTGGCAAGACTAGTCGGTTACCTTTGTGGTCGGGGCTAGTCTTGCGAAGGTTCCGGAGCTAGGCGTTGCTCATGGGTTGGGGACGTGCCGGATTCACTTCATCATAAGACATAGAGTTATGTCGGTAGCTATACAGGGAGTGTCTTGGTAGCGTGAACGGTCATGTACGTGTATCAGGTCGTCTTAAGGAAGAGTTCCTAAAGTACCGGCTATATGGTGCACCTAGATGGGTGGAAACTGCAACCTCTCGAGAGTGTCAAATCTGGATGTCTAGCCTCGTTCCAAGGTTATGGAACAACAGTTCAGTGTCGGTCACACTTGTGTTTGTCGAGTCAGGAGGTTAAACTTAAGTTTTGTTTGAAAGAAAAGATGAACAACCTGATTTCACTAAATGAACAATAAGATGATGCAGGGAATATTACTTGAGATGTGGATGGTTACCGCGTTTAGGGATGGCGGTGTGATCGTTGGGAGCCTAGAGTTAGGCCTGAGCCAACATCAACCGTGCATGCCCAGAGTGGAAAGATGAGGCCAGTGGGCCTAGCAGTGATCACAGGTGTTGTTGTGTATTATTTGGTACCACTTGGTACACCCGGTTACTCGTCACAGGTAAGCTCTTTGTATGATTTCCGGTGCACGATCCAACCCCACCTGGCTTGGACTCTGTACTGGTGATACCCCCATTGCTTGCTTATGACATGTTTGGTTGTCAATGCCATGCTACTTTTATGTCATGAATCTAGAGTTCACCTTGCCATGTTGTAGGATTTTATTTCCAATATATATCTTGCTGCATAATTGTTGGATTGTTTGTAGTGAGTGGCGATTCTTGCTGAGTGCATACAAATGTACTCACGGGCCTTGTGTTTGTGGCCAGATATTGGCGAGGATTCATCTTCTACCTTAGCCGGAAGTGGAGCAAGAGCGTGCTAGGATCAGTAGCCCAGCCAGATACCTGTGGAGTGGAGCCGCTCCAAGCCGTTGCCTCATTTATGTCTTCCGCTGCCAGTTAAAACTCTGAGTTGGGCCATGCTTGGCTTATTTTTGGTCATGCCACGATGACCTTGTAAACCCTTTTGTAGCACTTTGTGCCTGATTATGTAATGATTTCTGCTATGTTGCATTGTCGTAACGTGCGGCCAGATATCTTGGGTTGGCGCACGGGGCGACCGCCTCTCTGGAAATATGTGCCAGAGCGGGATGCCACAACCGCCGCCTCGTCAACTTCTACCACCGGCCGGACGGAGAAGGTATGGTCCCCCTCGTCACCTACTCTTTTCTTAAATAAGAGGCCGAGGCCCAACGTTAAATTAATAACGCCACGAACGGCGAGAGATACATGATGCTGAAACCAGCTTACAACCCAACACTGCACACACCCAAGGAAAAGAGCTACCGACGAGATTATAGTTGAACACCAAAGGTTCGCCACACCGAGGAGGGAGAGCACAAGCAAAGCGGGCAGAAGTGTTGGGTCGGAGCTCTCCGAGAGCACGGGCACACCAACACGCGTGGCACACCCCGAGACCAGCTTCACCATCCAGGGTAGCACCACCAGCAGTATCATCAACGCCACTGTCCGCAAGACTGCCAACAGGCTCAGCCAGCAGGACCCCTAGCAAGAAACACCGGTATGCAACAGAAGGAACAAGCATGGCCGGAGGGAGCTCAAAAGAGCACCACCTCCGGAGAGCAACCCACCGTGGACTCCAAGGCGGCGTCTTCATGAAGCACACGACGCCAGAGCGACGTCACCGCCCGATCCGAGGATCTTGGATTTTCATCCGGAGTGTAAAAGGTTGGAGAAGCAGCCGCGACGCCTCCAAGAAGGGGACGGCGTCCAAGGACGTCGCCGCGGCGTCCCGAGAAGACCCCGGGAAAGGGTTTCCCCCGGCAAACTCTCACGGAACTTCTACACGGGGCGCCGGGCGCCGAAGATGACACCCGAGCCACCGTCACCGCGGTTCACTCGCCAACCACTGGGCCACCCCGTGGCCAAGGTCGTCGGCCAGCATCTGAGACCTTGGCACACCCGCCAACCAAAGGACTCCCACCATCCAGGGCCGCCGCCCCGGCATCCTGGCTCCGCACAACGCTGAAGAGGGCGAGACGAGGAAGGAGGCTCCACCACCAAGTCAACCACCGGCAGCCCCCTGGCTACCGTGGTACCAGACCTAGCCCGAAACCAGAAGGGCAGGAAAAGGGGGGCACGGGGCCCCTTCCCCTTCCTAGCTCGGGCGGCCATGCCATGGCCGCTGCACACCCTGCTGGCCTCCCGGAGCCCTCCACGCAGACCATCTGCCCGCAGCACCGCCGCCATGCCGGCAAATTGAGCCGAGGCCGAGCGGCATCCTCGAGGAAGAGCAAGGGCAGCCCTCGCGACCCAGATCGGGCCCTGGACGCCGCTGCATCTTCCTGCTTGCCGGCAGCTCTGGGCACTGCCACCACCACTGGAGCTGCGGCCGATCCGCCCCGTCGTCGCCTCCCCTGCGCCTCCCAGCCGCACACGTCGCCGAAGTCACCACCCAGCGCCGCCCGCTTGACGCCTCGCCTCCGCGCGAAGAGAGCTCGTCGGGGCGCGCTCTCCTCACCCACCGCCTTTGACGGCCGGGCTCGGCCGCCACCGCCGGCGGCGGCAGCGGCTGAAGAGAGGAGGCCGCCGGCCTTCTTTTTTCTAGGGTTAGGGGATCCTCTGGAGCGGCCCGCGTGAGCCACCCGAGAGTAGAGGAAAACTCGTCACCTACTCTCCCTCCTCATCTCCATCCTTCTCCCGCATGATTTTGGTAGGACTCGGCCGGATGGCGATTGACGTCTGGGAGACCTTGATTTCGGTCCATGAGGCGATCGATCTGTTGGTGACCGGCTAGTGGTGACCGAAGTAAATTGGTGCTGGATTAGACTTGGAGGGGACTAATTAACTGAGGTAATGGATGGTGCTCAGCAGTCGATTGACATCGGGGGAGACCTTGATTTTGACGTCGGGGGAGACATTCTTGACCCATCCCTTCTGTTGCTATTCCCCACACTGTCCCTAGTTCAGAGCTAAATTGTCTGGTATTATACTTTCAGTTGTCGATAGATGTAGGCACCAGAATAATTCTTAGATGTAAAGCAATTTAACTAACCTTCTTTCCTGTCCCTAAATGATTAGCCTGTGTTGCTTACACTCTTGGATGAAATACAAAAACAAATATCATCAGGACCATCTCATCCTTCAGGACTCTTGGATGAAATGCAAATATTTTTCCTTGCACATCCATCTGCTGATGCTATATTCAGTTCATGAGTTTATTTTATAATTCAGTTTACGCACTACACTTGTATGTTGAAGGGTGTTCTTATCTACACTTATATCTTTTGCAGGTGTTGAAATGGATGAAGGTGCGAATTAGTTTCGAGATAAATGATTCTTGCCTGTTTGTTTGAAATGTCTTCGGTGATTATTGTGTCCTCTTCTTTTTATATGGTCTTAATATGTGAAAATTATTCTGCTTGACTAGTTTTGATAGCAGCAGTAGTTGCAGCATAATTATAGACAGGTATTATATCTGCTTACAAGATTACAAGACAATGCATCTTATACAGCATGTATTCTTAGCTAATGTGGCAACCTGTACTGGATCCTTTGGTATACTTGTGTCATGAGCTTTACGAGTATTTATAATTATTTCAAAATGGTTCGAACCTTACTAACCATCGGTTAACCTTTTCTAACTCAATTAACCAAATGGTTAACCTATTTATCCATTTAGACAAAATGGTTATTTAGGTTTGGAAACTGAAACATAAATAAATGGTTAACCAAATCCCACCAAGAGCAACATCAATTGATCCGTGTGCAGTAGCAAGATTAGAGGCGCGACGGCCAGCGGCGCGGCGGCAAGCCAGCCAGCGGCGCGCGGCGGCCAGCGGGGAATTTTTTTAAATAACATTTTTTTAATCTTTTATTCCCAACATAGCACACGTTTCCGGAAAATTTGAGAAATAGGGCGCCGTCGTCAACGGCCGTGCCGAAACATCACGTTTTGTCACTGTCCTTGCCGAAACCATCCTTTCGTCGCTGCCAATGACTAAAGGCCCGCTTTCATCAAGATCCGCGCCGAAGCCAGCTACTATTCACGTACGTATCAATCGATGCAGCCCGGTGAGGGTGGGCTCGGCTTGGCGCTGCTGTACTACGAGAGCGCGGGCGGGGCGACAAGGACGGCCAACGAGCGATGGCGACTCGGGCGTTTGAGCAGACGAGCGGTTGGTCTACCGGGACAACGACGGCATGCGCGCCGTGCTTCCCCATCTCCGCACTGCTGCACTACGAGAGCGCGGGCTGGCGGGCGGGGCGACAAGGACGGCCAACAACATGGACTGGGGCGGCCCCGGAGAGTTACGAGGCGAACGGCCTACAGCTTCTCGAGTTCGTCCCTCCCACCATGGACGGCGACAGCGACTCGGGCGTCCGAGCAGACGAGCGGCTGGTCGACCGGGACGGTGACGGCGACTCGGGCGTCCCTGCGCGGCAGATCATCCAGGTTTCGGCGCGTAGCCACGTCCAGCATCCTGGCGATGGCCTCGGAGTTCACGCCGTGGTTCACCACCAAAAAAAAGTTGTAGTCGCGGCATGCCAATGTAGAACGTCGCCGGCACGCTGGTCCGCTACCTTGGCACGCGGAGACGCGCGAGGTCCACGACGGGAGAGTAAGCAGAAGGTGGCGTCGCCGGCGCTGGCCCGCCGGCCCGGACGGACCTCCACTAGTAGGAATATGCTTATAGACACCACGCTACCGCTGGCGGACGGCCCCGGGCGGTTTACGGTGCCCGCCAGCGGTACTTGGCTTACCGCTGGCGGGCGTACAGAAGTGTACGCCAACGGTAGTTTCCGTCAGAACCGAGCAGGCGGGGCTAACTACCGTTGGCGAACGAATTTTTGCCGCCAGCGGTAGCATAATTACCGCTGGCGGGCGTTTTGGCGTGTCCGTCAGCGGTAGTTTGCTCAGCTGGGCCCAGAAATGAGCAAACTACTGTTGGCGGGCACGCCAAAATGCCCGCCAGCGGTAATTATGCTACCGCTGGCGGGCGCTGCTGTCCGCCTGCCAGCGGTAACCTGGGAATCTGCATAAGTGCGGCCACCCACCACCGTCCTCCATTATTGCACTTCACACTTTCTTCTCTCTCTAGCTCGAGTTTTACTCATTTGTAGCTCATTTCCCCCATCAAATTCATCATTGTTAGCCACTAAAAACTTATTTAGTTGATAGATCCCACCAAATCTCTCTCACACATCCAACTTTGACCAAAAAAAATCCACTCAAATCACTCCTACCTCAAGATCTAGATTTCATCTCCGGTCGACTCTCCCGTGATTATTTTGACGTGTGTTCAACTTATTAAGGTGATCTTTTTATCGATATAAATGCATACTTGTAAAATTTGGTCGGATAATGCGCTCGTATCCATGCGAAATGATGAAATGGCTTGGATTGTGTGAAAATTGTGTTGTGATGGATGAATTTGTGTTGTGATGTATGAAACTGAAAATGAGGTGCCAATAACCGACCGGAATGTTGATTCACTTCCGTTTCGGTAACTTTTGGCATTCTCCTTATGTCCTAAATGTAGGAAGGTCATGCCGAATTTTTTCGTGAAACCGAATAAAAATATAAAATGGTGCTTAAATATTGTCTTGATTCTACAACGTGCAGGTGATAATGGTTATTATGAGTGAACGTGTCGTGAATACCTACTTGCGACACGCGACGAAGACATGTTGCGGAATAAACGCAAAGACATACAATGTCCGTGTCGAACATGCAAATTGGAGCGCGGCCTCAGCCCATTTACCGGAGATTTGCTGGAACACTTGCTCAGGCGTGGTTTCATGGATGGCCACACTCGGTGGATAGAAGATGATGAAAATGGTGGTCCGGCGGTAGGAAATGATCAGGAAGGGCAGCAAGATCACAATAACGACGAGGGGCAAGAAGACGAAGAGCCTGATCCCCAACATGATCATGTTGGAGAAGACAGTGATGCAGAACAGGTGGTAATAGAAGAGGAGGACACACGGACACCGCTAACTTCAGTCGTGCGGGACCCTCATCTAAAAGAACTGTTCCTAAAGAAAAAGAATAATACGGAATGTAAGCTAGCGCAACTGGAGATAGACTCGAATACTCCGTTGTATCCAGGCTGCAATCTGGAAGAGTCCCACTTGAAAGTAGCACTTGATGTTCTGCAGATGAAGACAAGACACAAATGGAGTGATAAAAGCATCGACGCTAATCTGCAATACTTGCACGGTATCCTTCCGAAGGGCAACACGTGTCCTAAAAATTGTGATGAAGCCAAGAAAGTCGTGTGCTCCTTTGATTTAGTGCACGATAGGTACCATGTGTGCATCAACGACTGCTACATTTATTGCAAAGAGGATGAGGAAAAGATCAAATGTCTAGTGTGCAATGTTGCTCGATACAAGATAGGGAAGAAAGCCCCTCGCAAAGTTGTCTGGTACTTTCCGCTCATTCCTCGTCTGCAGCGATATTTTGCAGACCATGAGGAAGCAAAACGAATGCGTTGGCACGCGGAAAGAAGGGCGGCAGTGCTGAAAGATTCAGAGCGTAGTGAAAAGATAATTCTGACACACCCTTCGGATGCAAGCCAGTGGAAAGCATTAGACGCTTATGATCCAGAGTTTGGAGATGAGCCAAGGAACATTAGGTTGGGTGCGAGCACCGATGGTCTCAATCCGTTTGGCAACCAGAGCAGTACACACAACACATGGCCCGTGTTTGCATGGATATACAACCTCCCCCTGGTTGTGCATGAAAAGGAAGTACATACACATGAGCATGCTAATTCAAGGGCCGAAACAACCAGGCAGCCACATCAATCTGTATCTGAAGCTATTGAAAGATGAGCTAGCCACGTTATGGGCGCGAGAAGGGGTCTCCACTTGGGACGCTATCGCGGAAGAATATTTCCCTATGAGAGCTACCTTGCTCTGTAGGTTTCACGATTTGCCCGGCTGTGGATACGTCGGTGGCCAGGTGTGCCATTGACATAACGGATGCGTCAGGTGCATGGATGATCCGACATTCCACCAGCCTGAGAAAGCCGGTTCTTCAAAAATCGTCTACATAGGCCATCGAAGGTGGCTACGCAATAAAGACCCATGGAGGAGGCGTGGAGACCTTTTCAACGGTAAAGATGAGCTCCGAGACCCTCCACGTAAGAGGAGCGGTGATGAAATTTATGAGTTGCTGAATGATTGGGAAAAGTGCCCTGAGCCAGGAAGCAAGCGAAAGGCGCCAAAACCGCTCCTTGGTGTATGGAAGACGAGGTCTGTGTTTTCGGACTTGCCATACTGGCCCATCTTCAGTACACCAAATTGCCTTGATCTGATGCATATCACGAAGAATGTGTTCGAGAGTTTGTTTGGCACTGTGCTCAACATGTTCGACAGGACCAAAGATGGGCCGAAAGCAAGACAGGACCTGATACATATGGAAATCAGGAAAGGGCTTCATGGGGATACCAGTCGGATGAGGAGACGGACGGTCACGATGCAAAAAGGGTTAAGAAGAATAACTATTACTTCCCCCCTCTTGCTTCACTCTTAGTCCAAAGGACATCGAACAATTGTTCAAGTGCCTTCTAGGAGTCAAAGTTCCTTTGGGTTACACGGGGCTGATAAGCAGATTCTTAGACCCGGTGAAGAAAAAGTTCAGCAGTATGAAGTCTCATGATTGTCACGTGATGATGACACAAATATTCCTAATTGCGATCCGAGGGATAATGGACAAGCACGTCTGTGACACCCTTTTTGGCCTCTGTAACTTCTTCGACGTGATCTCTCGAAAGTCAATCACCGCAAAGCAAGTCCCAAGGCTGGAGGAAGAGATTGTTGTGATACCATGCGAGCTTGAGATGTACTTTCCGCCCACATTCTTTGACATTTGCGTGCATCTGTTGGTCCACATCGTCGATGATATCATCCATCTCGGACCGTTGTTTCTCCACAGCATGATGGTGTTCGAAAGGATGAATGGGGTCATAAAAGGATTCGTTCGTAACAGGGCCCGTCCGGATGGAAGCATCGTTCAGGGCTTTCTCATGGAAGAGTGCATCTCTTTCTGCACGAATCATCTGGAGACGATTGATAACCCTGTTGGTTTGCCCGCTAACAAGCACCTTGGCAAGTTAGGTGGGTCAGGTCACAAAAATGGCGCCAGGGGCTTACATGTGGGCTTCGCTCTTCGAATGGCCGACTTTAAAAGGGCAAACTTAGTAGCTATCCAACACCTTGAAATAGTCGATACTTCGGTGGAAAAGCACAAAAAACGATTAAGAAGAAGTACATTGACCAGGGCAAGCAGAAGACCGAAGGAGAAATAATCAGAGAGCACAACTCCACTTTCTTGCGTTGGTTCAAAGATGAGCTTGTCACTCCACCAACAGATTGTGTGTAGGGACCCCTTGGATTTACCAGTCCGAGGTGCTCACGTTATGTAAACAGATCACGATCCCAATGATCAGTGCATCGCGATCACATAACCAACATGGTATACAGAGTTACATCATCCAACTCGATTAGTACAAGACTTACATAAAAGGTGGTCACACGACCAAGTCTGCAACCATCGTCACGCAGGACGGAATTACTACGATATAGCGGAAGCTTTTGGCTAGCGCCGGCCCTCGTCACAACCGGACGCATTCCCACAGAGCAGTTGACCGGTGACACTCAGTTGGCGTAGTCGTCGGAGTTCTTCTCCTCCTCGGCGTAGGCCTCCTCGTAGAAATCTGGACGTTGGAATATCCAGGGACACAGCCATGAGTACAATTATGTACTCGCAATACCACCTCAAGGCTTAAGATTTCAGGGTAATGCAAGAAAAATGTTTTCGAAAACTAGGAGAGCTGCTATATACAACTATAGGGCGTAGTTTTCGCAAACCATGCTGCAAGACATAGAGAATACGACATCTCTATATCTTTGTTGAAGAGAACATTTAGAGATAGAATTCTCTCTTGTAGAAGTAGCGTGAGCTACCTCCACACTGTTGTAAAACATTTGGTAAAACTTTTTAAAGACACTAGGATGGGGATACCCCTTTTTCCTTTCCAGGTTCCGACTGGTTGACTCCCCGAGACCAACCATCTTCCCACAAAATCCTTACCTCCCAGGTACTTCCTTGAACTTGCTTCCACCGAGAAAACCGTTTTTCTTTTGAAAACATAAAAGCTGCCCGTACGCCTAGATCGGGGACCTTTCCAACCGTCCATGACCGAGGACTCAGCTATTCGAATAGGTTTACACTCTGCAGAGGTGGTGCACTTTCACCACACCAAACGGTCATTCCGCCGTGATCAGCCACGGTCCGTCATACATCAGTATGCGGGGGTTCGGATAACCAGATCAAACTTTTCACTATTGACCCTAGTACAGAGCCTCCTCTTCAGTGGGACTGAATCTCCCCGGCACCCAGTGAAGATGGCCATCGTATCGATCCGGTCTCTCCAAGCAACACTGCGCCATGACAGGAGGCCCACTGTTTGCAACCAGCAGCGACCCAGACTCGAACTGGATCCCGCATTTAGATAACTTGGTTCAGAGAGCCCCGCCCTCCTAAGCATTTTGAGGCGCTCCGTACTAAGATAAACAAGTTTCCGGCTAAGCCCTACCCATCTCAGGTAGTGTGGTTGCACGGGTTAATTGTTCGGGCGGCCGCTAGGGCTGTACTTTGTTTTTCAAAAACATCTCCACCTCCGACTGCTCCCAGCAGTTCGGGTTTTCGTAAACTCACCGGATGCTCCCAGCAACCCGGGTTTTCGTAAATCCACCGAGTGCTCCCAGCAACTCGGGTTTTTATAAACATCTCCATTTGCTCCCAGCAACATGGGTTTTGTAAAACACTTTCTCGCCGATCGCTCCCAGCGACTCGGGTTTTCTTCCGAAAACATTTCATCAAAACCCAGGCTCCCATCCTATAGCTTGAGGTAAGGTTATAAGGATATACTACTAGAAAAATATAATTTTCTTGATAGCGCCTTCAGTAGAAGGCTTCTCAAGTAAAGACTTATACTTATAAAACCTATTATATACTAGTAGATCTCTTTTGGCCAAACAATATTTTGAAAAATAGTTTTGGGGTGGCAAAATGCCACAAAGGAAATAAAACATGCATTATTGTATTTTGAAAACAAAACATGCTAGTAAAATTAATAGGATTTCAGTAGGGTGGTGAGGTGGCTTGCCTTGTTCAGCAAAGTGTCCCTGGTCTTGCTCTTCCTCGTTCACGGGTTCAGTTCCCACGTACATCTCCTCCTCTCGCGGTCCTAAGGTACCGGAAAGTAAACGGACTACCGTCAAAACTACGAATGCGGGTTGACAACAATCTGAAGTAAACAAGCAAACAAGTGACAACTGGCATTCAAACACAAGGAAATACTTCAGACAAAAGTTAGATATCGAAAGTACTCCTACACACCAGGGGTGACTTAGATACTACTTACTGACTAATACACAATCAATCGTACAGCAAAGCATTCCAAACAAAACAACCATCAAGCTTAGTTAACAAGCAATAAACAAGACACAAGACTAATATCTAACAAACAAGTTTAGCAAACACAACACTACTCATTTTTGTAGAGATAGGGTTAAAGTGGTTATTAAGCAGCTTTTAGGAATCTCCACCAACATGCTAGGCTAAGCACAACTAACAAACCTAAACAAACAGTAGCTAAA
This sequence comes from Poa pratensis, assembly GCA_947311845.1. Classification (NCBI taxonomy): domain Eukaryota; kingdom Viridiplantae; phylum Streptophyta; class Magnoliopsida; order Poales; family Poaceae; genus Poa; species Poa pratensis. Next base: position 144,520,974 of record CAMZMU010000041.1, read on the forward strand.
CTTAGGTAAGAAGATTGTTTACCTTGCTTCACAATCAAGCAACACAAACAAGGTTTAACACTTACTTGAAAAGCTACTAAACCTACTTTAACCACACTTGCTAACATAAAAACAAACCTAGCACAAGCCACTAACAGTAGTAACATATTAAGACAAACAAAACAGTTCTATTAAGCTAACAACAGTACCAAAACATCTAAAACCCAAAGTCCTAAAAATAAACCACTTAATTCAATTAACCTAAAAAGTGGCAGAAACACTAGTTTCACTAACAATTCTATTCAGAGAGTTCTGCTAAACAAAACATCACACAAACTTGGATCTAAACTCTAGGATACTAACAGGGACTAACACAATTGGATTTGCTCCAAAATCTAATTCACAAAAATTACTAAAAATGCACCAAGTGCTCACAGCCTTAATCTCCACATGCACACCACTTTAAATCTAGGCATCCAAAGGACATGAGACAAATTTCTATTGAAAGCTACTGTCAATAGCTTTCCAAAACAATTGGATTCACTCAATTTGGATCTGCCAAACTCAAGTAACTAACAAAACATTGTTTCAGACCAGTGATAGCAAAACATTTTTCAAGGACACTCAAAATAATATTTTTGAGATCTGCAAGTTGGACATGCTTCTAAACCCATCGGGCTACCACTGTGATTTTTGGTTTGCACAAATTTTATGTTTAACAATTTCAAAACGATTTAAAGCTACAGCACAGAAACAGATCTACAGGAAAAGAATAAACTGCGGGGAAAAAAATGTCTTTGGGCCGCTCCTGGGCCAGATCTGGCCGGGAATCGCCCAGATCTGGGCCGTGGCAAAGCAAGCCGGCCCATCTCGGCGTCCAGCGCGCGCCCGCGCGAGGAAACGGTTCGCGCCGGGCCGTTTTCAAACGGGGCCGTAGATCGCCGGATCTACGGCTCTCCGTCGTCGTCTGCGCGGCGACGCGCGCGCAGAGGCGAGCTCGCGGCCGGGAAAAAATGGCGGGGACGGCCAGCTCACCAAGAGCGATGCAAGCGACAGCGGAGGGTTGCGGACGGCGGAGGAGGTCGAGGGAGAGGCTCGGGCACGAACGGCGTCAGCGGAGGTGGCCGGAATCCATGGCGGTGACGGCGGCGTCCTTCTCGGGTCGAGGACGAGCACGGCGAACTCCGACGGCCTCTGGACAAAAGAGATGGGGGAGGAGTTAGACCATGACGAGGGGATCTTCGCGGGCCAAAAATGGCGGAGAAAGGTGGAGTAAAACGGCGGCGCGGCTGGGTTTCATCGGCGGCGACCTTCGGGATGTTTCTGCCGTTCTCGAGCAACAGCAAGCACGGGAGCGAGCCGGGCGTCGTTGGGGGAGAGAGGGGTGTGTGTGAGGGTTCTGAGAGGGGAGTGGAGAGCAGAGGGGCACGGGGTGGGCTTTTGTGCCACGGGCGTCTTCCCGACCCGTTCGGACCAGGGGGTCCTAGGAGAGGGGGACGGGCACAGCCATTGGCTCGAGGGGGCGGTGGAGAGGGGGACAGAGAGGAGGTGGTCGGGGTGACGTGCTCTGCCCAGTGAGAAGAGAGGAGAGTGAAGCTCCATTGGGCCACGGTGGAGAGGGAGAGAGGTGAGTGGAAGAGGGAGGAGAAGGTGAGGCTGGCAGGTGGGGTCCAAGGGTGGGGTGCTGGCCTTCTCCTCTGATTCCAGCAGAGAAAGCCATTGGAGAGGGGAGTGATTAGGGTTAGAGTAGTGTTAGGATTAAAAATCTAACACTAATAGTCATACAAACTTTTACTAATGGAGTCTACTAATCCCACACAATGACCAAACATGCACAAGTGTGGGTTGACCCCAAAAAGGTGTTGCTAAAGTTTGCTGGCTAAGGTGAGAGAAGAAAGAGTTTTTTTTTTTAAAAACAAGCAAAATGGGAGAAATGACCAAATGGTCACTGATCTGATTAGGTCCAAAAACCTAGATGGTTTTGTCTAAAACAATCTTCCAACCAATTAAACAAGGCCTAGACTAAAAGTGGAATAACTATAGAACAGGGTGGTCGAGTTGCATGTCAAAGATCACACATGGTTTGCTTAATCTAGGGCTCTAGATTGGCTATGTTTTAACAATCAGGAAGATCACCTCCACAATTTCCATAACCACCAAAATAATCTTGTGAAAAATGTGATCATTCACAACCATGACAAGATGTTATTTTAAAACGTATTCTCAACTTATACTTGATAGTTTTCGGAAAGAAATTAAGTGGGGTAATATATTTCCCCATTTGTAGTATTTCCAAAGAGAGTGAAAATAGGAACTTACAATATGCGTTGCAAATCCTTGCAAAAATATCAAGGCTGAAAATAGATAGGAGATATTATATATTTCTCCATAGTTTTATAAACAATTAAATTCTTGTAAAATACTTTATTTTTCCCAAATCATAGGCCTTTGGGTAGTTGATAGAATAAAGCATTTTTGGAAGAAAAGAGCTTGCGCCAAAATAGCAGTGGAGAAGATATAAGGAATATTTTCTTGTCATGACATGATCACCAATGTTAAAAGATATGCTAAATCTAGTTTGAGTCCAAAGGTTAGTGTTTTTCAGTGATTGTTAACTCCATCAACAAAGCAGACAAGGTCAAACCGAGGAATCAGGAGGGACACACAAGCATTAGTGAAACATTTCAAGATTTTTTTTTGACTCTGATTTTTGGCTCTATCAACTGTGATTTCTCTGGCTTCCCAAAATTGGGGCGTGACAGATTCTTCCCCCCTTAAAAGAATCTCGTCCCGAGATTCCTAAGCGGGTACTAAAAGAGTGCAAGGGCAGAGAGAGTGAGGCTTCTTCTTCTTCATCCGAGGTTGCTGATGTCTAACGGTTTTTTTCCTTACGGGTAAGGCGTCTGACTTCTTCTGGAAGGCTTTGGTTTTTGCTGATGGTGCCTTCATGTTGGGCGATGCTGAACCGCATTCTGATGGGTTGACTTCGAATACTCCAAGGTTGGGGCGTAAAGGATGGTTTGCCCAAAACTCCCTAATAAAACTAGAGTATGTCTTCCCCCCTTAAAAAGGGGTCTTGAAGGGTAGCTATTGAAGGTATAAGTTATTGCCAACTTCAATATGTTGTGGTTCTTGGGTATCACGGCGATCTTTGTCTCGGTCGTAACTCCTTGGCGCTTGCGGTTGATGTAGACACTTGCTCAGGCATTTCCGTCTTGAGGGGTTAGCAGTTAAATATCCGCCGACAGTTTTCAAGCCTCACAAGGGTGTCAGGTCCGTAGACTTGACTCTCTCCGGTTTTTCCTAAAAAGTCAAAGGGTTCTACAAGCAACTAGAGGCGTCTAACCTGCTTAGTGTGTTGTCAACAGCAACAGTCTTCGGGCCTTTCGCCGTTCTTGACGTCTTGTTAGGTATGATGTCTTCTATTGTGCCCACCTTCGGTTTGGCTGACGAACAAAGTTGATGAGGACTCCTAGGTTCGTTGACTTCATTGACGCCACACACTATCCTTCAGAGGTCAGTTCTATCTTAAATTAGCCCAGAAGATTAGTTAAGATACTTATTGCTGTCAGTCTCAAGTCGGACAAGTCGAGTTAATAAGTTTGGCGCATAGAAGGCACTTATGACTCTTGCTTTGGGGGTACATCTTGATGCAGACGATCTTCAGTGTTGGTTGTCTTTGTTGTTGCTGACCTCAATCTCCTTCGGACTTCACGACTTGAGCTTTCACAAAAATCTTCAAAAAGTGGTGGCTTTTGCCGATCTTTGGGTCCTTCTTGTTGCCGTGTGTGGATCTCGAAGAGGTTAGCTAGTAGCAAGCCACTGGTGTTAGATGTTACTCTAAAGTTAGATACGCGGAGTTAGCGATGGTATACTGGTAATTCGAAAAGTTAATTCAACTATGCAAGGTTCGTCGCATCATGGGGTTGGGCTTTCTCGGGGTGGTCTTCTGTATCAGGTGCGGTTAAAAGCTCTCGCGTGTCGAGGTTCGGATCAGAGGCAAAACATTTTTAGAGAGGTTCTCTAGACGAGTTCTGAAAAGCATCACCATGCATCTAACGCATAGAAGGCCAAAAAGATATTTTGTGCAGAGGCCAAAGGATGTTTACACAAAGAGAAGTTTGGGTCTAACACAAGCTACCAGCGAGGAGTGCTGGTGAAACACACCAGAAAAACAACACACCAACGACAAGCATACGAATCATCGTCAACCATTTGGTGCATCAGGTCCCAACAGGAGCAGCACACACGACAAAGTTTCCGTACAGGGGCATAGTTTTAACCCTAAACACAGCAACAAACCAACTTGCGACTGGGAGGGGAGCATGACTTCATCCGATCATCACAATTACTAGATGTGGCGCTTCTTGGAAGATTTGTTCTTGGGGAGGGACTCTTTGTTTGCCTTTAAAGCTTCAATCTCCTCGTAGGCGTCCTTGAGGTCTTTCTGGGTGTTGAGAACGCGGTACTTGAGTCTTTCTCCCATTTCATCAATGGCGGCCCATGCAGCGCTCCTTGCTGACTCCATAAAGGAGGTGTCCTGAGACTCTGAGTTGGTGAACATCATATATCCCGTTTTGTTCAGATCATCACCTTTGTTCTTGTAGAGATGGAGTTGCACCCACCAAAGCTCTTGTCCATTCTCCATCCAAGGAAAACCCTTGTAGACTGCGGGTCCTTCAAGTTCGAAGCTCAGCATGAGGTTCTTCAGGGCTTTGGGAAACTCAGTGGTACTTTCCAAGGTCATGGTCATCGCCGGGCCCTTCTTGAGTGATTCGATGAGGCTCGACATCTATAAATAAAGAAAACGTCTTAGGAGGGGGCAAAAATAAAAGGATCAAGGCTAAGGTATCTCGGTAGAAGGTAGGGTTTTCAGTCCTAGAGTCCATTACTAGTGTGACGCCCTTCCTAAGGTCCTTATTTATGTTTATCAAGGTACACACAGACACAGGGCACACAGTCAACTAATGCTCACGCAAAAACCACACAAACAAGACACACACTCAAGCAAAAAGCATACCAACGAAACAGCACACACAACACTTATAGTACCAAAAGGGCACTCCACAATCGTGTTAGTCGGATAATCCAACCAAGGGTCCTATCCTAAATGCCCTATTGGTCTTGGTCAATCTTACTTGTTGAAGTCTTCATTTCATCGGCTTGTGCTCCTGCTGGAAATCTTGGGACTGTCGAAATGGCAACTGGAGTACCATTGTTGGGGTTGAAGTCTTGACAGTGAGACTGCTTCGGCAAGCAAGGGTTGCTCTGTAACTTGTTTTCTTCAATTGACGATCACCTTGAGGTCGTATGATGAAGTCTTGAGACTGAACTTCGCCTTCTCGGTACTAGTTACTTAGGTCTCATTTGGGTTCATCATCCAGGCGAAACAAGTTTGAATGGGGACAAGATAGTAGGAAAAATCTTTTGACATACTTTAAATTGGAGAGACAAGGTCAAGATATTTTTTGAGAAAAAGAGAAGAGTAGAAACCATACTAGGCTTACTTAGATAGAAATAGATTTTTGGTGCAAATAGGGTTTTAGCAGAAATATTTCCTTCCTAAGCTAACGACCACGCTAACTAAGGTCTCCTAAGGTCAACGATGGCTCTGATACCAAGTCTGTAGGGACCCCTCGGATTTACCAGTCCGAGGTGCCCACGTTATGTAAACAGATCACGATCCCAATGATCAGTGCATCGCGATCACATAACCAACATGGTATACAAGTTACATCATCCAACTCGATTAGTACAAGACTTACATAAAAGGTGGTCACACGACCAAGTCTGCAACCATCGTCACGCATGACGGAATTACTACGATATAGCGGAAGCTTTTGGCTAGCGCCGGCCCTCGTCACAACCGGACGCATTCCCACAGAGCAGTTGACCGGTGACACTCAGTTGGCGTAGTCGTCGGAGTTCTTCTCCTCCTCGGCGTAGGCCTCCTCGTAGAAATCTGGACGTTGGAATATCCAGGGACACAGCCATGAGTACAATTATGTACTCGCAATACCACCTCAAGGCTTAAGATTTCAGGGTAATGCAAGAAAAATGTTTTCGAAAACTAGGAGAGCTGCTATATACAACTATAGGGCGTAGTTTTCGCAAACCATGCTGCAAGACATAGAGAATACGACATCTCTATATCTTTGTTGAAGAGAACATTTAGAGATAGAATTCTCTCTTGTAGAAGTAGCGTGAGCTACCTCCACACTGTTGTAAAACATTTGGTAAAACTTTTTAAAGACACTAGGATGGGGATACCCCTTTTTCCTTTCCGGGTTCCGACTGGTTGACTCCCCGAGACCAACCATCTTCCCACAAAATCCTTACCTCCCAGGTACTTCCTTGAACTTGCTTCCACCGAGAAAACCGTTTTTCTTTTGAAAACATAAAAGCTGCCCGTACGCCTAGATCGGGGACCTTTCCAACCGTCCATGACCGAGGACTCGGCTATTCGAATAGGTTTACACTCTGCAGAGGTGGTGCACTTTCACCACACCAAACGGTCATTCCGCCGTGATCAGCCACGGTCCGTCATACATCAGTATGCGGGGGTTCGGATAACCAGATCAAAGCTTTTCACTATGTCGACCCTAGTACAGAGCCTCCTCTTCAGTGGGACTGAATCTCCCCGGCACCCAGTGAAGATGGCCATCGTATCGATCCGGTCTCTCCAAGCAACACTGCGCCATGACAGGAGGCCCACTGTTTGCAACCAGCAGCGACCCAGACTCGAACTGGATCCCGCATTTAGATAACTTGGTTCAGAGAGCCCCGCCCTCCTAAGCATTTTGAGGCGCTCCGTACTAAGATAAACAAGTTTCCGGCTAAGCCCTACCCATCTCAGGTAGTGTGGTTGCACGGGTTAATTGTTCGGGCGGCCGCTAGGGCTGTACTTTGTTTTTCAAAAACATCTCCACCTCCGACTGCTCCCAGCAGTTCGGGTTTTCGTAAACTCACCGGATGCTCCCAGCAACCCGGGTTTTCGTAAATCCACCGAGTGCTCCCAGCAACTCGGGTTTTTATAAACATCTCCATTTGCTCCCAGCAACATGGGTTTTGTAAAACACTTTCTCGCCGATCGCTCCCAGCGACTCGGGTTTTCTTCCGAAAACATTTCATCAAAACCCAGGCTCCCATCCTATAGCTTGAGGTAAGGTTATAAGGATATACTACTAGAAAAATATAATTTTCTTGATAGCGCCTTCAGTAGAAGGCTTCTCAAGTAAAGACTTATACTTATAAAACCTATTATATACTAGTAGATCTCTTTTGGCCAAACAATATTTTGAAAAATAGTTTTGGGGTGGCAAAATGCCACAAAGGAAATAAAACATGCATTATTGTATTTTGAAAACAAAACATGCTAGTAAAATTAATAGGATTTCAGTAGGGTGGTGAGGTGGCTTGCCTTGTTCAGCAAAGTGTCCCTGGTCTTGCTCTTCCTCGTTCACGGGTTCAGTTCCCACGTACATCTCCTCCTCTCGCGGTCCTAAGGTACCGGAAAGTAAACGGACTACCGTCAAAACTACGAATGCGGGTTGACAACAATCTGAAGTAAACAAGCAAACAAGTGACAACTGGCATTCAAACACAAGGAAATACTTCAGACAAAAGTTAGATATCGAAAGTACTCCTACACACCAGGGGTGACTTAGATACTACTTACTGACTAATACACAATCAATCGTACAGCAAAGCATTCCAAACAAAACAACCATCAAGCTTAGTTAACAAGCAATAAACAAGACACAAGACTAATATCTAACAAACAAGTTTAGCAAACACAACACTACTCATTTTTGTAGAGATAGGGTTAAAGTGGTTATTAAGCAGCTTTTAGGAATCTCCACCAACATGCTAGGCTAAGCACAACTAACAAACCTAAACAAACAGTAGCTAAACTTAGGTAAGAAGATTGTTTACCTTGCTTCACAATCAAGCAACACAAACAAGGTTTAACACTTACTTGAAAAGCTACTAAACCTACTTTAACCACACTTGCTAACATAAAAACAAACCTAGCACAAGCCACTAACAGTAGTAACATATTAAGACAAACAAAACAGTTCTATTAAGCTAACAACAGTACCAAAACATCTAAAATCCAAAGTCCTAAAAATAAACCACTTAATTCAATTAACCTAAAAAGTGGCAGAAACACTAGTTTCACTAACAATTCTATTCAGAGAGTTCTGCTAAACAAAACATCACACAAACTTGGATCTAAACTCTAGGATACTAACAGGGACTAACACAATTGGATTTGCTCCAAAATCTAATTCACAAAAATTACTAAAAATGCACCAAGTGCTCACAGCCTTAATCTCCACATGCACACCACTTTAAATCTAGGCATCCAAAGGACATGAGACAAATTTCTATTGAAAGCTACTGTCAATAGCTTTCCAAAACAATTGGATTCACTCAATTTGGATCTGCCAAACTCAAGTAACTAACAAAACATTGTTTCAGACCAGTGATAGCAAAACATTTTTCAAGGACACTCAAAATAATATTTTTGAGATCTGCAAGTTGGACATGCTTCTAAACCCATCGGGCTACCACTGTGATTTTTGGTTTGCACAAATTTTATGTTTAACAATTTCAAAACGATTTAAAGCTACAGCACAGAAACAGATCTACAGGAAAAGAATAAACTGCGGGGAAAAAAAATGTCTTTGGGCCGCTCCTGGGCCAGATCTGGCCGGAATCGCCCAGATCTGGGCCGTGGCAAAGCAAGCCGGCCCATCTCGGCGTCCAGCGCGCGCCCGCGCGAGGAAACGGTTCGCGCCGGGCCGTTTTCAAACGGGGCCGTAGATCGCCGGATCTACGGCTCTCCGTCGTCGTCTGCGCGGCGACGCGCGCGCAGAGGCGAGCTCGCGGCCGGGAAAAAAATGGCGGGGACGGCCAGCTCACCAAGAGGCGATGCAAGCGACAGCGGAGGGTTGCGGACGGCGGAGGAGGTCGAGGGAGAGGCTCGGGCACGAACGGCGTCAGCGGAGGTGGCCGGAATCCATGGCGGTGACGGCGGCGTCCTTCTCGGGTCGAGGACGAGCACGGCGAACTCCGACGGCCTCTGGACAAAAGAGATGGGGGAGGAGTTAGACCATGATGAGGGGATCTTCGCGGGCCAAAAATGGCGGAGAAAGGTGGAGTAAAACGGCGGCGCGGCTGGGTTTCATCGGCGGCGACCTTCGGGATGTTTCCGCCGTTCTCGAGCAACAGCAAGCACGGGAGCGAGCCGGGCGTCGTTGGGGGAGAGAGGGGTGTGTGTGAGGGTTCTGAGAGGGGAGTGGAGACCAGAGGGGCACGGGGTGGGCTTTTGTGCCACGGGCGTCTTCCCGACCCGTTCGGACCAGGGGGTCCTAGGAGAGGGGGACGGGCACAGCCATTGGCTCGAGGGGGCGGTGGAGAGGGGGACAGAGAGGAGGTGGTCGGGGTGACGTGCTCTGCCCAGTGAGAAGAGAGGAGAGTGAAGCTCCATTGGGCCACGGTGGAGAGGGAGAGAGGTGAGTGGAAGAGGGAGGAGAAGGTGAGGCTGGCAGGTGGGGTCCAAGGGTGGGGTGCTGGCCTTCTCCTCTGATTCCAGCAGAGAAAGCCATTGGAGAGGGGAGTGATTAGGGTTAGAGTAGTGTTAGGATTAAAAATCTAACACTAATAGTCATACAAACTTTTACTAATGGAGTCTACTAATCCCACACAATGACCAAACATGCACAAGTGTGGGTTGACCCCAAAAAGGTGTTGCTAAAGTTTGCTGGCTAAGGTGAGAGAAGAAAGAGTTTTTTTGGTTTAAAAACAAGCAAAATGGGAGAAATGACCAAATGGTCACTGATCTGATTAGGTCCAAAAACCTAGATGGTTTTGTTCTAAAACAATCTTCCAACCAATTAAACAAGGCCTAGACTAAAAGTGGAATAACTATAGAACAGGGTGGTCGAGTTGCATGTCAAAGATCACACATGGTTTGCTTAATCTAGGGCTCTAGATTGGCTATGTTTTAACAATCAGGAAGATCACCTCCACAATTTCCATAACCACCAAAATAATCTTGTGAAAAATGTGATCATTCACAACCATGACAAGATGTTATTTTAAAACGTATTCTCAACTTATACTTGATAGTTTTCGGAAAGAAATTAAGTGGGGTAATATATTTCCCCGTTTGTAGTATTTCCAAAGAGAGTGAAAATAGGAACTTACAATATGCGTTGCAAATCCTTGCAAAAAATATCAAGGCTGAAAATAGATAGGAGATATTATATATTTCTCCATAGTTTTATAAACAATTAAATTCTTGTAAAATACTTTATTTTTCCCAAATCATAGGCCTTTGGGTAGTTGATAGAATCAAAGCATTTTTGGAAGAAAAGAGCTTGCGCCAAAATAGCAGTGGAGAAGATATAAGGAATATTTTCTTGTCATGACATGATCACCAATGTTAAAAGATATGCTAAATCTAGTTTGAGTCCAAAGGTTAGTGTTTTTCAGTGGTTGTTAACTCCATCAACAAAGCAGACAAGGTCAAACCGAGGAATCAGGAGGGACACACAAGCATTAGTGAAACATTTCAAGAAAAGTTTTTTTTTGACTCTGATTTTTGGCTCTATCAACTGTGATTTCTCTAGCTTCCCAAAATTGGGGCGTGACATTGTGCGGAAGGTAGATTCTTATACGACTTATCACGTGGCCCCGCCCCCAACCTCGTGACGTTTCAAGCATATGATATAAACGGGTACACTTTCTACACGGAGGAAAAGGACAAAACTTCTGACTATCAGAACTCAGGGGTAACGATGGAATCTTACGTCGGTGACAAGAAGTACATATACTACGGAAGGATCGAGGAGATCTGGGAGCTCAACTACTCTGGAGAAAAGGTGCCGATGTTCCGCGTGAGATGGGCTAGGTTATCCACCGTCAGAAAAGAAGACCTATACTTCACCACCATGGTTTAACCGAAGCCGACACTTCATCAGGCACGAACGTCACCGTGCAAAATGAGCCATGGGTATTGGCTAAGCACGTGTCCCAATGCTTCATCATAACTGACCCGTCAAAGCCGAGCCATGTGGTCGTGAGGAGAGGCAAAAGAAATATCATCGGAATGGATGGAATCGCCAACGTGGACGACTTCGACCAGTTCGGTGACCCTAATATTAACGATGATGAAGATGATAACAATATGCCATACACCCTCAGAAGAAGTAGAACCACGCAACCCACGAGAGGTATTCCATGGAAAAGAACAAGTCATAATGTGGGGCTAAATTGTGCGACAAAAAAAGGCAAGAAGAAGACGAGCAAACGCTAAGAGAGAAAAGAGTGAGATGTACAGTGTGTTATTTTAAATTTGTACTTGAGATGTTTTGAACAATGATGTATTTGAAATATTATGTAAATGCACTCAAGTATTTTAAATGTATTTTTGCGATGTGCAATTCTATTTCAAAATATTAAGTAATAACAAAAACAAAAAACAAAAAACAAAACAGAAAATAAAAAAACATACCGCTGACGGGCACAGCTCGCAGCACGCCAGAGGTAATGTGGGGCAGCCACTTAGGGCACACAGGCGCCCCACCACCACGCGCCGCCCCATTTCCTTCCCCAACCCGCCGCCGCCTCCCGATCCACACTGCGCCAACCCGTCGCCCTGGCCCGCCGCCCCCCAACCACGCCGCCCCACCCCACGCCGCCGCCCCCCAACCACGCCGTCGCCCTACCTCGCGCCTCCCTACCCCGCGCTGCCCCCCGACAGCACTGTCTCGACCCCGCCCCCACCCGCCGTGCCCCGAGCACTCCGCGCCGCCGCCCCACCCCGCGCTGCCCCCCCCACAACGCCCTCTTGACCCCGCCCCGGCCCTCCTCCTCAGCACCAGCCCGCCTCGATCCCAGCCCCGAGTACCCGCGCGGCACCGCCGCCTCCTCCGCCCCGGCCCTCCTCCTCTGCCGCGGCCCCCATCGATGCCACCGCGTCCACGCCGTGCCCCGAGCACACCCGCCACCGTTGATACGTCTCAAACGTATCTATAATTTCTGATGTTCCATGTTGATATTATACAAATTGTTACATGTCTTATATACACTTCATAGCATTTTTATGCATTTTCTGGGACTAACCTATTAACAAGATGCCACAGTGCGAGTTCCTGTTTTCTGTTGTTTTTGTATTTCAGAAAAGCTATTCTGGAAATATTCTCAGAATTGGACGAAACTTGGACATGACTCCTATTTTTCCAACACGTACACGGAGTCCAAAGGAGAGACGGAGGCGACCGAGGAGGCGGCCACACCATATGGTGGCGCGGTCCCCCCTGACCGCGCCGTGGTGTGGTGTGGGGCCCACGGGCGTCTCCAGTCGCCGCCCTTTCGCCTATTTATTCATCTTCACGGGAAAACCCTAGACACCCGAGCCATTATCCACGAAAAGTTCCAGAGACGCCGCCGCCGTCAACCCTAGCTCGGGAGGGTTCAGAAGCTCTTCCCGGCCCCTGCCGGAGAGGGGAATCATCACCGGAGGGCTCTACATCACCATGCCTGCCTCCGGAGTGATGCGTGAGTAGTTCATCCTTGGACTACGGGTCCATAGCAGTAGCTAGATGGTTGTCTCTCCATTTATGCTATCATCTTGTGAGCTGCCTATCATGATCAAGATCATCTTATTGTAATGCTACATGTTGTGTTTGCTGGGATCCGATGAATATTGAATACTATGTCAAGTTGATTATCAATCTATCTTATATGTTATTTATGATCTTGCATGCTTTCCGTTACTAGTAGATGCTTTGGCCAAGTAGATGCTTGTAACTCCAAGAGTAGTATTTATGCTAGATAGTGGGTTCATGCCTCCGGTAATCTGGGAGAGTGACAACAACTTCTAAGATTGTGGATGTGTTGTTGCCACTAGGGATAAAATAACCGATGCTTAGCTTAAGGTGCGCCGTTAGGTCTAATGCATTTGTTTACATTACGCACATTACTTAATGCAATTATCCGTTGCTTGCAACTTAATACCAACGGGGAACTCGGTATGACAACCTGGAGGTGGATTATTAGTCATAGACGCTTGGATAACGGTCTATGTATTTTGTCGTAATGCCCACATGAATATCATAGTAATCATCATGTCATATATATGCATTGTCATGCGCTCAATATTTTGTCAATTGCCCAGCTGTAATTTGTTCACCCAGCATGTTAGTTATCTTTTATGGAGAGACACCACTAGTGAACTGTGGACCCCGGTCCATTCTTTTACACTGATAATACAACCAACTGCAAACATTGTTCCTTTTCATTCTCTGCAATTTACTACTGTTTTCCACACCATACGTTTAATCCTTTGTTTTCAGCAAGCCGGTGAGATTGACAACCTCACTGTTTCGTTGGGGCAAAGTAGTTTGATTGTGTTGTGCATGTTCCACGTCAGCGTGCCAGTGACAACCTTCAGAAGTGATTTCTTGCTCCTACTGGTTCGATTAAACCTTGGTTTCATACTGAGGGAAACTGCTGCTACACTGCTTCATACCTTCCTCTTGGGGTCTCCCAACGAACGTGTGATCCACGTCATCAAGCACTTTTTCTGGCGCCGTTGCCGGGGAGCAAGAGGATTTCTGCAAGGGGAGTTTCACGCTTCCAATCTCTTTACTTTGTTATTGTCTTGCTTAGTTTATTTTTATCTTGTCTTGTTTGCTTTATTATCAAAAATACAAAAAATTAAATTCCTGCATCTAGTCTATTTCGGTTTGTTATTATGTCTAGTTGTTTACTTGCTATCAATGGATAACTTCTTTCAAACTAAATTTTATTGGCACGGTGGGTTCACAGAGGGCCATCAAAAACATTTTAAGAAACACCGTTTGTCTGAAAAAGGGTTACTATTATGGAATTTTATTGAGAAAGTTAAAACATGTGCCTGGGATTTATGTAGGCTTTATGATGTAAAATGTTCTTGTGGATTGCGTCACCTTCCTTTCCAATGTGCTCACAATGATAATGAAATCTTGTCTTCTTATGCTAATGGGGATTATGATTTTTATAATGTGGAGAGAATTGAAGAATTTATTGCTTTTAAGGGGGCTTATGAAATTGCTGCTTTATTTGACATTATTGCTAATGATGATGTTACCCCTTATAAATCTGAGAATCTTGTTGTACTTAAATATTGTTTTGAGAATTACAAGGATAATGGTTATATTACTGAATTTATTAATAGGATCTTTCCTCCAAAGGAGGAGACCATTGCCTTGCAGGAACATGTGGAAGAAGAAACTGCTGATGCTGAAATCTCATCGGATGAAAAAGAGGAGGAGAGTGATGAACAAAAGGAGGAAGAGTGGATTAACTACCCATGTCTACCTTCCAATGAGAGTAACTCTTTAACTCTTACACTATTTGATTGCCCTCCATGCTTACAAAAGGAGGAAGAATGTTATGTTCCTGTGGATTCTCTTGAAATATTCCCTATGAATGAAACTTGTGGAAATAATTATGCTACTGTTATTTATGAAAATCCATGCTATTTTGATAAGTCTTATGATAATCCTCTATTTATGCCTAATTTCAAAATGCATGGTAATGAGAAAGTTTGCTTAGAAAATGTTTATGATAAAGCTTTAGATGATGGTCCTATGTTGCTTGATAATATTATGCATTCTACTATTGAGAGTGACCAATCATCTTGTTTTAATATGTTTAAAAGTGGGTTTGAAATTTTTGATCCCACTACCTTGGAGCTTGATAAAAATTATGTGTTTGTAGATCATGAAAAGCATGCTTTATGTGATAGTTATATTGTTGAATTTGTTCATGATTCTACTGAAAGTTATTATGAGAGAGGAAAATATTGTTGTAAAAGTTTTCAAGTCACTAAAACACCTCTCTTTGTGTTGAAAGTTTTAAAGTTGCATTTGTTGCATCTTCCTATGCTAGTTGCTTTATGCTTCAATGATTTGTTTTACTACAAGGCTCCTATGCATAGGAAGAGTGTTAGATTTAAACATGTTTTATATATGCTTTTGATGCTCTTTTTATGTTTCAACTCTTATCTTATGTGAGCATCATAAAAATCACTATGCCTAGCTAAAAGGCGTTAAAGAAAAGCGCTTATGGGAGACAACCCATTATTTTATTTCTGCAATTTTTCTTTTCTTTTGAGTCAAGGAGTTGTTTACTTCTGTAACAATTCCTTTGTATCTTTATTTTATCGCATTGTTGTGCCAAGTAGCCTCTAATAGGAAGATGATGCTAGATTTGGATTTCTGCGCAGGAACAGATTTCTGCTGTTCACCGTTTTATTCTGTAAAATCACAGAAAAATTATTTAAATCTGCAAATTTTTGTGTGATCCTCAGATATGTACGCATCTTTCGTTAGTTTGTTTTTCGATCTGAGCAACGTAAGTGCCTCAAAAAATTCGTCTTTACAGACTGTTCTGTTTAGACAGATTCTGTCTTTTATTTTTCGCATTCTCTCTTTTACTAGTGTTGAGTGGAATTCTTTTTTAGGGTGAAGAGCTTCACATAACATCAGTGGCAGTAGTAATGTTAAAAGTAACGGTCATGTTTGTGTCCTTATAGAACATGTGAGTTTTTGATTGTGCACTAACCCTCTAATGAGAATTACTCTGAGTTTGGTGTGGCGGAAGTTTTCAAGGGTCAAGAGAGAAGGATGATATAATGTGATCAAGAAGAGTGAAGAGCTTAAGCTTGGGGATGCTCCCATGGATCACCCCAGCATATTTCAAGAAGACTCAAGCGTCTAAGCTTGGGGATGCCCAAGGCATCCCCTTCTTCATCAGCAACTTATCAGGTCATCTCTAGTGAAACTATATTTTAATTCTTTCACATCATATGTGCTTTACTTGGAGCGTCTGTGTGCTTTTATTTTCAGTATTTTATTTTTCTTATGGTCAACTTGATTGGACCCTAGCATTCTTGATTGGGAGAGAGACACGCTCCGCTTTTTCATATGAATACTCCTATTCTTCACTTATACTTGTTGAGTATTCTTATCTAGCTATTGCTATGCTTTTAGCTCCTGTTTTGCATGCATCTCTTATTCAGAGCTGTTAGTTCTTTTAAAGAAAGTACTCTCTTGCTTCACTTATAATTGTTTGGAGAGTTTATGTTGAAATAAATTGATTGGTGTTTGGTTGGAACAGAAAATGTTGCATGTGGTAGATGGTATAATGGAAAAAGCTTACATATTCTTGTAGATCACTGTATTGGATAATTTGATACTTGTCAATTGTTTTGAGTTATCAAGTAGTTCATGTTTAAGCTTTTGTATCATGTAGTTAAAACCTATTAATGAAGAACTACCGTAAAGCTCGTTGAAATTTGGTTTGCATGATTGGTATCTCTAAGGTCTAGATATTTTCTAGTAAAAGGGTTTGGTTAACAAGGAAGACAGTGTAGAGTCTTATAATGCTTGCAATATGTTTTCATATAAGTCTTGCTGTGTCGGTTGATATCCTGTGTTTGCTTCAAATAACCTTGCTAGCCTAAACTCTGTACTGAGAGGGAATGCTTCTCGTGCATCCAAAACCTTGAGCCAAAATCCATGCCATCTGTGTCCACCATAACTACCTATATGTGGTATTTCCTTGCCATTCCAAGTAAATTTTTCATGTGCTACCTTTAAACTATTCAAAAAATTACTCCTTTTTGTGTCAATGTTTACCAAGCTCATGAGGACGGGGTGGATGTCTTTATGTCAACTGTCAAACAGACTTTACCACCGGACTAGCGGCATATACATCCGCTTATCCATTAATTTTGCAAAAAGAGCTGGCAAATGGGGTGCCCAGTCCCAATTAATTACAACTTTAACCGCTTAATTCTCTTCACATTTTTGCCCTGATTTATCAGTCAAGCAATGACAAACAGTGAAATATCTGCATGTGTAAACAAAAGAGAAGAGGGATGATCTGCCTTGCTGGTAGAAATAACGTCCTTCATGGGAGCCGCTCTTAAAAGTCTGGTTGGCAGGGGTCATATTGTACTTTCCATTTTCTGATTCGTTGACAATTAACAAACACCTCCAAAACTTATTTTTACTCTCTTATGATTTCAAAAACTTAAAAAGCTCTAGCACATGATTTAATCCCTGCTTCCCTCTGCGAAGGGCCTTTCTTTTACTTTTATGTTGAGTCAGTTTTCCTACTTCTTTCTATCTCAGAAGCAAACACTAGTGTCAACTTTGGTGCAACAATTTTTATATGCTTATATTGCACTTATTATATTGCTTTGTGTTGACAAATATCCATGAGATATATATGTTGAAAGTTGAAAGCAATTGCTGAAACTTAAATCTTCCTTTGTGTTGGTTAAATACCTTTTACTTAGAATCTATTGCTTTATGAGTTAACTCTTATGCAAAACTCTTTGATGCTTGTCTCGAAAGTACTATTCATGAAAAGTTTTTGCTTATATGATTCAGTTGTTTGCTCATTATCTACTTGCTAGCAAACTATAGACCATTGACCTGGATCACTTCATTCATAACATGTGCTTTACAATACTATTTGATCAAGATTATGATTGTAGCATGTCACCTCAGAAATTATTTTGTTTTTATCATTTTACCTACTCGAGGACGAGTAGAACTAAGCTTGGGGATGCTTGATACGTCTCAAACGTATCTATAATTTCTGATGTTCCATGTTGATATTATACCAACTAGCAAATTGACCGTGCGCTGCAACGGGTATAAAATAAATCGATACAATCAAATTTGTAGTAGCATATTATGTAATCAGAATTTTGGCCACGCTTAATCATGTAGTCCACTCTTTTTCTTACATAAAAATATGTTTAAAACTGTGGATTCACTATGGCAAGAAAGTCTGCACTCAAATATAAATCTGAATACTAAATAGCAAAGCTGACAACATAATAAGGATACAAAGTACAATGTTTTCTACCAACAAAATGCCAGATTCTATATCAGAGCTTAATTTTTCTGCATCCGGCAACACAATTCAATACACCACATCCAAAAACCAAGTGGAATAGATTAAGGATTATAAACATCCATATTATGTAGATTTCAGGGGACAAGAATTTATTTAGCGACTCTAGTCATCCAACCTTTACCACAAGAAAGCAAAGTACTGCACCGTTTTACTGCATTCATTCCTTGCCCCATTGGTCACAGGTTAGTACAAAATCGATTACTTTGTTTTGCATACATGATACATCCACAATAATACATACAGTGGAAGGGAAGTTAAGTTATCCGCTACATCTAAGGGGAAAATATTATCTTCCTTCAATGCTTGAGATACAAACTTCTTTAATCTAGACTTAAGAAGACATTTTGAGAGGCAACTCTACTATTTTCCCCTGACCAAATACATTTCACACTATCTGGTGTCATGCCAAGAACAATACCTGATGCAACGAAATAGTCAAATAAGAATTGAGCAGCTTTTACCGGAAGTGTAGAATGCCACAAGAACTGAACGTATTCATTATCGGGCACCTCACTTAACTGCTTCATCGCCCAAGTCCTACAGTGAGGCCACGGAGAGCTTCTTCACCAAGCAGATGTTGCAGTAGCACATTCCTGACACATACAAGACACATAAATAATATAGACTCATGTGAACTGAACGTGCCCCATAAAAATGAACTGAATTGCAGCAGCAGTTCACAACCGAACTGCTCCTTTTTTCTTCTATCTGAATGAAAAGAGACAGCGACATCTCAAATGAGGCAGCACGAGGAGCAGGGGAGCAAGGAGTGCAGATCGTGGCGTCACACGAGCTCCTCAGTGCGAGGGCAGTGCTGCAGGCAGGGTTCGCGGGGAGAGGAGAAGGTGCAGCGCGGTGAAGTCTCCGAGGGGTAGGGGGAGCAGGGGCGGCGCGATGGCTTTGATCTGGTGGGGGAAGGAACAGGCGCGGCACCGGCACGCAGGACGGGGAGGAGCATGCCGCGGTGGATCATGGAGGGCGGCGCCGTCCCCGAAGAGGGTACACGCGCGGGGCGGCGCGGGCAAATCGTGGGAGGAGCAGACGTGACGGTGAAGCTCGTCGAGCTCCATTTCGGGGTGGGGGGCTAACTGCAAAAATGCTGGACGCGAACGGATAGACATGAAAAGTTGGACTGCGGGTTTATTTTCCAAATCGTGAGGGACTAAAACGCAAAACGGTCGTGACGTACCGGACACCGTTAACAATATTATATAGTAGAGATTGTTACATGTTTTATATACACTTCATAGCATTTTTATGATTTTCTGGGACTAACCTATTAACAAGATGACACAGTGCAAGTTCCTGTTTTCTGCTGTTTTTGTATTTCAGAAAAGCTATTCCGGAAATATTCTCGAAATTGGACGAAACTTGGACATGACCTCCTATTTTTCCAACACGTACACGGAGTCCAAAGGAGAGACGGAGGCGACCGAGGAGGCGGCCACACCATATGGCGGCACGGGCCCCCCAGACCGCACCGTGGTGTGGTGTGGGGCCTACGGGCGTCTCCAGCCGCCGCTCTTTCGCCTATTTATTCATCTTCACGGGAAAACCCTAGACACCCGAGCCATTATCCATGAAAAGTTCCAGAGACGCCGCCGCCGTCAACCCTAGCTCGGGAGGGTTCAGAAGCTCTTCCCGGCACCCTGCCGGAGAGGGGAATCATCACCGGAGGGCTCTGCATCACCATGTCTACCTCCGGAGTGATGCATGAGTAGTTCATCCTTGGACTATGGGTCCATAGCAGTAGCTAGATGGTTGTCTCTCCACTTTATGCTATCATGTTTAGATCTTGTGAGTTGCCTACCATGATCAAGATCATCTTATTGTAATGCTATATGTTGTGTTTGCTGGGATCCGATGAATATTGAATACTATGTCAAGTTGATTATCAATCTATCTTATATGTTATTTATGATCTTGTATACTTTTCGTTACTAGTAGATGATTTGGCCAAGTAGATGCTTGTAACTCCAAGAGTTAGTATTTATGCTAGATAGTGGGTTCATGCCTCCGGTAATCTGGGAGAGTGACAACAACTTCTAAGATTGTGGATGTGCTGTTGCCACTAGGGATAAAATAACCGATGCTTAGCTTAAGGGTGCGCCGTTAGGTCTAATGCATTTGTTTACATTACGCATATTACTTAATGCGATTATCCGTTGCTTGCAACTTAATACCAACGGGAAACTCGGTATGACAACCTGGAGTTAGATTATTAGTCAGACGATGTTGGATAACGGTCTATGTATTTTGTCGTAATGTCCACATGAATATCATAGTAATCATCATGTCATATATATGCATTGTCATGCGCTCAATATTTTGTTAATTGCCCAGCTGTAATTTGTTCACCCAGCATGTTAGTTATCTTTTATGGAGAGACACCACTAGTGAACTGTGGACCCCGGTCCATTCTTTTACACTGATAATACAACCAACTGCAAACATTGTTCCTTTTCATTCTCTGCAATTTACTACCGTTTTCCACACCATACGTTTAATCCTTTGTTTTCAGCAAGCCGGTGAGATTGACAATCTCACTGTTTCGTTGGGGCAAAGTAGTTTGATTGTGTTGTGTGCAGGTTCCACGTCAGCGCGCCACTGACAACCTTCAGAAGTGATTTCTTGCTCCTACTGGTTCGATTAAACCTTGGTTTAATACTGAGGGAAACTGGTGCTACACTGCTTCATACCTTCCTCTTGGGGTCTCCCAACGAACGTGTGATCCACGTCATCAGCCGCCCCGAGGTAATCTTCTTCCTCCTCCCTCCTCTCCCTCAAGTATGCACCAAAGGTGCTTGTGAAAATGCTCCCTCCATTTTTGGAGGTTAAATAATAGTTAGTTTAGCTACAGTTTTAGGTTAGTTGTAGGTTAAAAAAATTATATTGTGTAGGTTAAACAATAGGTTAGTTTAGCTACTGTTTTAGGTTAGTTGTAGGTTAAAAATGCATGATTTTGATGTTATTAATGTGTTGTTTTGTTGTATGTATGCAGGACCTCGATGCTCCAGCTGCTCTTTCAGGTGAGATGTCGATGAATGTGAAATTCGTTGCAAATGCGGCCTTGTGGTTGTGGTGGTGATGGTCGTTGCAAATGCGGCATTGTGGTGATATATTTTTTGTGCTTATCGTGGTGGCAATGTGCATGTGTATGAAATGTATGCAGGTACCCCATGAGGCCCTTGAGATTGCTAGAACGTTGATTAACTTCCGTTCCGGCAAATTCGGGTTCTCCATATGTCCTGTTTTTAGCAAAGGTCATGCCGAATTTTTCGCGAATTTTGGCATGACTTTTGCTAAAAAAATAGGACATATTTGAGTGCCCGGATTTGACGGGAACTCACGGGGTAGCTTAGTACTTAATTATATTTGTTTACTAACTTTGACTTTACTTGTTATAGTGCGAATATGTATAACAACAATGAGGCCGGGGGTTCTCAAGAAGGTGAGGATCCGATGCGGGATTACATCGAAGACGAACTGTCATTGAGGTTCAACAACCTGTTTCATCCCATCTGTGATTTTGTTGGAACTTGGATGAAGGGAGGCCAAGTAGGACCTCCCCCCACGATCGGCTACGGCTAAGGCAACTCCATCACCAATTTGACGCCTATTATGCAAGACCATGATACGCCAGAGCCTATTCTGCAAGACCATGATACGCCAGAAGATGCGCCGGCGAAAAAGCCTAAGAAGGTACGGAAAAGAGCCAAGAAACGTAAGTTGGATGATTTCAGCCGGTTTGTGGACAGGATACCCATTAAGAACTAGCATAAGATGCATCACATGGGTAAATCGATCCTGCCGAACAGTTTGGCCAAAAAGTTGCCTGGAGATTTGTTGGACCTACATGAGCTTGTTCTTCTTGTGGAGACGAAACTTCTCGAGCAAAAAAATCCAACATACCCGGTTTTATTGCAAAGGTACCAAAGGACTTGGGCTTTGTCACTGAAGCTAATAACACAGACCTGCTTTTTGTGAGATTTGATGATATCTTCAGTATGTTCCATATGCTCTCGCTCCACCCATCCATGGTCCGCCTTGCTGCTCTCAAAATGGCGCAAACGGTCAAAGTGGAGGATACCCCCGATATGGTGATAGTTGACCCCTACTACATGCTAGAAACGTTCGTGAACAACCCCGTGGGTAGGAAAAGCGCGACGCGTTATCTCAGAAATCTCTTCCTCGAGAATATTCCCAAGCACAACTTTCTCTTGCCTTATTTTCCCGAGTAAGTCATCAATTACTAGCCGTCATAACATGCTTCCATAAATTTCCATTGTTGAATTTGCATCTACAATGGTGATCTTTTGCGCAGAAACGAAAATGGCACTCTCATCTGTTTGGACTTGGAAGACTGGACTGCCTTGTATCTCGACAGCGGGGATCGTTATAGAGACTCTAGGACTGATCAGTATGCAGAGAAGACTACTCGGAACTACAGCTTCATCAAGATTGTTCTGAATGATGCTCTCAATGACTACGTCTTAAGGGGCGACCCAATAATAAAAAAAGCAATTGATGGAAAGTATAAATTCTCCCACAGAGTTTACTTCCCCTGCATCAAGCATGATTCCAGCAGTTGGATGGAGTCATGGTACCTCATCTATCAAATGTGGTGGTCTATAAAGTTTCAACGACGAGGCCAGTTTCTTGGTAATGTCAGGAAATGGCGCGGCAGACTAAAAGACGTCACTGATTATGTTATCAGAGAAGAGTTCTGTAACATCCAGAAGATGATCACGCGAATCATCATGCGTGACGTCCTAGATGAAGAATATGGGGAGTTCTACTTCGGCCTTCAACCTCCACCTAACGACGAGATAAAAAGGCGCATGAGTTTGTCGGGCGATCACAGGCTATTCACCACGTTAGAAAGTGATTTTCCGTTCCTAGAGATACCGAAGAGAAGGTGAGCAACAATCAATAGTGTTCGTAAAATATATCGCTAAAATTATCTTTGCATATCTCTAGTTTTGAAAGGCTTTGAACTTGTGTGATCGATGCTATATATTCAGGGTTATGAATCGTGCATGCTTAGTTAATTATGTTACTTTTAATTATTGCAGATATGTTCCAATGGATTCTTGTTTATAGTTTTGTATTCTCTAGAATGCCAATGATTAAAATTTTGTTACACTGTGTGATCCAAGGGTGGGGCTAGCGAGCCTTGTGATATGCACGAGTGCACACATCTCGTGCATCCTACTTGGCTCGCTTGCTCCATCCCTGAAGCCTGTGTGTCACTTCTAAGTATGAGGCATCATTCTTGTTTATAGTTTTGTATTCTCTCTAGAATGCCGATGATTAAAATGTTGTGACACGATGTGATCCTGGGGCGGGGCTTGCGAGCCTCGTGATATGCACGAGTACACACATCTCGTGCATCTTACTTGGCTCGCTGGCTCCGTCCTTGAAACTTGTGTGTCACTTCTAAGTATGAGGCATGCTTTTTAGTTGGCCCTACTTTATTTCTAGAATGCTGATGATTAAAATGATGTGGCACACTATATGATATCCTGATAGTTTTGTTGAACCAAGTAGGAGGCCCACAACGCATATGTGTGCCTCCTACTTGGTTCAATAAAACTATCAGGATTGTTTATGTGTTTCCAATAATTTTGTAAGTATGAGGCATAAATTTTTTGAAGCCTGTTTTGTCTAAGTCTTACAATGCCGATGATTTGTGTATGAGCATGCTTTTTAGTTGGCCCTACTTTATTTGTGTCTAATTTACATCTTTCTGAACTAAATTCAATTTGTTGCCTACCTTTTTTACCTGTCTTCTATATAGAGATGAAGACAAGGAGGAGACGGAAGCTAGCGGCCAGAAGTGAGGAAGAATGACCGCATACTTCATCGTGATGCCCTTCTTCTCGTGCTTGCAGAACCAAGTTCATCGTGATCCCCTTCTTGCTCATCGTCATTGTCATTCTCTTGTATTTGCCTTGAAAAACTTTCGTGTATGACGTTATAACTAGAGATGTATTCTTGTACGACAACTTTCGGTCGCTTGTCTATTATGGTTTGTAATGGATGTTATGAAACAACAATTTAGTCATTTGCATTTGGAATTTTCTATATTTCTGTTGTTTTGGTCGTACTGTACCTGATTATACTGTGTATACTGCTGTAATACGATTTTGCAGAAAAAAATAATAATACATCGAAATTATACCGCTGGCGGACACGAAGGCCTACCGCTGACGTACGCAGCCAACCCAGCGCGCATCTACCGCTGGCGGGCAAGCTCATTTACCGCTGGCAGGCGCTGTCTCCACTACCGCTGGCGGGCAGAAATAGCGCACGCCAGCGGTATGCCCGCCAGCGGTAACTATTACCACTAGCGTATGTATCGTTGGCAGACGCATGTTCGCCAGCGGTAGACCTTTTCCTACTGGTGCTCGTCGGGCAGGACGTACCTGTCAAGGAGCCGGGTAATGCCAGCGTCGAAGAAGTGCCTGCCGCCTTTGAATCAGTAGTCAGCGTCATCGTCGACAGCGCCTCTTCTCTTGCCACGACCTGGCAACGAGGAGTGCGCGGTGGCCACGGCCGAGGAGACGCTCATGGTGCAGCTCGCTGCAAGTTTCTCACCGACCTCTGTTTTCGTTAATACCCAGGACGAAACCCTGCTTTCATCGCTACCCAAGACGAAACGTTTACTTTCGTCACCGCCCAGGACGACGACGTATTACTTTTCAAATTGTTTCAAACTGTGTAATATTTTTTGAATTTCTATTTAAAAAATATTATTGAAAAAATAATTCGGCCGGCGGCCAGCAGCACACGTTTATTGTTTACCTATTTTTTCTGTAAAAAAATTGTATATCTTATTGGATTTACCTATGTGGTTGATTAATATTGGATTAATATTGGTTACCTATTTTTTCTTTAAAAAATTGTTTTAATAAAAGATTATGCGTTGATTACATATCTTTTGAAATTGGTTTAGAACCATTCCATTCGACCTCATTTTTTCTAACCAAACAACGGAACGAAATGGAACCGTGACATTCCATTTTAGTGGACCTCATTCAAAAACCAAACACATCCTAAGTCTCTGGCATGTGCCACGTACAGGGTCCTGAATTGTTGACTTAGGAATACAGACACCAGCAATAAGTCTACAGCTACCTCTGTGCACATAGCATAATTTTTGTTGCAGCAAGAATTTAGCAATGTTCAAAAAAATGGACTGAGATGCCGATTAATCGCACGATTTATCGTGAATCGTGGGGTGACCGATAAAATTATAGCATATCCGTCGAGTTTATCTCTGGCGCCGATATTTTGTCTGACAGCCGATTTTCGGCCGATTTTTGCCACTTATCGGCGATTTATCGGTCTGACAGCCGATTTATAGGATGATAGTTTTGTAGAACTTTACATTAGCTCAAATTTTGCCCACTTTGTTGATTCAAAGGAAAGGACTCAATGTAGCACATATATCCAATACTCCAATGTAATTTTTGCATAGCATATTTTAGAATTTTTAGTGTCAGAAGTTGACATTTATAAAAAAAACTAGCCGATAAATAGGCGACCGATAAAATCGATTAATCAGCAGATAAGCGATTAATCTCTAATCTGAGGTCAACCGAGCAGTAGACGATAAGCGATATCTTGAACATTGGAATTTAGTGAAAGTATTAAAATCATTATACCACGCGAAGCTAAACAATTCAAAACCATTCATATGGAGCAGAGATATCACAAGCATATGCTAGAAATATCCTACACTATCATTACCTTGATGCTCTTGGCACCAGCAAGTAGATAGGTCTGGTGCCTCTTCTGAATCGTTTCAAGATGTGTCTACTCTACCTCTGATAACACAAGACCAATGTAAACCTGCCAATAACGGCATCATACCTGCAGTGCAAAGTTCCACCAAACTTCTAGCTAAAACAGATTATATCGAATATTTTTCAGCCACCTTGAAAGTGTCATAGACCATGAATATATATTGCAGTTTCTTCCCAACACATAATAAGCTTTTGCCTTATGAACTACAATTACCAAATTACATAAAACACACCACAAAGTTCCAAACATTTGAATTCAGGTCTGAAAAGGAAGTATTCTTATTTGATACAGATATGACAGAACTCGTGTGTTTAATGCAGTTGGCAATATAGATTATATTCGCATCAGCACACTGAAGGATCTCTTGAACAACATAAAGTCCAATAAAGTAACTCAATCACTGAAAGTTATTTCTGAAACATCACTACAGATGCACAATGCCTAAAATGAATTGGACTCAACAGGAGCAGCAAAGCATGCATAAAGAGGAGTTTGACAACACCGTCGAGACTCAAGGGTATCGAGCCAAGCCTTGGATGACCATACTTCTATTGGGTTACCAGG
Source organism: Poa pratensis (assembly GCA_947311845.1). Lineage (NCBI taxonomy): Eukaryota > Viridiplantae > Streptophyta > Magnoliopsida > Poales > Poaceae > Poa > Poa pratensis. The sequence goes on from CAMZMU010000041.1 coordinate 144,547,320, forward strand.
GAACAAGGCTTTCTCTTTTTTGTTTCTCGAGCTGTAGATCGAATTTTCAGCTGAATTTTTTTGGAGTTGTAGGAATAGCCTGTAGGTACGTTGTGTATTTTTTACAGATTTTTTTACAGTTTGAAAAATGATTTTTTGGAGTTGATCCTACGATCTCACCTTAGGTGAGATCCTACCCAAGTCTCCCCCCTATTTGAATAGTTCAAAGGGGTTATGAATGAAGTTGCTGAAAGTATAACTACTCAACCGTAATTGTTTCAATAAATAGCAACGTCCCACATTGTCCAGTTTCACAAAAGGAAAATAATCTAATCTTTTGGTGTACAGAATACAATATAGATTCACAGCTATGTAATAAGTTTGTATGAGGAAGGAGATGGGGCCCGAAGGAGATGTGAGGTCAGCTCTGATTGCCATGGTTCAATCGGTCCAACACACACACACACACACACACACACACACACACACACACACACACACACACACACAATACTGTGCATATCATCTCCGGCAGCAATGTTTTTTTCTTCTTCTCCCTTCTCTCTCCCTCTATCATGGCAAGGGTAGCAAACATACCAGGAGCTGGTGTTGACAAAAATTCAGCAGAAGCCACACATCCGAGACCTAATCAGGCTGCAGCATCAACCATCTAAGTTCCATCCGTCAATCACAGTGGAGCACGGAGGAAACACGCCACATTAGCTCACACGCTAATACCACGGTCATGAATTGAAGAAAATCATGTAAATCTGACAAGCATGAACTGAAGGGAAAACATATGCAGCTGAAACTCCAGGCCAAGCTGAATCTCGTGTCTAATTTCAGAAGTTCAATTTGATGATAAATTGTTTCTGAAGGTAAGTATAGTGAGATAGCATGCAAATAAGAGGCATTGTTGAAAAAGTTATTGTCCCTCTTCCAGTAGAAGCATAATGCAAACACAAGGTCCAGGTGATGGATTCACTCACCATACGGGACCGCGGCGAGGCCTATGAAGAACGACATTGCCAGAGCAAGCGGCTACCTCAGCTGCAAAGGTTACGAAAAAAATGGTTCCATCAGGCCCTACGGGCTACGGCTCCACCGAATCAAACAAAATCCATCAAAAGCACACACATATATTTGCTCAAAATTGTAAACTAAAGGCAATAACTCGGATTCAAGATAAATTTAAGGGCACTGCAAAATTATCCGAGCAAACAAGCTTCTGTTTAGATACTAATTCTTCTCGGGTATCAAAATTCACAGAACACTTAAATAGAGCTCCTAGATAAAGATTCAAGATAAGTTAAAGGGTACTGCAATATCGTAGGTATCTATTAAACAAAATAAAATTATTCGAGCAAAGATACTAATTATTTCCTATCTTAGGTATCAAAATTCAGAGAACACTTACATAGAGCTATAGATAAAGGACAACCAGAAAAAAATCAGAGCATTCATCAGATAGGCAATGAGTGATGTGAATTTTACTAAACGGCCAGATATCCGACCAGATATACCGAAAGCAGCTTGTCCTATATCGGGATATGTCGATGGTTGGTGAGCTGTCTATGCATCTCTTGAGGAGCAAAACAGTGTAACATGAACATGCACCCAGCAAGGGAAGAAGGAGGAGGCTTAACCACCCGGCTTCTTTGATTTCGAAACACGCAGTGAGAATTCCGACACCGCCAAGACACAGATTGCTGCTGTTTAGGTACAGCGGTTCGGACACCGATCATAATGTCTGCTTTATTTTCAGCAGAGAACTAACTAAGAACACAATATGGTTTATTTGCAGGATAACAAACAAAGGTAAATTGAGTGAATAATAGAAGAGCTGTACATCGGTTTGGACACCGACTCCATGGCTGTTTTTCTTTTCAGGATACAAAACATACTAAAGCTGGCATCTGAAATTCTGAACTACTACACCCAACAGGTGATGGAATTAAAATTAGTTGATGAGTTAATGTGGTCGGATTTGTCTGCAACTTTAATATTTAGCGAGACTGGGATAATGCAGAACACATTATGATTTATTGGCAACATAGGGTATATTGAGAGAATATGAGTCCCTACCTTTGATGATAGATTGGCTACTGCTCAACTTGGAAGACGTGGTGGGAGCTCGATGTAATTGGATTTCAGGCACGCTGTGGAGGGTCTCTGCTGCACCACGGCGGGGAGCAGAAGCTGAGGCGGAGGAGAGGATAGATCTATGTTTCGTTTGGTCAAAAGAAGCGAAACTTGGCGGTGGTAGAAGCTGCAATATTTACCAACTCGCGGGGTAGAATCGGAAACATAAAATATGGTGGACGAAACAGACGACCTAGTGGCAGACTAAGGAACCGAATTCTTCTTTTAGATAGGACTCGGAAACATGCCCGTGCGTTGCAACGGGAGATATACATGGTCTCGTTGATATGCGTTGTAGCGGGTTAAAATTTAGAAGTTGACTGTGGCATACCAAGTTTATACTTGAAAATATATTGGCTACACCCATATTTCTTCCTCTTACTTGTTCCACTATATGTCTATACAAGAACCTTATGAAAACAGAAATAAAAAGTTGCCTCTTTTTTACAATCTTGGTAAATGTTCAGATGCGTTGTGACAGAATACAATTATGCCTGATGTAAGAGATGAGGGACAGGAAGATCACAATGTCTTATTTCATATTACATGACATTTGTTTTCAAGTGCATGTCATGGCATTAAGATAGAAGAATAGCGTTACAACGGTTAAGTTACAACGCTTTGCTGCAAGGCAGCCAGCCTGAACTAATTCCTCCCTAGAGCCTGCTCTACTCCTAGCCTGCAACCAGAGTTGCAACTCCTCTTGGATCAACCTAATGAGCACCATATCTGTCGCCTGTTTCCTTTCAAAATTTATGTCGTTTCTCTCCAGCCACAAACGCCGACAGCAGGCGATTGCAATGGTGACCAGCTCCTGAGTTCAAAACACACCACAAACGCCTGCCTCAAATTCCCTGTCGCGGTCGCCAGCTCTTGAAGTTTCTGAGATGGCACTTCCAGTAAGCATCTTTTGGCACAGAAGCCTCTGTTGCTAAAGCAGTGCTTTTCACAATGGTATCCCCAACCCCTGCAGATGTTCAACAAAGGGTCAAAGGTTACAAATAGGTTCTCCCAAATACGAGAATTGCGACTCCAATCAAATGGAGTGACATAGTACTGTCTCGCCATATAATCCTAAAAGTTCATCTCCTTTATTTCTGATCTCACAATAATCTGAAACAAAGCATAATACAATTACACCTGCGTATTCAACAACTCCGAAATAGTCCATCTTTCCTCGTTTTATTTTACTGTAAACAATTCAAACTTGGTTCCACTAATTATACACTCACAGATAATTCTATAGTTACTTGTGCTGAAATCGGAAACGATCTCTGAGATACATTTTTGTCAGGCTGCACAGTTAGTTATAATCAGGGCTGAAATACACTATACATCTATCAATAACCACTCTGACTTAACCTCATTTTTACAGTGTGCACTACACTCGTGGATCATGTTATAGGCACTACCACGAACCAAATCGTGTGCTAGGATAAAAAAAGCTTTTCCATGTGAGTACAGTGGAGCTACAAACGAAGATACAAATTGTGAAGACTGGAACTGCAGAAACACAACTTATTTCGATATAGCACATTTTTTATTGGGTTTTAGAACATCGTTTTATTCTATATAGATATCTAATTCGATACCCCAACATCAACATATCTTTCTCCCAAAGAAGTAAAACAGCTCCATCTGATGTCTGCTAACTTGCTAAGACAGAGCACAGCTAAAAGTAGACGGTATATGCCAGCACAACTCACCTGCTTGATTTCAGAGAACTTCGCAAGCAAGTCATCTGGAATTGACCATTCATAAACATCAAGGTTCTGCTTTACACTGTGACCCATCTGAAGGTTACAGCGCAGCGCTACTTGTGCAGGAGTTTTGCCAAGCTTCTTTGCGATTGAGATGACGACAGGTTCTTTAAGGACATTACCATTCATCCATGTTGAACCTAGTGGCGAGTATGCCTGCAAAATGCAGAAGCAGAATCGTAAGTACAAGCAGCAGGTATTCTGAAAATTAAAGACACAAACCCCACTAGCCAGCCCCTTGACTGACCATAAAATACAGTCAGACGGCAGACTTACAGTGAGGTGAACACCAGCCGATTGGCAGAACCTATGGAGTTTAGACTGCCGCCAGCCAGGATGACACTCCACCTGGTCAGCACCTGGAGGTATGCGAGCAACAGCAAGCAAGTCACACAGTTTCTTCGATGCAAGGTTTCTCACACCAATTGCACGAGCCTTACCAGCATCATATAGCTTCTCCATTGCTCCCCGTGTAGTTGGTATGTTAGGTGTTACATAGTTTTCAGCGTTGTTAATATTGGATCCCTTCTTGACGCTAAATGGCCAATGGATCTACAAAAATGTGCATGTGATCATTGTTTCATATGTGACATTGAAAGCAAACAACATGCCAACTCTTTCAAAGAACAATTATAGCTCAGAAGTTAGACAGAGGTATTACAAAATGAACCACTAAAGAAACCTTAAGAGTTATTCGTAAGTGGAAGTCTACAGTACAACATCAGTTAATACCAAAATGGATACGCAGAATCATCGTGCAATTGATTAGCATGTGTAATACATGCAGCTGATTACTCAAAAAACTCTCACTAATTTATAATTCACAAAAATGTCAGTTATCTATTGATTAACAGAGGATAATTATATTTACACAAGTGGAGGAGATATACAAAATAGCAACTTGCTGTGAATTGATGCAATTGTAATGAAGAATGTCACTGAAGATTGAGAAACCATAACTGAGCAAGTAGCATACTGAACAAGAAGATACATAGAACATACAAGGTAAAGATCCAAGTACTCAAGCTGCAGGTCATTCAGAGACTCATCAAGTCCCACAGGCACATCCTCTGGGGCATGATGAGCACACCTGAAAAAAATATGGACATTACAAGCAATCATTTAGACATGATATTATAAAGACACAAAACAGAGAGATTCCCATAAATCTGGCATTACCATAGCATTCCCATAAATCTGGCATTACCATAGCTTAGAGGTGATAAATAAATAATAATATAGCTTCGATTAGGAACACGTGATGAGTATTTTCCGACTTCCAAGTTGACCAAAAACTGAATTTATACCTCCATTTCGTTCATATTCATAGACGCATAATTGTCCACCACCATCTCAGTCTCAGATGAAGCATGATCCAACAATCTGATTACATCCAAGAAAATTATAGTTTGACCACTGTGAATAGACAGATAGTTAGTATGGCCACTGAAATTCAAACTTGCACATGTTCCAAAGATACAATTAGTTATATCCCAGTCGACTAAGATATAGCAAAACCGTTTAGAAATATGATGAACTCTTTAAACTCGGCCAACATCATGAAACACGGATACAATTTTGCTTAATTATCTCTTTTACATGAGAGTGCAGGACAACAACTAACGGCTAAAGAGATCCCCTGAACTACCATATATAGACTTCTGTAAATGGACATACGTTCACTTCTGTCACATGACAGAACAGTTTCGTTTCAAACAACAAGGGGCGACTAGTACGCGATCTGTTCTTCGGACCAATCCATGCAATCCAGTCAGATGAACTACCGTGAGATCTTCCACCTCTTAGTTTTATTCGCACTATATCCCTTTATCTTGGAGACCTCCTCACTGGGTTGCTTGCTTCCCATCCATTTGGTGTCCTTATACTCCTTGAATTTATCCTGCTGCATCCACCAACTTGAATAATCCTCACCTTCTTTGCATTCAATAAAATCCACAAGATCATCCCACTGTGAAGAGTTCTGCTTGTATCCCGGAATGGACTCGAAAAAGGCTCTTCCGTCTTCAGACGTGCAACTCTCAGAGGTGCCCAAACTGCTGTCACCTCGAATACGAAGTTTACGCATGCTATTGAACCGTGAAGCTATTGATGTAGATGACTTTCTCCGGACAGAACCCTTCAAACTTCCCTCTTGGTGAATGGAAGAAGTTGCAGAATCTTTTGAAGCAATAAGAAACTGAAATGCACTCAGACTTCTCTCTTGATCAATCACAAGATTTGTGGCCAGCATCATCATGATAATGCAACCTTTCCACATAAAGCCAAACCTCATTCTCAAACAGAAGACTAATAGGCTAGCAAAATGAACAAGCATCAGCACCGAGGGCCTTTCCCCGTCAACAGGCTTCTCGGACATGCCAAAGAAGTCATGTCTATTTAGTCCATTAGCTTCATATTCCCCAAGCAAGCGGATGGTTTCAGTTATGCAAAGCACAATAGAATTTTCAAGATGCATGTCATCTTCAACCCTCATTTTCCTAAGACAGTGAAGAATCTCTAGAAAAGAGGAACCCATTAGCCTAAGTACAGCAGAAAGGTAGATCACCTCCTCTGAAACTTTAGCATCCAATCCATGTGTCTCCTTCTGCTTAGCACAACCAAGGCTATTTGACACTATTCTCTTCACAACAATAACAGCTTCTTGCCTCAGTTGTTCCGGAAACATATGCTGGTTCTCTTCAATGAAGCTCGCACAAATATCAAAGGCATCCATCTCTTTGACGTGCAGGCCATCATCAGAGCGCGCCTTGCAGCACGAAAGCAGGCTATTGATCTGACAGTTTAGTTTCTGACTGGTTGCGCCTGGGACACAAGAGTTAGAAAGTCTCATGTTGGCGTAGCAACTGAACGGGGTTTTCATGGCATCAGTTCTGTCAAAAACACCCAATGATGGCAAGCATATCAAATAAGCACTCATGGTATGCTGAAACAGTTGCAAATGCAGGTCCAGATCCCCATTGGCAACACATCTGGATGCAAGCAATACAAAATGAGCTTGTGCAATGACAGGCATAGAGAGCAAACAGCTCCTTCGGACTAGGGAAATAGCTGCAGCCAAGCCAAGTTCTGGGATGCGCTGCGTCGCCCTCTCCGACCAATCAAGTGCACCCAAAAACTGCTCAGATTCCACCTCATCTTGTACCGATGAAATAAAATGGTGGGACATGAGCTCCATGCCGATAAGGAGTCGCACTGGCATGGTTTGGCCTTCGTAGATCCTTTCTGTACGGCATCATCATCGAGCATCCTCAGTTGGTTGGCATCCACAAGATTCTGAAATAACACCTGCAATAGCCGAATGCCTAATCAAATTTCTGAAATGAATTTCTCCCTTCTTCATCTCCACTACTAATAAAAGAGCGAACTAAAACTTCTTTACGTCCACCCAGAAAAGTGTACACAGGGTAAACAGAACCGTCAGATCATTCTCCAGAAGAAAAATCTAACGACACATATTGCTTCGCTGGGCCGTCAAACAGTCCGATGGACCAGATTGATTCTGTCGACCAGCAGAACCGTGTTCTGCCAAATCTTCGCCGTCCGCATCCAACCTCCGTGAAGTTAACAAGCCAGCCTAATCGCCCCGCTAATCCCGTAATGTCTTTGCCGTAAGAAACAAATCCCGTAATTTCTTCGTCCCTCCCAAAATAACCGCTGGTGACGGTTCTCCATCACTCCTCCTGCGATCCTCCTCCTCCTCGCTTGCTGCCGCCAATGAAGACAGACCTCTTCTCACGCGAGCCGTCGCCGGAATCCGGTTAGATCCGCAGCACACTTCTGGAACCACCGCTTTATCCCCATGTGAGCCGCCGTTGGAGCTGTGGCCTGAACCGGCGAATCCGACGCAGGCTTCCGCCGTCGGCTGCAACCCTCGCTCGGCGTCGATGCTGCTAGAAGGAGGAGGAAGACGCGCTGCTGCCCCGCTCGATCCCACGTCGCCTCCTCGCCTGATGCTACAGCCATCACGTCTACTCTTCCCCTGCATCTGGATGTTCATGGATTGTTCACAAACATGAACTGTAAGTGGCCGATGTTCATCTATTCTCGGTTATTACAACTGTTAACTATTTGCTTTCTGTCCCTCTACGATGTTTACAAATTGTTCGTTTTTGTTATGTTACGTAAGCTATTGGAACTTATAGTTCTGATTGTGATTATTAATCGTGGTTATTTGCTCTTAGGGGTGTGAAAGAGAGGTTGGTGAGGGCTTGAGGCTGAAGAACACAAAAACGATGTGAACCATGTAACTGGCATGATTGAAGGTCAGATAACTTTTTTGTTTGGATGATTGGATATTTACTTCTTGCAACTTATTACCTTAATTTTCCATCTATTCTTCTCAAGTATGTTTTGGTCAAATTATATGTTTTACAACTTCTCTGGATTTATCATTTATTCATCTCCCACAACAGACTAGAGAAAAAGTTGTATTTGTTGGCTGTTGGAACTACATAATGGTTACCATGTAAGAAGCTGCCAACATGTAACTCTGAAATGATGTGCACAAACCGTGATAGGGAAGTGCTGGACAGAATACATACCACCACAATTAGTACAAGATGGTATTCTTGGATCAAATATAAATCCTACAGTAACAACGTAGAACCATGAGAATGTTGCATCAGGTTTTTATCATCATGTACTGACATAGGTTTGGTTACAACTTGCAAGCAGTCGTAGTAGGCTACCTGACAACATATTTTCCATGCATTCTTTATTTGAATTTATGTTTTGGTGTTACATACAGGAGAACACTAATTATCCGCTTCATGCTTTTCAGGAGCCCGAGTTGATTTTTCCCATTTCAAGACGGATGCAAGAGTTATTGCTTGATATTAATTACATGGTTTTGAAGTAAAAAAAAAATCATTGTCTTTAGAAGGCACAATGTACATTCTTGAAAAAAAACAAGGTACAGTGTAGCACAACTGGATATTTTGCAGTAAATTTCACTTCGACCTACATGGTTTTAACGTCGATTCTTACAACGATGGTTTGAGCTTTGCCACACTCTTCTGTACATTGTTGCCGTGTTGCCCTAGATCATTATACTTGCAGCCGGTAGATACTTACTGTAACTTTCTATGCAAATATCCCTTCTGTAAAAGCAACAGAACAATTGAATAGAGCATGGTATATTGGATTATCTATTTGTTATAATAGCAATATTTATTTCAAGTGGATGCTCAGTTTATCATGGATATTCAATTTGGTGGAAGGATCGGTCTGAAAGTGTAACTTAGATAATTGCACTGAGATAATCGGCCAAGTTACGATTCGGTGAGAAGCTTGAATATGAAAAAGAACCGAGACAATCTGGAAATATTCTGTCTTCGAATATAGGAACATGATTCTAACTACAAGGAAAATATTGTGAAGTTATTGCAAAAACGTGCATTGCACATACAGACTAACTAGTGGAACAATAGTTGGCCTAGCTTAAAAGTTTCTGCAACTCGTCCCTGGCCGGGTCTATGAAGGAACTAAGGATGCGTGTGGGCATGGTACCTCGAGGGCGGGGAGAAGGGAGGGGTCCGGGTCGCGGGAGAGGACGCTGTGGATGAAGGCGCGGAGACGTGTGGCGCATCTGGTGGCTAGGTCCGCGTCGGCGTAGTCCAGGCGGCGCAGCAACTGGAAGCAGCAACTGAGGAGTGGCGGGAGATGAGCGGTAGGAGCGGGGGACGGGCTGGGCCCATACCGAGAGAGCTCCGCGAAGGCGAGCAGCGCCAGCCGCCGGCAGCCCTCCAGCTCATCGGCGTCGGGCATCGCCGGCGGAGCGGCAAACCCTAGGATTTGTGCCGCCGTCGGAGGGGACAGATCGAAGCCGCTGCTGTCCTTGCCTTTGCACACGCTGCGCCTAAATTTCCAGATCGATCAATTCATCTTGCCAGATCGATTCCTCCGCTGGACATGCCGCTTGCTCTCTTTCCTCTGCGCCGCTGTTTGCCTGGAAGCCGCCGCTCGCCTGCTACGGGCTGGCTGGCGTGCTTCACCGCCGCCACCGCTCCTTCTCCCGCCCCGGCCCCGACTCGAACCAGCTTGCTCCGCCCCGCCCTGATCCAGCTTGCTCGGCACCGCCCGCTTGCTTCGTCGCTGATGGTCGCGTTCGTGCGTGGGTGTGGCGGCGCTCGAGCGGGTTTGTCTGCTGGAGTGCTGGGTGAGAGGAGCGCACGGGATGGGGTTTGACAGTTTGCGGTTAGCCTCTGTTCCACCTTTTTTTTTGTACAAGCCTCTGTTCCACCTCGTTCGACCGATTTGGTCGAACCAGTGAATTTGGTGGCAAAAAAGGGCAGTGGTTAAAAGTTGCCCTCCCAGCGCAATCTGCTTTCTCTATCATGGGGCTTGTAACAAACTTTAAAGGTGCCCACCTGGGCAAAAAACCTCGTGATGCGAAGTGGGTTAAACCCCAATATAATTCGTACTACTGTACAAGGTAAATATTGATGCTACTTTTTTGCAAAAAATGGTTCTGGAGCCGCCGGGGCAGTGATTCGCAATCACAGGGGTGAGGCAGTAGCATGAGCTTGTTGGCCCCTCACAAATATTCTTGATGCTGCTTCTTGGGAAGCCATTTCTCTACAAAGAGGACCGATGCTTGTTGAACAAATAGGATGCAACCCCGTTATTTTCGAAACTGATTCATTGGAGTTATGCCAAGCCTATAATGGTGAGATAGAAATCTGGAGCCCGTACTCTGCTATTCTACTCCCTCCGTTCGGATTTAATTGACACACATTTGGTTACATATGGATGTATCTAGACACCAAACAAATATAGATACATCTATATTTGGACAAGATCAAGTCAATTAATTTGGAACGGAGGGAGTAGCTGACTATTTTGTGAGAGCTCACATAATTGGTGCACTTAAAGTCATGCACTGTCTTCTCTTCGGGAGGCTAATCAAACCTGGCCACCTGGGCCCGTGCCAGCGGGCTGGCCCACGAGCACGCGTGCCCGACCCGTCATGGGCCTGGCACGGCACGTGCCTTAGCGGGCCGTGCTCGGCCCGTGGCCCGCCTGGGGCCGTGCTGGGGCCTGGAGGCCGAGCCCGCGTGCCGGCACGGGCACGGCCCGTTTAGCGGCCAGGCACGCGAAGGCCCGCGACGGCCCGCCAGGCACGCGAAGGCCCGCTAGGCACGTGACGCGCAGTGCGGTTGATTTGCACAGATTTCGGCCATATTTGGCCCGTTGGAGCCTTTTTAAGCGAGATTTGCACAGATTAGCCCATTTTACATTTTTCTATATTTAATTCTGAATTTTTCTGAAATTTTTCGCATTTTTTAAAGCAAAAACAGTCAAAACTGGCACGTGGGCCAAATCTGGCCCGTCGTGCCTATGCGGGCCCGTGCCGGCACGTTTAGCTCAGGGGCCGTGCCTGGGCCTTAAGGCCAGGCCCGTGTGCCGGCACGGCACGGCCCGTCTACTAAACGTGCCCTGGTGGGCCGTGCCGTGCCAGGCCCGCCAAGACCTAAACGGGCCCGTGCCGTGCCGGGCCGGCCCGTTGGCCAGGTTTGAGGCTAATGTTGTGGCACACAATTTAGCTATATGCTTTTGATTCCAATTCCTCTATTTTTTGGGACTACGATCCCCAAATTTTATTTTGCAAGATGTAATAAACGATGTATCTCTGTTGGACTGAGGCAACAAGTTTCTGACGCACTCTTTTCCTTGCCAGTTTACCTAAAGGGACTGGAAGGTATTTAATGAGGCGGCTTGCTGGCCTAATATAGTGGTTTGTGATTTCCAAAAAAAACTAGGCCATATGCATCTCAAAAAAAAAACTAGACCATATGCGCTAGGGGAGCTCCTATTAGCCGACCAGTGCTGAAGGGATTCGCTCCCGCCTGCGGCCTTTACCTAGTGGGCTGCTTCGAATGCAGCCCAATAACAGGTATTGTCTGTTTTTATTTATGTTTTTATTCTTTTATTTTCTTTTTATGGTGAAACAAGAAAAAATTCGTTGTAAACAAGAAAATATTAACATATGTAAATACATTAATAAGAAATATTTATTATTTGAAGCATTTTTAAACATGAACCTTTATATTATTTCAATGATTTTTCAAATATGTACATTTATGTTATTTGAATGGTTTTTCAAAAAGAATATTTACGTTATTTAGATGATTTTTTATATTAACATTTGTATTTTTTGAACAATTTTTCAATATGAATATTTTTTGTTATCTGAACAAAAATACTCACATTATCTCATTTGAACAAGAGAGAAGAAACAAAAAAGAATAAAAAAGAAAATGAAAGAAACATAAAAGAAAAAACATCAAGAAAAACCGGGTAAAACTCAAAAAGAACCGGCCAGAAGTCCTCAAAACCGGACTACCAGCCTACTAGGCCTACCCAGGGTGCGCTGGAGTGAATCGCTTCCGTGTTATGCGGCAAATAGGAATTGCCATGTGCGCGCCTTGCCGTGCTGCTTCCTTACTGATGTGTTTTGTTTAAAAAAACAATTGTTGTCTAATAGAGCTCGTCATCGAATTGCCATGCACATCGTCTCAAAGAGATGCTATCCTCGCTAACCATAGAGAAGTTGTTAGGAGTCTCAACTTATCTTCTAGAGAAGGGTTGGGGTTCTGCCTTGGAAGATATCATGATCATCGTCCTTTTTTCCAAAAAACATGTAATGCTTAGCAGGTGTATATTACGTTACTATATTATTATACAAGTAGATATAGTCGTGATAGTGAAAACTGTAACGTTCTTGTGCCATCGGTTTGTCTCTTGCTTCATTTACATGTTGGCCCTTTGGGGCATGGACGTGCATCGTTGCAAATAATTGCATCAATACCGAATGCGGATGCGCACGATCAGGCATAACCCTTCAAAATGTCTTTTACAAAATTCCTGCAAAACAAAAATGTCTTTTACAAAATTAGAAATAGTCGAATACTATTCTTATTAAATAAAAATGTCAAGTACTATTCTGACCCTATTGTTACCAGAAGGACGGGGAAATTCATTCATGATCTTACAGTATAATCATAAGTTATTACTTGTGCAGAAAAGTTGTTGTACCATTTGCATGGTTGTTGCATCGGGAAAGATCACTTGAAAACATGTTCTCTTATTTAAAAGTAGGAGGAAGGAAACGTAGATGCTTTAATAGTTCATAGAACTCCCCCTCACTTTGGCAGAGAGCAAGGACACATATATGTGTAACACACTATCTTATCTTTGCATATTAATATGACCAGTATACATTGTTGTAAATGTTAAGTCTAGGCTTGAGAGGCGTTGGGGAATACACCAACACTTGTTAGCTCAGTCGCGCCTCTGTAATTCTCCCTTGATCAGGATGAAAGAGAGGGTTCTCTGTAATGTTATTACCCTAGGGTCGAACCAATCATCAGATGGTAGGTTGTAACGTAACGACCGGCACGGTAGGCAGATGGCGAGCGCGTGGTCGGCGTGGGCTTGGCACGACAGTGGTGGTCGTGGACCGGCCGCGGGACAGGATCTGGTTTGACATCATGCCAAACTACGTTTTTGTCTCACATTGCATGCATTCTGAAATGCTGCAACCTCTGTTTTAACATTTTTTTTGATTGGATATATCTAAACGCGTTTTAGTGTGTATATTTACTCATTTTAGTCTGTATTTATTCTATATTAAAATATGTAAAATGTTTTATAATTTGAAACATAATGAGTTGAACTGAAAGTTAGGACATTTCTTCGTCATACTTAGAATGAAAGCGTTCCGCACCCGGTGCTGGTTCTTGTTTTTGGTTGTCTAGATGGAATAGAACCAATCCTCATTTTAGATGGCGGGATCAAAGTTCCCCATACTTGCCCCCTAATAGATGAATTCCCCACGAGTTTTCGTGGATCCACTGCAAACCTCCGTCCCTCCGAACTGTCAGTTCCACTGCAAACCACTCTATAAGAGTATGTTCGTGATCAACGACCAGAAAAAAAATACGTGTATGGTACGCCCGCCATAATTCTACGCCTTTTCGTACCGATGTCATTGCTTTGCTACCAAGGTAATAGCACTACTAGTAGTACTAGATTGGAAAAGTGGCGTCTTCGCTCCCTTTCCGGCAATATGCAGCAACTGTATCTCACTTCACAGAAAGATGCAGCTAGAGAGAGCTGCTGCCGAGATTTACGCGCGCCGTGGATGCATCATGCATGGCGGATGCTCCGGCGAGAAAGGCGGTCGTGGAAACCATGATTGAGCCCGTCACAGTTCTATGGCTCACTCCACCAGCAGCTAATCCGCACGCACGTATACCTGCACTGCGCTGCAAGTTCCACAGGCAGCGCGATGCGGCATGGCATGTCGAATTTCTGGCGGCGACGGGCTGCCGGAGGTTATTCCGTGATACAGATGGGCTCAGCGTCATGCGCAAATCGGAATCACGTCCACGGCGCGTTCCATTCACGGCTCACGAGCGAGCAAGCATAAAACGTGTCGTCGGTCAAATAGTGGACGCAACGCATCCCAAAATGTTGCAGATAAGGATGAGTTGGCCCGGCCCAAGTGAGCCCGCAGCACCCCCACTGAGGGCTCTGCGGAGCAACAGAACGAGAAATGGGCCAGATTTATCAGCCTTTACTACTGTACTACTCCAGTGATAAACAAGTGGAGATTTATGTTCCTTTTATATCTGATCAATAAAGTGCCGGCTGTTTAATCTCAAAAAAAAAAGTGGAGATTTATGCCTCCCGAGCTCCCGGTGATGGCTCCGTTTTAAAAAATAATCAAAAATCATATTTATGAATTTCAAAAAATACTGAAAAACAGTTTGGATGTAGCCATCGATGACCATTGGCTACACCTGGCAAAAAAAAATCGATTTTTTAACTTATAAATATATTTTCGAATTTTTTAATGGAGCGAGCACCAGAGCTCGGGAGCCGAAAACACTTTCCGATTTTTTAGATTATATTAAACGAGATCCTTATGCGCGGTGGTCGTGCACTTTCCTTACCAATGTGTTTAAAAAAACTTGTTGTCTAATAGAGCTCTTCATTTGAATGGCGATGTGCATTGTCTCAAAGAGATACTATCCTCTCTAAGCATAGAGAAGTTGTTAGGAAGTCTCATCTTCTCGAGAAGGGTTGGGGTTTTGCCTTAGAACATATCATGATCATCGCCCTTTTCCAAAAAAAAGTACTTTAATGTTTAACATGTGAATTACGTTAATATATTACTTCCTCTCCCGCACAATATAAAACGTTTTGACAATGTTTTAGCTTGCCAAGATGATTTATATTGTGGGACAAAGGGAGTGTTATACAAGTAAATATAGTCACGATACAGAAAATTATATCTCTTGACTCTAAAAGTTGTCTCAAAAAGAAATAATTTGACAGCTCACACTATTAAAAATAGCTGTAAATATATTCCCTTCATGTTGTATTTGAGCGTGTGTTTCCTGACTGCTTGGTTGGTTCTCCCCGAGCTTTTTCTTCCTACATAATAAACCCTCCTGAATAAATATATTTAACAACATTTGATACAAAATTAACCCCCCGGAATATTTTGTAAACATAATGATTCTCCCCGAATATTTTGTAAACTACATTCGATATACCTAATAAACCCCCTGAATAAATATATTTAACCCCTTTGTTCAAACATTCGGAAAATACTAGTTGCGAAAACTAGTTAGCTCTAGTCAAACATCAATGATGTCCAACCCATGTGCCCTAACTCGACTCTTCTATTTCTCACAGAACGTTCTTGGGTCCGTCTCTTGCTTCATTTACAAATGGGCCCTTTTGGAGCATCGACGTGCCTCGTTGCAAATAATTTCATCAATAACGAGAATATAAGGCGGATGCACACGATCATGCATAAACCTTTCAAATGTCTTTAAAAAATACTCCCTCCGTTCCTGAATGTAAGGCGTATAGTTTTTTTGCACAAATATTAAGACGTGTGAATTTTGCCTACGGTGTACTCATTTTACTCTGGAATTTTTTTGGAGAGAGGAGTCCCTAAAAATCACAAATTGAAAAGAATCCCTTAAATCTCTTCGTTATGGATTGGAACTCATTTTTTGGATGTGTAAAATTATCCATAAATCGCAATACACCCTATATTTTGGAATTTTCCTCAAAAAACTATACACCTTACATTATGGAGCGGAGAGAGTAAGAAATAGTCGAACACTATTCTGATTAAATCAAAATGTTGGGTACTATTCTGCCCTATAGTTACCAGAACGCGGGGAAATTTCATTCATGATCTTATAGTATAACTCACAAGTTATTACTTGTGCATCCAAGTTGTTGGACCATTTGCATGGTTGTTGCACTGGGAAGATCACTTAAAAACCATGTTCTCTTATTTAAAGGAGGAGGAAGGAAACATTGATGCTTTAATAGTTCATAGAAATCTCCCTCACTTTGGCAAAGAGAAGCGACACATATATGTGTACATACTGTGTTATCTTTCCATGTTCATATGACTACTATACAGTGTTGCAAATGTTAAGTCTAGGCTTGAGAGGCATTGGAGAATATAACGACACATTTCCGCCATGGTAAACTATTGTATTTCTCCCAGGGTCAGGATAGGAGAGAGGGGTATCTACAACAGTGGCGGACCCAGGAATTGAAGTTAGCCAGGGCGAACAATTTAGGACAATTTTTTAAAGCATAAATGCAAGTGTAGCCAACACAATAAACAGTCTCAAATGATTTCAGTTTTCAATATGGATAATATTCAACTACTAAGAACATGGAAAACTATAACAAAATCTTACAAACTCGCTCGTTGCCTCAATAGGACCCAAAACTCCAAGTAGAACCTACAACATGTAAAAGAAAAAAAATTATGTATCCAAATCTGAACACAAGCGTGACAACAATTGTAGCTTTTGAAGAGAGAGCATTGTACCATTAAGTTGAAGAAGGAACACGAGGTGGTCGAGGTAAATGTCCTCGGTGATTCCTCAAGGCATGAAAATGTACCATAATCTCCTTGTCCTCAATGTTTGAAAATATCTCACGCTCAACAAAGCAAACCATCAAATCACTGAGCCATTCATCACACATCTTGTTTCCAAGGTCCGTCTTGACAATATTCATGGCTGAGAAAATCCTCTCAAATGATGCCGTCGCCACTGGTAATATCAATGCAAGTGTAATGAGGCGATAAGCCAATGGAAAGACCAAATGTTGTCTAGTTTTAACTAGCTTGAGAGCAAGACCACTCAAACTATCACAAGTCAATAAATCTGGGCTTCTTCTCATCACATCAATATATACCTTCAATTGATCAACCAAGAGATAGCAATTTTGTGGAGAGGAGTCAACAGAATAGATACTTGCAAGCTCAAGCAGCTTCTCATGATCAAAGCTACTAAATGAATCCCTAGGATCAAGGCATGCAGTGCACATTAACAAGCGTGTGGAAGTTTCACTAAACCGATGATTCATCTCAGCTATGTTTCTATCAATCACCTCATTGAATATTTTACCTTGTAGTGATGGAAGTTAGTGACCATTTTGCGTGAGCTTCTTGGATAACCTCTAGCATAAATGTTATCCTCCATATTTGGCACCACAATATTTCTTCCAACACAAAAGCTAGTAGCAGCCAACAAAAGAGGCTCCCATCCATCATCTCTAAACTTTTGCAATAGACATTTCACAGAGACAATCATATTCATGGGACAAACTATGTTTTGATCTTTTTGTTGCAATGCTTGTGACAAATCGTTTGTTAAACCAAGCACTCGGAGCATCAAATGCAATACAATAGGCACTAACCATGGTGACAATTTTATTTGTATGTCCAAAGAAATCACTAACAGCAAGAACTCCTTTCACAACAGCAACCACACCAACTGAAGTTGGTGGGCAAAACAATGCACATAAAAAGCATGGGGATTGGCATCTGACACCAATTTCTTCAATCCATTTAGTTCACCACGCATATTTGAGGCCCCATCATAACCTTGTCCTCTCAATCTAGACATGGATAGATTATGTTTAACAATCAATGCATCCAAAGATCTTTTCAAAGAAATGGATGTAGTATTAACAACATGCTTAACACCAAGCATCCTTTCCATCACCTCCCCCTTTTGGTCCACGAATCTACAGCCAACAATACACCAAGTAAGAATAATCATATGAGGATACTAGGAGAGTAATTAATTTAAGGAGACAATGCCAAATAACAAACCTAATAATAACAACCATTTGCTCTCTAACCGATGTGTCACGGGACTCATCAACAAGTAGAGCGAAATTACCATCCCCAAGCTCATTCATGATAACTTCTTTAGTCTTTTCTGCACATGCTTGTACAATTTGTTTCTGGATTTTAGGAGATGTCAATTTATGATTGCCAGGAGCATTTTCATTCACCACATCGGCTACATCCTTACATCTTTTAGCAAACCAATCAACCATCTCACGAAAATTACCCTTGTTGATGGAACTCTCAGATTCATCATGCCTACGAAAGGCTAGGCCTTGTGAAATAAGAAATCTAGCAACACCTACAATAGCCCTCAAGCGTTCTTCATATTCAACATGGGATTTTTAGTATGACAAGTGATTGCATATGAGACACTTTGCTTTTGATTTCTGAAATCTTCACAGTTTCTTCTAGCATTATTGTGAGCGCTATTTTGTTTACCTTCATGTGCCCTGCAGTATTCCACTCCTTTCTTCCAATTTTTAAACCCCTTTTTCGTGAACACATCATGCCCAAATTGTTCACCACCAATGCTTGGAGGCTTGAAGAGAAAACAATAGAAACAAAATGCCACATATTTCTCCACACTATACTCTAACCAATCATATGTTTTATACCATGCTTCTTTGAATCCCCGCCAATCTTTCCCAAATTGTTTGCGTGGAAAAACATGACCAATCAAACGGCATGGACCTTTGGACAAATACGCCCTCCTCATGTCATCTCTAATCTCTGAGGTAGGGTATTCTTCAATCTGTCTCCGGATTCCCGGGTCAGCAATCACATCAGCTAGATTAAACATAGCAGGTTGTGGAGTTTCCTACAAGATTAGAGACCGAAATTGAGTCTTCTGTTGTGGCTAAATTGATACAAAAATTTAGAGGTGAATCGCCAAATAGAAGAGTACCTCATGCTGCTGGTTCACATCGCGTCCCCTCTTGCGGTTGATTAAGCATGCGCCATCTCGTCAGAGCTGCTGCTACTGCCGGCGTCAGAGCTACTGCTGCTGCCGCCGTCGCTGCTACCTCCTCTTCTGCAGGACAATTAAGTAGGCGTCCTCATCTAGGTTGTCCATGTCCACCTCGAGGTCGCCCATGGCCGGAAAGGCGGTGGCCGAAAACGTGGTGGCCGGTGGCGGCGGCCAGGTGAGCTAGGGATTGAGAATTGGGAGGCAGCAATGTGGGGATTTTTCTTTGGAAAACGCTTGTTGTCAACCGACTGATCGATCAGTCGGTTCCAACACACACGCACACCCACGTCTTGACCCCGCGACCTTCTATTTTCTCGCCCCGCGTAAGTCGTTGACCCCGCGCGCCGCTGCTCCTCCGGGCTCCCTCCTCCTCCTCCTCTTCTGCTCCCGGCCGAGCGATGTGGCCATCCGCCTAGACCAAGTCCTCCTCCGCGCCAAGCCCGTACCTTGTCGTCTCGGCCCTCCTCCGGTTCAACACGGCCGGCAAGCTCCGCCCGCCGTCACCCGTCGACGAGCTCCAGGGTAGTGGTCCAATGGCGAGGTGGCGATGCCGGTCTCGCACTCGCGCCATGCCCCGATTTCTTCTTCTCCCGGCCACGGAATGGGGGCAACCGGTCGCCCTGGAGCTGTCCCGCACTTTGATTCCTCTACCTGGGCATCGCTCGCTATGTATACTGCAGATCTGGCTTTTGACGGACCTCCGCCGCGGGAAATTCATGGACGACGAGCTCGGATCGGGCAGGCGGCGCCTCCATGGTTGATAGCAAAGGTCAGCTTTTGGGGATTTTTTTGTCGATGTTACATACGGTGTTGCTTTTTTCTACATGTGTGTATAGGCTTTGGTGTGTAAGAACGAGCAAAGTGCTACAATGATTTTTTGCAAAAGTGACGCTTTATTGACGTTTTGCTACAAAAATGAGGATTTGTTGCATAGTTTGTTGGTTTTTGCTACATGGGTGTGTTTAAAGTGCTACAACATTTTTGGCTAAACGTCGCAAATTTTTTACATATTCGTGAAATTTTGCTACACATGCTACATGCGTACAAAAAAAATGTTTTTCATTTGGATTTTTTTGCTACACTGATCGGAAGCAGATTTTCTGAAATTTGTTTTGCTACATACGATGTTACATACATGTCAAAAAATGCTACACACGAAACGTTTTTGCTACAAAGATCGGATGCGCAGGAGGCGATCCACTTAAATGGATCCGACGGTACGGAAGGCGGCTGTAGCAATCCTTTGCTACAGCCGACTGTCGGCTAGCACTAGCATTTTTCTTTCCAATCGATTCACCGTGCTGTGTTGATGCTGAAAATAGAAAATGAGCTTTCAAATGGTCACTTAAGCCCACAAAGTGCAGCCATTCTGGCCCATTATTTCCTTCTTCTCGCTCAGGAACGTACCTTTTCGACAGAAACTGAAGGCAGCGTCCATGGCGCTCCTCCCCTTCGCCTGAAACTGAAAATTGCTGACATGGGGTACCCTGCTCCGCGCCGGGAGTGCCGGTGCGGCCGCCCCTGCTCACCCCTATGGTGGGTCCGCCACAGTCTACAATGTTATTATCCTATGGAGAAGAAATCTTCAAGATGGTATGAGGATCCTGCAGAAAATGACCAAATCCATGTGGCTAATCTAAAGAAAGACACTATAGTCCGACCCCATGTATAGTTAAGTAAGAACCTAGTACTAGTTGTCAAAAAAAGAGTAAGAAGCTAGTACTACTATTGTGATATTTAACGGGTTGCACCACTAACGGAGATTAGAATATGACTACAATTTGGAAATGTATGGTTTTGTGAATTCCCAATTAATACTAGTTTTGTGCAAGCAATGTTTGATTTGTCATGTGGATTCTTGTAGTTCCTAACCAACTCTAGCAATGATCCGAAGGAAGGCCATGGACGGGAAAAAAGGGCACCGATAAAAATAAAATGTTGTAAATGCAATGCTTCCTTACAACATATCAAATTTCCTTTTGTTTGTAGACAAAAAACAACTCTCTATGAACTTCTTATAATTACAAAATCATATGTTCAATTTAGAAAGCAATTTCTATTAGATTAGTTCATTGGATAAAAATTGCTCTTATAAGAAAAACGGACCATGGTCATCAACTGATGTGACTAGGATATAAAGCTACTTATAAGAGTTCAACTTGAACTCATTCGTAACAACATATTTTGTTCAAAGTTATCTTGTTTGTTCATTAAAATTGTTCCGGTATAAAATTGGTTTACAACAATTTAAGGTTGTGTTCACACAATTTAATTTACGGCTGTGCAATTTTCTATACATTGCACATGATTGGTTTATCAAAACCGTGTGTAACTATCAACATTGCACAGTATTACTTTATGAAAACCATGCGTGATTGACAACACATGCATTGCACAAAGATAACATATGTTTCGTGATTGATCAGAAATACATTTTGTCGCTTCACTTCAGTGACTCTGTATTAAGAACGTGATTCAAACAAACATTGATCAAACATTTGAATGACACATTACACATAAAAGTATCATAAATATTACTTAATATTTAGATGGCTTCATTCAATCAGTTTGCCCTTACATATACACGAGATACACTAAACATTTAATAAATTGAACTAAATGTCATCAGAGGACATGGCGTCGTCAGAGGCATCGTCGATGGCTTCGCCCTTTCCAGAGATTGAGGTCTCGGCATCGTTGGCGGTGGATGGCTGGTTGGAGCCAGAGGCCTTGGCAGCGTCGGTGACGACCCATGTGGCCCTGCCCTTTCAGTGGCAGTCTTACAAAGCCGCACAACTTCGCAGCCGACCCATGTACTCACTCCGGCTTGGAGAGGGTGAAACCCGTATCCTTGAGCTCCTTCTTGCAGCGCAACCATGACCGCATCCAGTCTTTGCGCAGAATATCGAAGGAGTTCTCCACCATGTGATGCTCTGTGACTTCCTCATGGTGCCATGTTAGGATGGACACCTCCATCAACCTATACTCCTTCAGCTCCTCCTGCCTCCTATCGGCCTTTTAAAAAATTGATCCAACGACGATCTGACGTCGCTGAATTAGTGTCGTTGTCATCTCTGCAAAGGGGATGGACTCGGACGACAGGCTGAGGGAGGCAGGAAGGGTACAAGAGGTGGCGCGAGGACAAGGATCCCGCTAGCCCGTGCTCGTTCAGGCGGTTGTGGGGAGTGCTTCTTCTCCGCCTCTATAGACGCGAGGGCCACGCGGATCCCCACCTGAGGCACGCTCACCGCTTTAGGTGTGCGCGCCGCCTTCAGCTCATCACAGAGTATCGTATCTCATGAGAGACAAAGCGATGCATCATGTGTATTACCGGCAGCCGACGGTGTTGTGAAGACGTGGAGGCGACACGCGTCAAATCAAATTATCTTCTGTGAAGTTTTCTAGAGTTCCCCACACAATTATTATGACCAAACTGCTAATAACGTTATATACACTGTTTGTTTTACATAATCGCGTGTGATATTATCAATATTGCAGACACTTTTTTCACGATAAACCGTGTGTGATATAGCGCACACATTTGGTAGTAGAAAATCATGCGCAATGTCTCGAACATAACACTGTAACACTTGCAGACGACTTTATAATTGTAGCCTAATTAATAGTTCACAACCCACACGGGTCGCTCAATCTGTGTGTAGTTGGGCAAGTCTTTAAATGGGTTGATCTATATTTGTGTCAGTACGAGTGCCCTCTAAATTATGAAGGTTTTTTATATGGTCAACTATATAGTAGAACTTGCTTTTATAAAATAATTCTCGGCCTTTACTGGTTTTATCTAAAAAAATCAAGTTTTTTACCACAAATTTCCGTGACATAAACTGTTTTTTATAAAAATTGGCGAAACTTGGCGTATGAAATCTTGTTTCAAAGAATTCGTAGTGAGGAACACAATGGTAAAAATATTTTTTGATTTGAACAATCATTTGGAAAGTAATTCACTTTTAATTTCGAACTTTTTTGCTGGTATTTTTAATTTCAAACTAGTTTGCATGGTGATAGCCTAATTTACATTTCTTGCATGTGTGGAGAGAAGTGAGGAGGTTTGGGTGATGGGGTGTGGGCGCTTTAGCGACTCAAAAGTGCAAGTTGCGTCCCAATGTTAATCTTGATCTACCCGCGAAACACGGCCGTCCGATACCTCGTAACAAAGTTTTAGCTACCCAGTGGTTGGTTGATAAACCCTCCGTTCACAATAATGCTAGAGTTATAAATTAGAGGGACGAAATTTTGCGGACTGCCACATCAATCAGAAACTGCTGCATGTAGATTTTGTTAAATCTTAGTCACGTGACTTCACTCAATGAGCATGTTGCGTCTCACTTGCAACTCATGAATAATTTTCAGTCTAGCACGAATCACGATGTAAATCTAACGGTTTGAATAACTTTGTCCCAGTTGCAACTCATGTGCAACTAGAAAATCTCAGTTCCAACTCACATGCGCAACTGGAAAATCTCTGTTGCAACCCACATGCAACTCATAAATTGCACGTATCGTGACACAAATCAAACGGCTAAGGAGGCGATTGAGATTTAGTTAATTTTAAGGCGCATGAGAACTAGCAAAACCGAAAAACAAAATCACGAACTGCTGCTGGAGATTTTTCGGGACAACGGCTGCGGGCAACTTCCAGCCACGCGATTCCACGTGATTCCCTAGCAATTGTTTTTGTAAAATACGTCCGTAACTCTAGCTTTATCGGTTCATTAATCCTAATCCCAATCTTAATAACCCTTATCCTAAACAAAACGTGGATCATATCCACATCGGCTCAACTATATAAAGGAGGCGCCCGCAACTCTCCTCGTCACACAGCCTCCTGCACCCGGTGCTTCCTCCTTCCTTCCAAAACATTCGAGATCGTAGCTGCTTTCCTCGTTGCGCGATGGCGGTTGATCTGACCCCGAGGCAGCCGACCAAGGCATACGGCGGCGATGGTGGTGCCTACTACGAGTGGAGCCCCGCGGAGCTGCCCATGCTCGGCGTCGCCTCCATCGGCGCCGCCAAGCTCTCCCTCGCCGCCAGCGGGATGTCCCTCCCCAGCTACTCCGACTCTGCCAAGGTTGCCTACGTCCTCCAAGGTATGATACCGCCGATCGGCTCTTGAGTACCCTCGTCATCGCCCATCTGGTTTTTGGTTGTCCCCTTAGTTGTGCGATCGATCCCAAGTGTTTGATACAGTACGTGGCTCGTGGGGGACTCTGAATTTTGGTTTGTTTCATTTTGTAATTCGTATAGCAAGTAGAATAACTTGTAGTATGCACGATGCGATCAGCTCTCAAGTCATAGCTGTCTCGTTTCATCAGATCATCTGTCGACTGCATGCACGATGCTGTCAGTTGTGAAGATGATTAGTTTAGTCAGGTTAGGTGTCTGGATCAGATCCCACTTATTTGAAATCAATAACAACAATTGTTTGTAGCCAAATTATTTGCAACTACTATCAGGTTCGGAGTAGTATATTCAGTTGTTCTTGTTGTTGATTTGATTAAATTTATAGTTGTTTAAGATCCCACTCCTGGCCGTTTGTCTGGTTTATCAAATCAACACGCAGTACTCGTGTCTCGGGCTTTGTTTAATCAAATCCTTGTGTAATGTCACAACTTTGGATGTATGTTTGCTCCTCAGATCTAGTTAATAAAGACTACATGCAAGCAGTACTAGTGCCGTTACAATCGCTCTGTTTTCGGATCTGTTTAATCAAATCCTTGTGTAATAATGTCACAACTTTGGAGTAATAAACACTACATGCAAGAAGTACTAGTGCCGTTACATTTGCTCTGTTTTCGGATCTCGTTCTGTGCATTATTATTACTGAATTGTTGTGATTTTGTCTCCGAGGAATTGCGTACTAACACGATGCACTGCGTGTTTTGATCCTTGATTGATCAGGCAAGGGAACCTGCGGTATCGTCCTGGCTGAGGCCACCAAGGAGAAGGTGGTTGCCGTGAAGGAGGGCGACGCTCAGGGCCGGCTCTGGCCCAGGGCAAGAGGGGCGACGGTCCGGGGCCCCGCCAAATTTGGGGCCCATAATTGGGATGTATATATTAGTGGTGTTTACTGCCAAATACACGCCACTAGTAGTTTTGTATAAACTGGCTAGATTATTACTGGTGGCGGGCAGAGAGGGAAGCACGCCAGCGGTAACGCATAAAAGACATAATAAAAATGGCTAGAAACCCATTGATTAGGGGCCATTTATAGAGTTCGCCCCGGGGCCCCTAAAATGTTAGAGCCGGCCCTGGCGACGCTCTGGCGCTCCCCTTCGGTGTGGTCACCTGGTGGCACAACACCCCCGAGTCGGCCACCGAGCTCGTCGTCCTCTTCCTCGGCGACACCTCCAAGGGCCACAGGCCTGGCCAGTTCACCAATTTCCAGCTCACGGGCTCCAGCGGCATCTTCACTGGCTTCTCCACGGAGTTCGTCGGCCGCGCCTGGGACCTCAAGGAGGCGGACGCCGCCAAGCTCGTCTCCAGCCAGCCCGCCTCCGGCATCGTCAAGCTCAGCGCTGGGCAGAAGCTCTCTGAGCCTGTCCCGGAGGACCGGAAGGACATGGCGCTCAACTGCCTGGAGGCCAAGCTAGACGTGGACATCCCCAATGGTGGCCGCGTGGTGGTTCTCAACACCGTGAACCTGCCGCTGGTGAAGGAGGTCGGGCTGGGTGCCGATCTCGTTAGGATCGACGCCCACTCCATGTGCTCCCCGGGGTTCTCCTGTGACTCAGCGTATCAGGTGACGTACATCGTCCGTGGCAGCGGCCGCGTGCAGGTCGTTGGCCCTGACGGCAAGCGCGTGCTGGAGACCCGCATCGAGGGCGGCAGCCTCTTCATCGTGCCGCGCTTCCACGTCGTTTCCAAGATCGCTGATGCCTCCGGCATGGAGTGGTTCTCCATCATCACCACACCCAAGTAAGAAACGCAATATGATTGTTGCCATTGCATTATATCGTAGATTTCCACGGCGATTGAGCTGATGTTGCGTTTGTGTCTGTGCAGCCCGATCTTCAGCCACTTGGCGGGGAAGACCTCGGTGTGGAAGGCGATCTCGCCGGAGGTGCTGGAGGCGGCGTTCAACACGACGCCGGAGATGGAGAAGCTGTTCCGGTCCAAGAGGCTTGACTCGGAGATCTTCTTCGCCCCCAACTAGGAAGTCATTCAGGAAAATAAATAAGTTTAGGATATTCCAGTCCGTCAGTTAAGCTAGCTCGTTGTGATTCGTTTGTTAAACAGTGTGTCCGTCAGTTTAGCCAGCTGGTTATGATTCGTTTGTTAACCAGTCCATTTGAGTTCGAGATGGTTTCAGAAATGATGAATGCAATTGATATATCGTTTGATGATGTTTCCATCTTATCGGGTGAATTGTTTTTTTGTTATCATTTTTATTCTCTAGCAACTAGCAACTGCAAAATATTGGAGTTCTACTTTTTTTTTCAGTGTTCACGATATCTATCATCGTTAGCTTACCGGTCGCCCTAAGATAAGAGATACATCGGCTTAGCGGACGATAAATTGATTTTATCATTGGACTATTTATCAGCCAGTTTTTTTGTAAATCCCAGATTCCGGCATTAATAAAACATCTAAAATATACTATACAAATATATTATATTGGCACTATAAATTCTAAAAGACTATATATAGATATATTATATTCAATAATACTAAAGAATCTACAATTAACATCATTAATCCTAGATTCCAGTGCTGGAAAACGATATATGATAAACTCAATCGGTATGCCTTTATCTTATCGGTTAACCCCGATAAGACGATAAATCGGCTTCCGGTCTATTTTTTTACAAGTTGTATCCTTTTTTCCTCCCTCGGGATGTTTTTTTTGTTTCCAATGTTGGCCTGTTGTGTGTTTTACATTTGTATCACCTTGCCTATCTTTTTTGTCCCGGCTCGGTATGCATTGTAAGGTAATGCTCTAACTATTACCCATTACAGCATCTCCACCGGCGCTCCCAATAGAGGTCCGGACAAGTGTTATTGGGAGTGCCGGCACACGTTACCACGTTATTGGGAGTGGCTCCCCCACCGGTCGCTCCTAATAGACGTTCCCAATAGATTTTTCGATCAAATTTAAATAGCAACGCGACGGTCAAATTCGAACAACGATGGTCAGTTCACACACCCAAAAGCATTACCAGGTCGTTGTTGCGCGTGTGTGGTGCGCACCCATCAGTATTCGACGTGACGCACGTTGCCGCGCCAGCCGCCACGCTTGCTTGCCTTTCTAGGAACACGACGCGAAGCGGGGTTGCCAGATGTTGTATTGGGCTCATCCGGCAAGTTTTGGGTTATTGAAAGCGCATGTGGGAGAATTTCGTGCCGCCGCATCCAATAGCCCTATGGAGAGCACTATTGCAGCGCCGGTGGAGATGCTCTTAGCGTATCCTTCCCACCGGATGCTAAACTAAGCAAATCCTTGATAGTATGCAAGTACTCTAACAGTATATTCCTTGCAAAAAGGTAATGGCATTCTGGCACGCTAGATACGTACGGATACACGCGTGGTAGTATATTCCTCGTAGTAGTTGTAGCAGTATAAAACACAGAACATGCTTGCATGTTTGACATGCGTACTTAATCAGTTTCCAGATCGACTGTTTGTTCCTCTGAAGTTCAGACTTTGCTAATCAACATGCATGTCAGCATGTGTGTGTTCGTCCACACGCTAAATCAACATATTGCGCGTGCAGCTTCCCCCGGCATTGCCCCGTGATTACCACGCCTCTATAAGTACGTCCTGCAAGGTTTGGGTAACCGAGCGAGAAATCCGGTTACCGAGCGGTAACCGGGAATCTCGAGCACCCTCGGTAAAAGGCCTTACCGAGCAAAAAAATTCAGAAATTTGAATTTGCCCGGTATTTCTCCGGTTACTGAGCGGTTACCTAGTTTCTGAAAATTTCAGAAATTTGAATTCAAAATTTGAAATTTGAATTTGTCCGGTAACCCGTCGAGATTTCTCGGTAACCGCGGTTACCAGAAATCTCGAGCACCCTCGAGATTTTTTCCCAGTTCGGTACCCAAAACCTTGACGTCCTGTAGTTGGCTGTCATTGGCACCTCTTCCTGCTAAGTGCTAACATTGTGAGATCAGAAAGAACGAGGGCCGGTGCAGACCGCAGAGTGGTAGTGTCTAGCTCGCCCAAACCCAGCTGATGAAGATGGCACGGTGCTCGTGCGCATTGTTCCTGGCGCTTCTGCTCATCGCCGGTGCCGTTATCCAGATCTCCTACGCCTCGAGGCGACGAGGCCACCTCCCAGGGGGGCAGGGTTCGTCCTCTTGGACGACGGTGGTGTTGAGACCGAGCAGAACGAGGGAGGGTCGGTGGCGCAGCAGGTGCTGAGATCGAAGCTGGCGCGCCGGATTCTGCAAGAAGGAGGAGAGACGCCGGAGGACTCGGCAGGCAGGTCGTCGTGCCGCTCCAACGACGCTCGCGTAACTTGCCCACCCCCAGTGCTGCACTAACGAACGTACGGCCATGATGGACGTGACATGTATGCGAGTGCATAGTGCAGACACTCCTCTCCTAGCTGATCGATTTTAGTTATTCATCCATGTATGGATCATCACATCTAAGTAACTTTGTTGTATCGATCAGTTATTCATCCATGATGTTTCACTCTATCTGGAGCAAGATGTCAAGTGTATTTTTATGGTTCTTAATCACTCCAGTCCAGCCATGTATTGCATAACTTCCCAACAGAGCGAGAACGAACATCAGCTCAGTAAGAGCTGCTGCTGCCTGCTGCCTGACCTAGATGATCCAAACCAAAGTACTAGATCAGTCTTTCCCAAACACGTTGGGAAAGATTATTCTGTAAAAAACTATAAACTAGGATAAACGATGTGCCTTTCTGAAATAGGGAGAAGCCCATTCATTATCACATATTACGTGAATGTGTAGAATATGCAGAACATTCTTTGGTCACATTGCAGCAAAACAAAAGTATTTGAATATGAACCGTTTCTAACTAAATTGTACTGATTATTACATCCAATCTATTGAAGATAATTCGACAAACTAATTGTTCGCAAACGGCGGATCATTCGCTATCAACATTCTTTTTGGGGCCTTTAGCAAGCTTTTTGTATGACGGTTTGATGAGTGTCATCGCCACCATTACGATGTCCCTGTCATTTATAACAAAATGTACAGTACAAAAATAGAACAGACCGTGCATTGCGGTTAGATGTTGCATCATGGGGGCGGCACCAGGGGTCTCTGGTTGTATCTTGTGGCCTTGTGGGTTGGCTCGCCCGGTTCGCGTCATCGCGTCATCGTATAGGCTGTCAAGGGTGAGCAAGTAGAGTCCACCAGCCTGCAAGAAGTCAAGTTTAGTATGATCAAAGGATTATCAGTCCAATTTTTTTCCTGAAGCGGCAGCAGTTTATTTGAACTGGGTGCACTGATCATATAGAACTGTTGAACACATACATAGTTAAAGTTCGTTTCGTTAAGCTCCAGCGAGCACAGCACACCCAGCTATGCACGCTACAGCCGGTGATTACTTTGCCTGATAGCTACAATCTAGCAGTAGCAGAACAAAAACCTCTACCAGCAACTAGACTCATTCACTGACCATAGGTAGCTATACTGTCCATTTACTTGAATTCTGTAGTCCTATTCACTCGCAAATGTATCAAATAGACACGATAATGGACTACAACGAGGTAGACTGATCTTTTACTCAGGCTGGCACAAAACTAGATACCATCAATTCCGTTGCAAGCTGGGATGCTACATCTAGTACACAACAAATACACAGATCTCAAGCTTTAACTAACCCTGTATATTTCTACTAGCTATGGTGTGCATCAAATCCCAACTTGCTAGTACAAAACAATGCCTCTTTTTATTTATTTTAAAGCAATAAGCTGCTTAATCATTCGGTAACCATATATACGATCTAGTCAAGTAAATCATTTCTTAATAATAGGTAAAGCGGTTGGTTTCATCGATTTCATATCCAAACTAATTTTGCATTGGCACTATTGTCCCGAATATGCAAACATATGCACAATTTCAAAACTAGGTTTGGTACTAATCTGAAGACAGCCTACCATTGTCAACAAATATGCCCAATTTCTAAACTATCCAGAGGGTTGTTTGCATCGAGCAAGAACTCTATCCCAAATATGTTGACCAATTTCTAAACTATCCAGAGGGTTGTTTGCATCGAGCAAGAACTCTATCCCAAATATGTTGACATTCCATGAATACAGGTGCTATTTACTTCTGAATTACACGGCCTGTCAGTTTACCTTGCAAACAGCAGACGCGGCCGAGGGCGTGCTCCATGGATTGCCGTCGAGTTCAAGTATCAGGGCGCAGGCGGCGTCGGCGTCCACGAAGAGGAAGGAATTTCCGGGTGCATAGGGGAGGGGCGTCGGCGTCGCAACAAACGTTTGCCCACAAACGTGCGGCTGAGGTGTCGGTGGCGTGGCGCCATGCAAGGGGCGTCGTCGGACGCGACCTCCCGTGTGGAGGCGACGTCAGTGCGCTCGCTCGTCGTCCAGTTCCGCTGTAGATGGGGACGGGCCGTCGACGGATGTGACCCAGCCACAGTTGACGGAGGCGGCGTGCAGGCAGAACTGGAGAGGGGACTGAGGGTGGATGCGGCACGAGTTGGAGGGTGGAGGCGGTCGACGGATGTGACCTCGGCAGCGGCGTCCTCACGTGGAGAGCGGACTGGGGGTGACGGCGGCGCAAGTGCTGGGTGCAGGCCGGAGGGAGTCGACGGATAGTCAACGAAGTGTTCGGGTCGTGTTCGTCGTTACAGGCGCCTTAGTCATTATTTTTTCCAATAAATTACAAGTACCTGGGCTGCTGGCCTAATTTCTCTCAACCGTTAGATCAAACCATACTGGTCATGTTTAGGCAGTAAAAGGTACCATAAAAGTTGCCAATGAGAATGATAAGAAGACAAAACTGATTGTGTATGTAAGAACTTGTGGTCAAATGGATCCATGTGAATTCTTATTGAAAAAAAGGTTCCAACATGATATTTACATGGCATGTATTTTGTTAGGAAATCACATCGAACCATTTCCATTTAAATTAGTTAAAATACTATGTCGCATATATATATTGCAAAAGTCTGAAACACCTTGTTCTCGTACTCATAGTCTAAATCGAGCTCTCACTTTAAATCCTTCATTTTTTAACCCTAATATCTCCAATCCCAGTCTTCCTGGACGTTTTTCTGGCATAGTCTCGTTTGTGTGCTCAGATTAGATGATGTGGCGAGGATTACAGGAACGGGATGCCATGATGGGCTGGTCCATCAAGTAAACCGCAAACCTTATTTCATTCCCATATGTCCCACTAATCCCTGCCACGTCACCTAATCCCATAGCACACACGAGAATAGGTCAGAATACTTCCTGGAAGACAAGGATTGAAGAGATCAGGGTTTGAAAATCAGGGATTCGAAGTGAGAGCTCGTTTCATGCTTTGAGTACGAGATCAAGGTTCGTTGCAGACTTTTGCCTATATATTTGTAAGCCAGATCAAGCCTAACCAAACACCCACTATGTCGTGTAGTTCGTTTCCCTAACAGCAGTGCAACATCTAGACGACATGCCCACGAGCAATGGAGAACCAAGGTTTTGATTCCGCTTCATGCCGAGGGACATAATTGGTTGAAAGTTATTTGAATGATAATAGTTAGCTGAAGGTTAGCAAAAATGCCATTTGGTAAAAAACATACACTAGTAGAAAATACCCATTTAGTCCCGGTTCGGTTGGGCCATTAGTCCCGGTTCCCGAACCGAGACTAGGCAATCAGGACTAATGCTAGTCCCGGTTCGGCCACGAATCGGGACTAATGGGGTTCCACGTGGCCCGCTCTCGTGAGGAGCTTTTTAGTCCCGGTTCGTGGCTCGAACCGGTATTAAAGGTCTTTTCTATTTCGTTTTTCAAAAAACGATTTTATTTTCGAATTTTATTTTCAATTTTTTTGAATCTTTGAATTGTTGGACTCACATCCTCACACTACTCCACCCATAATTACACTTAATCTTTGGTCAAATTTCAATCTTGGTCAAACTTCACGGTCGGTCACCCATCCTCACACTACTCCACCCCTAGCACGCTTAACATCTTGGTTCCTTCTCATCCCTCTTCCTATAATCTAGTTGTAACTTCTAACCTTATGTATATAGTACGCTATTAATCATATTAACCTATGGATCATGTGGGTCACGCTTAACATTCTTTGAATTCCAAATAATTATTTAAATATACAAAAATGACCAAGTAATAATAATATTGAATAAATCTAAAAATAAATGAGTTTTATTATTTTTTTGGCATTAATTCATTTAATATGGCATAATTTATATCTTTAAATCTTTAAATCTGTAAATCAAAATTGAACAAATAATATGTCCATTATTATTAGAAAAATGTGAAGAATCCAAATATAACATCATTTTAATTTTTTTAATTTTTTTAAAAAATTCAAAAATCTGAATATTGACTCTTTTTATATTTCAAAAATCTAAAAAAATTCAAAACGGCTGAAGGCGGTTGGATTCGGAATGGAATTTTTTGCCGATAATTTTGTTATATTATACGTTTTTTCCGACATCATATGCAAAAATAGCGGCCATTTGAAGTTTTATTAACTTTTTTTGCAAAATAAGTCGAAATTCATGTTTGTTAATTTTCGTGACAGGTATATCACTTAATACAACTATAGTTCAAAGGGTTTTATTTTTTTTGAAAGTTTAACAATTTTCTGCGATTTGTTTTTGAAACTAGAAAGGCGATTCACGCGCGGGGAGGGGGGGGGGTGGTGTGGATTTCCTCCTGCCGCGGAAATTGTCTTTAGTCCCGGTTCGAGATTCAAACCGGGACTAAAGATAGACCCTTTAGTCCCGGTTTGAGACACCAACCGGGACTAAAGGGGCTTGCCCTTTTTGTCCTGGTTCCAGCCACGAACCGGGACTAATACCCCCATCCGAACCAGGACCAATGGCTCACGGGGCCCTTGAAAGTGCATGCTTGCCCCCATGCGTGGTTTTGGTAATTAATGACAATCCTTATGGACTAATGTTTGCATTGAGATATTCTTGTAGGTCATGTCCATAGGAAAAGATTGGAGTTCATGTGTTGGACTCTAGAAGATTACATGATGATCAATGCTCTATTCATGGTTTTATATGAAGAATGGTCATATGTAGAGAAGATGAAGTGCAAGTTCAAGAGAAGCATCTCGAAGAAATCATATGCATGAAGCTTGCCACCCATTTGGAGATAATGGTCAAGTGAAGATGTTCCTAAGAGTGGCACTCCCATCTTGGTGTATGGGGGAGCAACATTTGAATCTTCACCAAGCAAAGAGCAATCAAGAAAGGTGTTCCATCTTGAGAGAGCAAGATCGTCATCATCGAGCTCAAGTGGAATGCGCAAGGCAAAGGTATGATCTTGATAGGTTTTCTATTTTACCGGTCTCATATTATTAGTGGGAGACCGGGTTTTAGGATAGACGGCGTACTATCAAGAGGGGTTCTCAAGTGAGTAACTTGATCGCATCTTTGTGGAGAGCTCATACCGTTGCATACTTGGCATATCATCTTTCTTGGTTCTTATTTGGCTTTTCTCCTTGTTGTGTTTTGGTGCTTGTCGTGATCTTCATGACAAGCCCAAGTTCTTCGAAAACGGATTTCTTATGGAAAACTTGTTGCGTTTTCGTGTTGGAAATATTATCGGTCCACCTTTGAGATAGGGTCCACACCTCTCCATGTGTGGTATCCCCTCTATATTTGTGGCAAAGCTCTTGTCGTTACCTTTCCAACGCAATTGGATTCACCTGTTTTGGAGTTCATACGAGAAAGTTATTGCATTTCAGGTTTTGCAGTTTCACTGTTTTCAGGCCGGAGTCTCCGGTCTTCTGGACCGGAGTCTCCGGTCCTTGGTTTTCCTCGGAGAGTGTTTTTCTTGTTCAACCCCTGGTGGGGGCCGGAGTTTCTGGCCCAAGGGGCCGGAGTATGCGCCCCAGGCCGGAGTTTCCGGTTCCAGGGGCCGGAGTTTCTGCCTGAGCTTCTCTCGTCTGTTTGTTGTTCACCTCCTGGTGTGGGCCGGAGTTTCCGCCCCCAAGGGGCCGGAGTTTCCGCCCCAGGCCGGAGTATCCGGTCACTTGGACCGGAAACTCCGGTGTGAATCTGGCTGCAACGGCTACTTTTCTGGGAGGGGTATAAATACCCCTCCACCTTCCTCCAGCCAGCTAGCTGAGCCTAGCAACCTTTGTTTTCTCTCTCCTCCATTGTTGCAAGCTCATTTCCTTGATATCTCTCAATCCCTCCACCCAAACTCTTTGATCTTTGGAGGATTGAAGGAGAAGACCTAGATCTACATTTCCACCAATCAATATCTCCTCTAAGTGAGGGGAACATAGTGGATCTAGTTCTTGGAGTTCTTGAGTGGTTCTCCTCTTTGTTCTTCCTCTCTTATTCCCCCATAAGCATTTGTTGCTTTGTTGGAAGTTGAGAGTGGAGGACTTGAGCACTTGTGCTCTTGCCTTTTGCATTTGGTGCATCGGTGTGCTCTCCACGAGGATTCGTGGAAGTTAAAATCTTGTGAACTTGTTACTCTTGGGTCTTCGGGCCCTAGACGCCTTTGTGGTGGTTGGACCCTTGTGTGGTCACTTGAAGCCGTTCGGGAGCCCCCAATCCCTTTGTGGGTTGTGCCTCGGATTGTTGTTGAAAGCCGTTCGGGAGCCCCCAATCCCATTGTGGGTTGTGCCCCGGATTGTTGTTGAAAGGCTCCGGATTCCGCCTCGAAGGAATACCGATAGTGGAAGGTGAACCAAACCTTTGTGGTGCGGTTCATCGGAGAAGAGGGTGAAACCTTTGTGGTTGTTGAACCGTTGTGTCGGTTCACACCTCTCCAATGAGACGTACTCCCTTTCAAGGAGGAACTCGGGAATACATCCTCGTCTCCGCGTGCTTCGGTTATTTCTATACCCGAGCTTTTTACTTATGCACTTTACTTTGTGATAACCTTCGTGTTTGAAGTATTCTATTGCTATCACCTTGTTGCTTGTCTTGCTTAGCATAAGTTGTTGGTGCACATAGGTGAGCCTAGTTTATTTAGGTTGTTGGCTTGTTAATTTAAACACCTAGTTTTATTCCGCAATTAGCAAGACTAAACCGGAAAAGTTTTAATCGCCTATTCACCCTCCTCTAGGCTACATCATTGTCCTTTCAGTCCTGTTAGCTCGAACCGGGACCAATGCCTGGCATTGGTTCCTGGTTTTTACCTGAACCGGGACATTGGTCCCGGTTTTTGCCTGAACCGGGACTAATGGCATTTAGGGCTGCGGATGAAAGGTCCTTTTTCTACTAGTGATACGTTCAACACGGGCATTAGGCGAAAAGTAGTGGCAACCAACGGGGCGGGTGGCACACACGTGTCACTTCCGACGAGGGCAAGCCCGGCTGCAGGTGCAACGTGCGTCCCTACCAAGCTGAAGTTGCACATGTATCTGTAGCAAGGCGGTGGAAGTGTGTTCTCCTGATTAGATCACGACGGGCCTATTTTGCCAAGTCAGTAACGGAGGCGTGGAAAACGGTGGACTCCTCCAGCTACACGGTACGTCAGTTTCGCAGAACATACCAGCCCGACCGGCATGCATTTTGGCTGTTTTTTTTTTACATCATGCATTTTGGCTGCTAGCTGCATGCGAAAAAAAAACTAATACTCCTGCTAATCGCTCACTACTCTGTCAGCTCTGACTAATACTCCTACTAGTATTACTCGACACACTATCAGCTTTATAACTATTAATTTTCTCCTAGTTAGTACTCACTCCGCTCAAAAATAAGTGTCTTAAGTTTGATAAAAAGTGGATGTATCTATACATGAAACGGACGGAGGTAGTACTTGCTGATAACGTACGTGTGCACATAGTCAAACATATGGGCGTGTGCGTGAGACGACCTCAGTTTACCTACATGCGTCATGCTTATAACTAACAATGCATGCATGGAAGAGGGGATGCAGCAGCTAGTGTGACCATGAGAAAAAAATTACTTACTACAAAACTCCAAATTAAGTCCAAACCCCGACGATCGACTAGCATATACTACTATAACTACTACTACTTTGCACGGGAGATGCACCTCGAATCCTTGCTATGGAAGCACCGTGTGGTAGTAGATTCCTCACGAAAGGTACAAAATTAAACCACCGACAAGCATACATGCGATGCCTGAAATGTTACACACGGCCGGAGACAGAAACACGCGTGAAGTAGTTTGAAGTTCAGGCTTTGACAATGCGTCCACTAGTAGTCACCAATGTCGGTATGCTCATGCATGTGTTTTACGCCCAAACTAATTAACAAGCCCATCATCGGTGAAAATTGCGCGGCACCTTGCCTGCTCGCTCATTGCAGTGTCATTTCGGTCGATCTTCCAGTCGAACACCACGTACGCCGCCTATAAGTACGCCTTTGCCTGTGAATCTTTGCATTGCAACAGCTCTGCTATTCCAACTGTTGACACTCGATCGTGTGGTATTGTATATCTTTGCACCGCAAGGGAAAATAGTCAGTAGTATCTTCACGCATAGCAAAGCTCGCCTAGGCTAGGTACGTACATAGTGCCTCGCCGAGCAAATGGCACCGAACTCGCTTGCTTTGCCCCTGTTGCTTCTTCTGGCATGTAACCTTGTCGTCCAGAGCTCGTACGGTTCGAGATCACCTCCGGAGGAGCCGCAGAAGGCTAAGGTCCTTCCTCCGGTGGTTCACGGCGCAGCTGAACCACGCCGCCGCGACGACGGCTCGCCATCCACGGAGGAGGGGGCAGCTGGTCATCGCGGAGCAGACGCTGATGGGGCTGTTGCGACTTCGGCACTGGGCGGCGTTGCTGCTGGGTTAGAGCCGAGGGGTGGAAGAGCAGTGGTGCATCAGGTGCTGAGTCCGAAGCTGGCGCGCCGGGTTCTGCAGGGAGGAGTCGCGGAGGATTCGGCAGCTGGGTCGTCGTGCCGCTCCCACGATGCTCGCATAACATGCCCCCCTCCGGTGCTACCCTGATGCATGCACGGCCGTGATGGATGCATGGGAGTGGGACATGCTAGTGCTCACAGTCGGCTCGATCGTATTGATTATTCATTCATGGATCATCTTATATACTATTGTTGGGTTTGCATTTCCGTTAGTAGTCCATATATCTAATTAACTTTGTTGCATGGATCAGTTAGTATGATACGATGGTGATCATTGTGTAAGATGATGAAGAAAGATAGATTGTGAATGTAAGGAATTGTTATGTATCCACTGTCGATATGATCTAGATATATTTACTTCGAGGTTTTAGCAGTCCAGGGAACGGCTATGTATTGCGAAGTTATGAATAAAAAACCGGAACATGTAGATTTCTATCTCAGGTTCCCTCCATAAACATGCCAAGCAAGAAGTGCCTGTTGATCATCGCCGCCAACCCGGTTGATCATCGCCGCAC
Source organism: Poa pratensis (assembly GCA_947311845.1). Classification (NCBI taxonomy): domain Eukaryota; kingdom Viridiplantae; phylum Streptophyta; class Magnoliopsida; order Poales; family Poaceae; genus Poa; species Poa pratensis. The sequence continues at coordinate 144,584,881 of CAMZMU010000041.1, forward strand.
CAAGCACATCCAGCTGGACATTCATTTTGTTCGGGAACAGGTGGCTCTCGGTCATGTACGTGTATTACATGTACCCACCTGTCAACAGTTTGCGGACATCATGACGAAGGGCTTACCTACGGCGCCTTTCGAGGAGTTTCGGTCCAGTCTTTGCGTCGGACGCGGCGACGCTTCGACTGCGGGGGGGGGGGGGGGGGGGGGGGGTGTTGAGATGTATTTTCCAAGTACGTTCCTTGTAGAGCAAGTCACCTCTTTCCATGTATAGATGAGGATACCGACTGCCTTTGTACTATATATTTGTACGTGCTTTGCACCCGATGAATCAATCGTGAGTTGCATCAATCCTCTACACCCCCAAGTAAGAAGCGCAATATGACTGTTGGCACTGAATTTGTATTGTCAATTTCCATGGTTATTGAGCTGATGAACTATTTGTGTTTGTGCAGCCCGATCTTCAGCCACTTGGCGGGGAAGACCTCGGTGTGGAAGGCGATCTCTCCGGAGGTGCTGGAGGCGGCGTTCAACACGTCGCCGGAGATGGAGAAGCTGTTCCGGTCCAAGAGGCTCGACTCGGAGATCTTCTTCGCCCCCAACTAGGAAGTCATTCAGGAAAATAAATAAGTTTAGGATATTCCAGTCCGTCAGTTAAGCTACTCGTTGTGATTCGTTTGTTAAACAGTGTGTCCGCCAGTTTAGCTAGCTGGTTATGATTCGTTTGTTAAACAGTCCATTTGAGTTCGAGATGGCTAGCTTCAGAAATGATGAATGCAATTGATATATCGTTTGATGATGTTTCCATCTTATCGGGTGAATTGTTTTTTGTTTTATTTTTTAGTCTCTACTAGCAACTGCACAATATTAGAGTTCTACTTTTTTTTCAATGTTCATGATATCTATTATCGTTAACTTATCGGTCGCACCAAGATAAGTGATAAATCAACTGATCGGACGATAAATCGATTTTTATCAGTTGACTATTTATCGGCCATTTTTTTGTAAATCCCAGATTCCTGCATTAATAAAACATCTAAAATATGCTATACGAATAGATTAGGTTGGCACTATAAAGATATATTATATTTAATAATACTAAAGATTCTACGATTAACATCATTAATCCTAGATTCCAGTGCTGGAAAACGATATATGATAAACTCGGTCGGTATGTCTTATCGGTCAACCCGCGATAAGACGATAAATCGGAATCATATGTTCTTTTTTAACAAGTTGTTTCCTTTTTTCCTCCCTCGGGACCTTTTGTTTTGTTTCGAGTGTTGGCCTTTTTTGTGTGTGTGTTTTACAGTTGTGTAATCAATATTTTATTTAGAACATACATCAGTATATTCCTCTTTCGTAAGTGTGCAAGTGAAGTGCTTGGCTGGAAATCAGTAGACATTCATGCTCTCACCCCTTCACATGGCCAAATCACTGTCCCAGCTCGGTATGCACTGTAAGGTAATGCTCTAACTATTACCCATTAGAGCATCTCCACCGGCGCTCCCAATAACACGTTACCGCGTTATTGGGAGTAGCTCACCCACCGGTCGCTGCCAATAGATGCTCCTAACATAATTTTTGATCAAATTCAAATAGCGACGCGACGGTCAAGTTCGAACAAGGATGGTCTAGTTCACACACCAAAAGCATTACCAGGTTGTTGTTGCGCGCGTGTGGTGCACGCCCATCAGTATCCGACGTGACGCGTGTTGCCGCAGTGGCCGCCACGCCTGGTTGTCTTACTAGGAACAAGATGCGAAGCAGGGTTGCCGGATGTTGTATTGGGCCCATCGACAAGTTTTTGGTTATTGAAAGCGCCAGTGGGGAGATTTCGTGTCGCCGCGACCAATAATCCTATTAAGAGCGCTATTGGAGCGCCGGTGGAGATGCTCTTAGCGTGTCCTTCACACGGGATGCTAAACTAAGCAAATCCTTGCTAGTCTGCAAGTACTCTTATAGTATATTCCTTGCAAAAATGTAATGGCATTCTGGCGTACTGAGATCCCGTGCCTCGCCTCTATCAAGGCACGCTGTGCCTCGCGGCTGAGATCCACCGTCCATCCTACATCCAACGGACTGCAACTAGTCAACACGAAATAGACTTGGTCCGCTCAGTCCGTCCCCTTCCTCTGTTCCATGCGCGGCGACGCGAGGCGAGCTGTTGGTCCCGTCGCCGAGCCTCGCTGCTGCTCTCCCGTCACCGAGCTGTAGGGAAAGGAGCCAGCTCCCAATATGGCGCCGTGGGGAAGGGAGACGAGCTGCTCCGGCTGCTCCTCCAGGACATGAGGAAACGGCCTCGACGACCGCCCACCTCTGGCTGCTCCGTCCGCCTGCCCTCTGGCGGCTCCTCCAGGACATGAGGGGGTTGTCGGAGCGGAGGGCTCACAGGGCTACGGAGGAGGCCGGCGGGGACAAGGAGCTCGTCGGAGTGGAGGGCTCACAGGGCTGCGGAGGAGGCCGGCGGGGACAAGGAGCTCGTCGGAGCGGAGGGCTCACAGGGCTGCGGAGGAGGCCGACGGGGACAAGGAGCTCGTCGGAGCGGGGCTGGGGAGGAGAAGGCCGTGGGGCCAGAGTGGCTTGCCGGCGCCGCTTATCCGGTGTCCGTCGCCTGAGCTCCCATGGCTCCTTTCCCATGACGGCGACGGTGGCGACGGCGGCAAAACTCTGCACCTGAGTTCCCGCCGGCGAGCAGGTCCAATTTCTCCTTCGCGCGTGAGGAACAGAAGAGGAAGGGGACGAGAGCAGGTCCAATTTCGTGTTGACTCATTGCAGTCCGTTGGATGCGGGATGGACGGTGTATCTCAGCCGCGAGGCACAGCATGCCTTGATAGAGGCGGGGCACGGGATCTCAGTCCCATTCTGGCACCCTAGACACGTACGGAGACACGCGTGGTAGTATATTCCTCGTAGTAGTTGTAGCAGTATAAAACACAGAACATGCATGCATGTTTGACATGCGTACTTAATCAGTTTTCCAGGCAGATCGACTGTTTGTTCCTCTGAAGTTCAGACTTTGCTAATCAACATGCATGTGTGTGTTCGTTCACACGCTAATCAACAAGATGACATTGTGGGTGCTGAGATCGAAGCTGGCGCACGGATTCTGCAGGAAGGAGGAGAGACGCCGGAGGACTAACGAACGACGCTCGCGTAACTTGCCCACCCCCAGCGCTGCACTAACGAACGTACGGCCGTGATGGACGTGACATGTATGCGAGTGCATAGTGCAGACACTCCTCTCCTAGCTGATCGATTTTAGTTATTCATCCATGTATGGATCATCACATCTATATTTCTTTGTTGACATTTCTGTTAGTCCTACATCTAAGTAACTTTGTTGTATAGATCAGTATGATGTGATGCGATCATTGATGAAAATGATAAGAAGAAAATACTGATTGTGTATGTAAAAACTTGTGGTCAAATGGATCCATTCTGTGAGTTCTTATTGAAAAAAAGGTTCCAACATGATATTGACATGGCATGTATTTTGTTAGGAAATCACATCGAACCCTTTCCATTTAAATTAGTTGAAAGACTATGTCGTATATATATTTGTAAGCCAGATCAAAGCCTAACCGAACAGCCACAATGTCGTGAAGTTCGTTTCCCTAACAGCAGCGCAACATCTAGACGACCTGCCCGCGAGCAATGGATAACCAAGGTTTTGATTCCGGGTAGGAAAACATTCCTGAGGGGCCGGGAGTTTTTTCGGTTACCGCAGTAACCGGAAAATTCTGACGGTTACCTGAAAAATTTCAATTCAAATTCCTCGACATGATCATTTACTCAGTGTTTTCGTTAAAATTAAAAAATGTTATTTTTTCTCGGTAGGAAAAATTCTCTCTCGGGTGCTTGGGAAATCTACGGAGGACCCACCTCGGCCTCTTCCTCGTTCAACACGAACATTAGGCGAAAGGCAGTGGCGACCCGCTGCTACTCGACGGGGCAGGCGGCACATAAGTGTCACTTCTGACGAGGGCTAGCCCTCCTGCAGGTGCAATGTGCGTCCCTACCAAGCTGAAGTGGCACATGTATCTGTAACAAGGCGGTGGCAGTTTTCTCCTGATCAGAGATCACAACGGGCCTATTTTCGGAATGCAGATTTCTTGCTCCCGAGCACCAGTGGTCCCTCTCTTTGAAAATATTCAGAAAAATAATTTAAAGTTTAAAAAAATCCAAAAAAATCGTGCATGTTCTCAATCATATATTCTTTATGCGTGCAAAATCACATTGCGAAATACATTGTATTCGGAGCTACACAAAAATGAGAAATTTTCGGATCTGAGTATAGTTGTTTTAAATTTCCAAATTTTGTTAGTTTTGTGCAGCCCATAATACAAAAAAAATTAGTACTGTAATTTAGCACGCTTGTAATATACATCAGTGAGAACATGCCTGATGTTTTTCAGATTTGTTTGAAACTTTTAAATACTATTTATGATTTTTTTCAAACGGAGGGGGCACTGGTATTAGGGAGCAAATGTGACTTTTCGCCTATTTTCCCAAGTCACTAACGGAGGCGTGGAAAACAGTGGACTCCTCCAGCTACACGGTACGTCAGTTTCGCAGAAGATACCAGCCCGACCGGCATGCATTTTGGCTGTTTTTTTTACATCATGCATTTTGGCTGCTAGCTGCACGCGGAAAGAAAACAATACTCCTGCTAATCGCTCACTACTCTGTCGGCTCTGACTAATACCCTACTAGTATTACTCGACACATAACTACTCCTAGTTAGTACTTGCTGGTAACGTACGTGTGCACATGGTCAAACATATGGGCGTGTGCGTGAGACGACCTCAGTTTACCTACATGCGTCATGCTTATAACTAACAATGCATGCATGTAAGGCTTATTCACGGCCAACCATGTACGAGGATTCGTGTCAAGCTGTTAAGAGTGTCGGAAGAATACGAGCTATCCACGAAAGTAAGCCGCCGCCACCGTTTAGAAGCCTAGCCGCCCGCTTCTCCTCCTCCACCGTAGATCGGTTCCCCCTCCTCCGGCCGGCCTTATCGGCGTCGGGAGGGGTGGGGTATCCGATCTATGAGTAGAGTTTTTAATAAAAATAATGTTTCAATTTAGTGTTTTGGTTGTCGTCGTCTTCATCAATGGAGATGACATCTTATACAATAAGCAATTTTTCGGCCTTCGTTCGACGGCGAGATCTCCTTCCCGACGTCAATGGTGGTTTTGGAAGATTAAGTTTGTCTAGGTATGGTTATTCAGATCTTGCTTCGCCAGATCAATTTTGGATTGTTTCTCATGATTGCCGTGAGGAGGATTGTCCTCGTAATATCTGTCCGGCTACTACGTCATCGGCAATGCTGATTCGTTCTCTCGGCTCCTAACGACGTCGACAAAGTTGTTCGGTTGTTTGTCCCTGGAATATCAGTGTTGGTGCTCTTGCCGATGTTGCTTGATTAATTTAATGGCTGTGGGGCATGCACACAGTCTTGACATTGAGGCTCAAAATTAAAAGTACACAACTATACTACTTTGATCGACTAGCACATACAGTACGTGATCTAGTAATACAACTACTACTTTGCACGGGAGATGCACCTCGAATCCTTGCTATGGAAGCACCGTGTGGTAGTAGATTCCTCACAAAAGGTACTGCAGTACGTCGTAGCATAAACGTTAAAGTAGAAAATTAAACCACCGACAAGCATACATGCGATGCCTGAAATGCTACACACGGCCGGAGACAGAAACACGCGTGTAGTAGTTTGAAGTTCAGGCTTTGACAATGCGTCACCAATGTCGGTATGCTCATGCATGTGTTTTACGCCCAAACTAATTAACAAGCCCCTCATCGGTGAAAATTGCGCGGCACCTTGCCTGCTCGCTCATTGCGGTGTCATTTCGGTCGATCTTCCAGTCTAACACCACGTACGCCGCCTATAAGTTAGCCTTTGCCTGTGAATTAATCCCTGCATTGTAACAGCTCTATTCCAACTTTTGACACTTGTGTGGCATTGTATATCTTTGCACCGCAAGGGAAATAGTCAGTAGTATCTCCAAGCATAGCAAAGCTCGCCTAGGTACGTATATAGCGTGCCTCGCCGAGCAAATGGCACGGTACTCGCTTGCTTTGCCCCTGTTGCTTCTTCTGGCATGTAACCTTGTCGTCCAGAGCTCGTACGGTTCGAGATCACCTCCGGAGGAGCCGCAGAAGGCTAAGGTCCTTCCTCCGGTGGTTCACGGCGCAGCTGAACTACGGCGCCGCGACGACGGCTCACCATCCACGGAGGAGGGGGCAGCTGGTCATCGTGGAGCAGACGCTCATGGGGCTGTTGCGACTTCGGCACTGGGCGGCGTTGGTGCTGGGTTAGAGCCGAGGGGTGGAAGAGCAGTGGTGCATCAGGCGCTGAGAACAATGCTGAGTCCGAAGCTGGCGCGCCGGGTTCTGCAGGGAGGAGTCGCGGAGGATTCGGCAGCCGGGTCGTCGTGCCGCTCCCACGATGCTCGCATAACATGCCCCCCTCCGGTGCAACCCTGATGCATGCACGGCCGTGATGGATGCATGGGAGTGGGACATGCTAGTGCTCACAGTCGGCTCGATCGTATTGGTTATTCATTCATGGATCATCGTATATTTATTGTTGTGTTTACATTTCCGTTAGTCGTCCATATATCTAATTAACTTTGTTGCATGGATCAGTTAGTATGATACGATGGTCACCATTGTGTAAGATGAAGAAAGATAGATTGTGAATGTAAGGAATTGTTATGTATCCACTGTCGATCATCTAGATATATTTACTTCGAGGTTTTAGCAGTCCAGGGAACGGCTATGTATTGCGAAGTTATGAATAAAAAACCGGAACGTGTAGATTTCTCTCTCAGGTTCCCTCCATAAACATGCCAAGCAAGTAGTGCCTGTGGACCGTAACAAGCTCTAAAGTACTATGGCGCAGATACACACAGAAATGACTTGTACGTGCAGATCGATTTGGAGCGATTTCGTTGATCCAGCTCGAATTTTGGACGAAACGCTATTACTTTCAGAATATGTGGACCAATGTATCTTGTTTTGGTAAGTCAGTACAAACGACGCTATATCTCTCTCGAGGTCTCTCCTCCAGCTACACGCTACATCAGTTTCCGAGAAATACGAGTGTAGCTCGCCATGCATTTTGGCATATGGCAATTGGCAGTCGATCGAGCTGCTCACACAAAGAATACTTCTCAGTACTCTCTAACCTCTGACTGAACTGCTACTAAAGACTGCAGCTCTGACTAATACTCCTGGTACTACTCGGCACTCCTATCAGCCATGACTAGTTAATATATATTCCTGCTACGTACTTCCTCTGTTTCAAATTACTTGACTTGGATTCCAAATTACTTGACTTGGCTTTGTCCAAATACGGATGTATCTATACTTGTTTAGTGTCTAGATACATCCGTATTTGTACAAACCCAAATCAAATAATTTGGAACGGAGTAAGTAGTACTTTATGGTACCGTGCGTGCGTGCATGTAGTCAAACATGGGTGTGCGTGAGGCCACCTCGGATTACCTACCATGCATAAAGTGGTGAAGAACCGCCTGCAGTGTGAACAGTGCAAAATTTCTCCATACACAACACTCCAAATTACATCCCCAAATCCAATCAGCCACTGGTGAGCAGTACTACTTTGCCCGGGATGCAGCACATACACCTGCTAAACGGATCCTTAACTTGATACTATGCAAGTATTCTAGTAGTATACTCCTCGCAAAAAGGTACTCCCTCCGTTTTTTAATATAAGAAATTTTAGGTGATACACATGTTGTCTATATGCACACTAAAATAAGTGAACATGTACACAAAAATATGTCTACATACATTTTTGTGCATGTGCATGTGGACAAAAGCTAAAACATCTTATATTAAAAAAACGGAGGGAGTACTAGCTAGTACGTACCCGAATAGTTCATATGGAGCACGGGCACTGTGGGAGACCGTTTTGACTTTTTTGAAAACATTTCAAAAAATTCGAAAGAAAATACCTTGATGTAGCTAGCTTTGTGCACTTTAAGCATGCAAATTTTCAATGTCAAATACCTCTTATTTTAGGCTCAGCAAAAAAAAGACAAATCCAACAATTTCTGAAGAAAAAAACAAATCGCACAGTTCACGCACAAGATCTGCATATTTGTTATTTTTGCCGAGTCTAGAATACAAGATATTTTGCATCAAAAAAATTACACATTGGTAATGCATAGTATTGAGTACATCATAATGTTTTTTTTGTAGCTTCAAAATTAAATTTCCCAAATACAATAAAAAAGGGGCTACCTGCAGCTCGGGAGCCAAATCACCGTACTCGTTGTACTGTGGAATAAAGTTCTAAACCACTGACAAGCACTGCATATATGTTTGACACGGGGACATGCGTAGTTCCACACTGGGTCAACTGAAAACTATGTGCCGCCCAAAAACCCAAGGTTGAATTGGTTTAGAGACATGCGCCTGCTTAATCAAGCCTCGTTAGCTTGTCGGGCTTGGCAACTGATTACTTTTCCAAACAGTCTCTATGCTCGGGTTTTTGAAAGCTCGATATTACCCACATGGAGAGCTCATGGACACGGTCTTCACTGGAAATCCTTCTTCTTATTGACTGTGATCCCATGGCTTGGAACTTTTGAAGAAAGGCCTAGTCTGGCGCGGTGGGAACGGGCATAGCATAAGGATTTGGCAAGATAGTTGGCAGACAAGATCGTCGTACAGCAAAACCCTTACTCTGGAAGGTAACAGACAGATTAGACGTGTCTCTGAACTTTTGGACGAGCACGGTAACTAGAACGTTCAGAAGGTTCATGATACCTTTCTTTCCCAGCGATGCGAAGATATTATTAGAATCAAGCCGTCAAGACACGGCCACGAGGATGTTCTAGCTTGGATGTCGGAAGTCAGAACGATCTGATATCTTTTCTATCAGGTCAGCGTACAAGTTGGCTTTTAACAAGTTACCGGTACAATGCAATTATGGTGCATCTAGCTCTCGGTCGACCGGGGAGGATTCAGGAAGAGAATCTGTAGTTCTTCGGTCCCCAAAGGTGAAGAAGTTTGCATGGAGAGCGGCTTCAAATGCTCTAGCTACGAAGGGAAATAAGTCGAGCAGGAATATGAAAGTGACCGGCTTATGTTGTAATTGCAATAGGGAGAAGGAGGATGTGACTCCGCATTATTGCTCTGTCCTCATGCACACCATCTTTGGAATGCTATGCGAGAGTGCTGGCACCTTACCACGGACGACGATATGCAGGCACCTCCTGAGTTAATTGCACTGGCGGCCACACAACTTGTCGGATACGTGCACTTAAGTCACACATCTAGAGAACATGGTTTTTTGGTCACACAACTGAACTTTTAGTGCACGCTGGTCACTAACCCCACATGTCAGTCCGTTTTCCATTTTACGATGTTGACATGGACATGTAATTTTGCATAAAACCTCCTCAGTCTTGCTTTCACTCGATCTTGATGAATAGACCGGTTCAGTTGATTGACAACAGATTACTCGTGGCTTGAAGAATGTGGTATGCAAGGAACGAGATTACCCATGATAAACCCTTTCTTTCAGTAGAGAGAGATCGAGGATGAGAGAGATCAAGGAGGTCGGTGGCCACAGATAATGCGTATCTGTAATGGGCCTGATGCATTGCACATGAATCTGTATGTTTTTGCCTTCTACACGGCACATCTTTTTTGTCAAAAATCACTATGCATCGCATACCCTTTTACTCCCTCCGTTCAACAATATAAGTTGTTTTTAGACTTTTTTCACATTCATATGTACACACATGTATCTAGACATATTTAAGTGCATGTGTCTATTTTTTTTAGTATGAATATAGATATGCATGTATAACACCTAAAACATCATACATTGTGGAACGGAGGGAGTAGTTTTTAACCGTGTGCGATTGCGGAATCTGTCCGAACGTCGATCGCACACAGTTTTTCCCCGAAAGGTATACGGATGAGTAATTTATTACAATTTGGAGAAAATGGTGGTATGCGATCGGTTGATTAAAATCGACTGATCTATACTAGACTACTACTAGTAACAGTAAGTTTCACAAAAGATACCGGCCCTGCATGCATTTTGTCTGCTAGCTTCATGGTTCATATAGAAAGGATACTAAGACTAGCCATAGTGGAGAGTATCATACACTAGTATCATGCATATGATACTAGTCTATGTTACTAGTTTCATAGTGGGTAGTAACATATTTGTGGTATCATATACTAGTGTATTTATTAGGATGCACACACATGTTGTCTTGGAATCCGTTATGTTACGGTATCTACCTATGATACCACTACCATCTTTCTCCTCATTAACTGCAGTGACACGTCATCTTTTTGCCAACGTAGCATGCATGATACTACCTATGTTACTCCCACTATGGCTAGTCTAATACTCCTACTAGTATTACTCGACACTCTGTCAGCTCTGATTGGTTAATCTTCCTACTTATGTACTTAATGTCACGGCAGCTCCGCACGTGTGCACATGGTCAAATATGTCGGCCGTGCATGCTTTATAATTAACCATGCATGCATGGGCGATCGAAGAACAACCTCCATGCAGTGTGAACCTTGAGAAATTTCTGCGTAATGCAAAACTCAATGAAGTCCTAACTCCGACGACTAGCATATACTAGTGCTGCTACTTTGCCCAGGAGAGTCACGTAAGCGAATCCTCGCTATGCTGTAGTATATTCCTCGCAAAAAGGTGCATGCCGTAGTAGTAGTGGTACACAGTACAAAACCACCGACAAGCACTGCGTGCATGTTTGAAATGCTAGCCACAGCCGGAGACAGGCGTAGTTTCCGGGCAGACTGTTGTCCGTTTGAAGTTTCAGGCTTTGACAATGCCTCCTCGTTGTTGGTATGCTCGTGTGTTTTACGCGCACACACTAATTAACAAGTCCCTCCTCAGTGAAAATTGGGCGGCACCTTGTCTGCCCATTGCCGTGTCACTTCGGTCCATCTCCAGTCTCACACCACGCCGCCTATAAGTACGTCCTGTTTTGCCTGTAAATCTCTGCATTGTAACAGTTCTTCAAGCAGAGCTCGCGTAGGTACGTGCTGCCACGCCGAAACCCTGACCACATGGCACGGTACTCGCTTGCTTTGCTCTTGTTGCTTCTTCTGTCATGTAACCTTGTCCAGAGCTCGTACGGTTCGAGATCGCCACCAGAAGAGCCGCGAAATCCTGAGGTCCATTCTCCGGTGGCTCACGGCGCCGCCGAACCACGCCGCCGCGACGACGGCTCGCCCTCCACGGATGAGGGGGCGACTGTTCATCGCGGACCAGAAGCTGATGGTGCTGCTGCGACTTCAGCACTAGGCCGGGTTGGTGGTGGCTCGGCGCAGAGGGATGGAAGAGCAATGATGAAGCAGGTGCTAAGAACAAAGCTGTCGCGCGCCGGATTCTGCCCGCAGCCGGGTCGTCGTGCCGCTCCCATGACGCTCACCTAGCATGCACCCTCCGGCGCTGCACTAACGCACGGCGATGGACCTCGTGACATGCTAGTGCTTACAGGATCGATTTGATCATTCATTCCTGAATCGTCGCATATTTTTATTTGTTTGCTGGTAGATCAGTATGACAATGTAATCATTGCGTAAAATGAAGAAACATAGATTGTGAATGTAAGAAATTGTTATGATCTACAAATATTGTTATCTACTTCAAGGTTTTATCTAAAACTGCTATATAATGCGTCGTTAATTATTCTGACCCTAAACGGGAACGTATAGATTTCCATCTCAACTTCTCCATAAACATGTCAAGCAAATTGTGCCTGTGGGCCGTGTGGCAAGCCTTAAGAGGAATATTATCGCACGGACACACAGAAATGACTTGTACGTGCAGATTTTGAGCGATGTCGTTGATCCAGCTGCTCGAATGCTTGATGAAACGCTTTTACTTTCAGAAATCTGTGGACCAATCTATCTTGTTTCGTAAGTCAGTACACACGACGCTATGTCTATCGGTCTCTCCTCCAGCCACACGCTAGCTACATCAGTTTCGAGATCGTAAGAGAAAAGAGGCATTCGGCAGGCATATGAGGGAGGTAACTCAGCAGTAGAAGGGAGTGGCCAGGGCCAGTTCACTGCCCACGGTACTGATCCCCAGGGCCGGGCGGGCAAAATTGGGGGCCGTGTGCCAAAGTATGAAATGAGGCCCTACTCCGTCATTCTCAAAATTCGGCGAATGGTTGTTATATGACATCGGCCGATCGCAAGCGCAGAGGAGAAGACAACTGCAATCTACCCGATCGCAATCGCTGAGCAAGTCAGGTATGAATAGAACCGTACATGTGTCTAGCGTCCTACGCTCGACGCTTCTCGTCGGCTTTGGTACGCCGCTAGCCATCTATAGGCAGCTTGGTCTCGCTCGGTTTTGTACTTATATGACCCACGACTTCATGTTTAGATCCCTTAGGTGAGGGTCTTAGATTTTTTCGAACCCACTAGTAACCGTTAATTTCGTTTTCCTCCAAGATGTATAGCTACCGTATGAAAAAAAAAGGATAAATTTTAAACCAAATGCTTAATAGCAGCTCAACCGTTAATTTCGTTTCTCTCCGAGAAATACAGTTTGTTTTTTTTTGACTTGCTCCGAGAAATACAGTTACCGCAGGAAAAAAGAATGAATTTAAATTTAAAGACCTAATATACTAGCTAAAATCATATGGCTGTTTTCTGTGAGTCGCTGTTAGCGTGCAATACATTTTATTTTTTACAAGAAGAATTGTCAACGACACTAGCCTGGAGATCCTTTGAAAATAATGGGAAAAAATTAAACTAGCGAGAAAGAGGACTCGAGCTGGTAAGACCCCAAAACTTGGGCCCTGTGCGGCCGGCACATTCCGCACCACTATAGGCCGGGGCCTGCTGATCCCTCCCGCCTCCGCGTTGGGCATGGCCATCCTCCCCTTGCAGGCTGCAGCAGACTAGCACCGCACTATCGCAGCCACAATGGCTAATCCAGCGCGCACACAGCCAGACATGCATGGACCAGCAAGCAGCAATGCAGCCGAGCTGCCTTCACATGGCAAGAAGATGAAGAATTAGCGCAAGCAAAAATGTCCGTCATAACCATGCATATGGCGCAAGGTGAGGGGAACCGGCGAAGGAGTGCAGGCGGTGAAGACTGGCTGTTGCTGGAGGGGTGACCTGGGGTGGTGGCGTTGGTGGACGACACCGAGGGCGGGGTGGAGACGTACTGAAGCAATCCCCGACAATCACGGGCTCGTTCATTGGGTGACTCGATCAATATCTCAACTGCGGCTCGCGACGACGGCCCGGAACTGGGGCAGCTGCCGCTGCCGCTGCGGGGGAGCGGCGATGCTGATGCCGCTGCTGCCTCCCCCGCTGATGTCTGTACCCGACCCCATGCTTGGCTAATGCCCACAGGAACGTGCCCTGTGGCTTGCAGATGCGGAAGCTGCTCTTCCTCGTCGCCCTCTTCTTGAAGGCTTTTACTAACTCGGTGGCATCTTTTCTTAGGCTGGTCTGGTCACTACCACCACCAATAGCATTCCCATCTTCAGCTCCAATGTTTGCCAACAGAAATTGTTTCTGTGTTCAGTCAAGGAAGCAGCTATTTCAGCCTTCAGGAAAAAAGACAGGACAAAGCGCAGTAATTCTATGCAAGAGCTCTCTGCTACCTGCCTTCAAAGACAAGAAGGAGCTACAGACAGAAGCCATCTGCTCCTACAGCTTATCATTCTTTTCGACTACAAACTCATATTTATCCTGAAAAGGAACCCAGTTGATCTCAGTACTGTTAGTGTCAAAATGTACTGCAGAAATCTACAACTGAATAAGCAGAGAACAGGTTTAATATATCAAGGCGTTCTTAAGAAATTTCATGGCTTAGTTAGATAGACATTGCAAATTCACAGTGCAACAGTGTATACAGATAGTTAAAAATCAGCTACCAACATGAGTGTACCTTCAGTGTCAGTGACCGCACCTCCTTCTTTAACTTACTGTTTTTCTGAATCATATTTTCGTAGGTGTCCTGCAGTTCAACAACGCAAGATCATTATGCAGCTAACAAATAATGATCAATGGTTGCTGAAAACGACAACATGTTCGTCAACTAAAACTAAATGGCAAATGCTCTCCAAAAACCAACACTCGCATGCACTATTTGCTTAGTTTGGGATGGACTGTTAGAATTTGTGAAGATGGGACAGTACTTAGGTGTCCTGTGGTGTTTCATGCATGTACTTAGTTACCTTCAAAGACAACGCCTGGTTCTCTAGTCTCTACCTTTTTCATTTGCCTTAACCACCTTCTGGTGCTTCTCCAGAAAAACAATTGTAAATGAAATTAGTACACCAAAACAAGCAAAAGAGTGGCTTAGCTTTAGTAGTGAAAGGTAGACCAGAACAATGAAACCAACTTCATAACTAAATACTATGTGCTTAATAGTAGTGGGGAGACAAGATAAAGATGATTACAAGTGCAGTTCAAAAAGGGTTATGTTCAAAAATGATTATTTCCTCTCAATGTATGCAGTTTCTTCAGATATATTGTATGCACTTTCTGAGACACAGTAAACTGAAGATGTCAAACATCTGCAGGTCCCAGCTTGCCATTATTATTCATGTCACCATAAGAAACTGCACCAAAACTCAATTTCGACTAGCACTATAAATTATTCACAAAAAAATGGACTAGCACTTTAAAGAGAACATCAGATCAATTGAAGAAGCTGCTAGCTATCCAAATAAATACTCCTGTGGATCTTGTTAACTTCTTCCTTTTGGGGGATGAATACATGCTGTTAAATTTGTGCGTTTGAACCCGCAAAAAAAGTATTTTGTTACCGTCTACGCACAATCCATCTACCGAGAACCAAGCAATCATAGCATGATGACGACGCCGAGACTTGTTAACGCAGTTAACTCGGCAATCCATTTTGAGTCGTATGAGCATATGCTCTCACTATTCACTTGTTCAAAAAATCGTGTTTCAAAATTTGGGAAAAAAATGGGTGTACAACCCAACATTCTATGCTCGCATATGAAATTTCATGAAAAATACATTTTCTTGTGGCCTTTGTCAAAAAGATGAAAAACAATGTCATGTGATAAGTCATTTTATAGGACCAAAATTTATCTTTTTCACAAGCCACAACAAAAAAAAATTCCACTGACTCCCGGATATCTGTTCGAAATTTTGTTTTGGGATTTTTTTTGGCATTTTATATTATTTTTTAACCGTAATATGAGTATCTAGTACTACGAGCCAAAACATTCAGTCACCAAGTTGGCGGACTTGGAGCTCGAGTAACCACGATGCAACACTTTACTATGCTTAAAAACATAAGCAACAATCTACTATAGGAAATATGTTTTGTAACTTGTAACATAGATAATGTGACATAATAAGAGACAATGTATAAATACAAAAGAACTAGCAATAAAAGATCAAAATTCCTACAATATTGATGAAAGACAGGACAAATTTTCTTGGAAAATATGTCTTGCATTATTAATTCCAAAATAAATATATCATCAAACTTCAAGGCAGTGATTTTCTTTTGAGATGGTGCTTTTCTTTTGAGAAGGAACCTATCCTGACTGCATGGCTGCCTGCGAGTTTTTTCTGACAGTATTTAGTCTGACAATATGCTGCCTGCGAGTTTGTGATGCCCTCTAGGCGAATTGGCTAGTCTTCGAGCGCGCGCTCGCTCGCTTTTCCGTCCACGTCGTGCGCCCCCTATTCCCTTTTAGTCCCATTAATTACCGTGGTGCATTAACTGCGTACATGTTTCGCTTTTTTTCTTTACTGCTAACGACTCCCTGCATGTACGGATCTCTAATCACAATTTTTCTGGAGACATGCGACGTGAGGTTTTTTAGCTGGCCATGCACATGCATAAAAAGCGCTTATCTATTTTCTCTATTCCTTTTTACTCTCTTTATTTTGTTACGTGAATATCTATTTTTTGCTGACCTATTATCTTGTTATATACTCACTTCTCTATTAGATGACTTCCATTTGTCCACATACGGCTATATCTATAAATGTAACATGTATATATATAATGTAAATAAATGGAAATTGTCTCATTTGGAACGGAGGGAATAGATCAGTAAAATAAAAAGGATACGTAAACTGAAAACTTTTTCCTATTCTCTTGAAAGAAACATGTATGTTGTTTGAAAACTCATTTTTCTTAAGCTAAATTTATTTTAAGTTTCCTTTTTGAGCAACATGTTTTTCCCAAAAACAGCTGATTTTTGTTTTGCTAAATTTAGTTTAAGTTTCCTTTTTTTCTTAGACTAAAGCACGCGCGGTGCTGGCAGCTCTCCATTTCCCGTGCATGCGGAGGGAGGCTCAGGGATAATTTGTTTGCTATATGATTGGTAATATTTGACTAGTTCATTTCGTATCAATAACTTATATGCTAGAATATTGGTAATAATGTTTTTAGTATCCCCCACCTGATAATTGGTTTGCTATGTGATTGGTAATATTTGACCGGTTTCTTCTCCTCGATAATTTATATCATGATGTGTTGGCAATAATGTTTATAGTATCCCCTCGTGATAATTTGTTTGATGTATGATTGGTAACATTTCACTAGTTCATTTCTTATCGATAATTTGTATGACAGTGTATTGGTAATAATGTTTTTAGTATCCTCACCTGCTAATTTGTTTGGTATGTGATTGGTAATATTTGACTACTTTTTTCTCCTCGACAATTTATATGATAGTGTGGCTAGCTAGAGAAGTCCCAGGTGAAGAGAAAATAAAAATGGTGCAAAGCCTCATACGCACCTAATGCTAGCTCCCAGGTTCAGGAGCTCAATTTATAACACAGACGTTGTTCGTGGTGCCATAGACGGAGTAGTCGGCGAGCTTCCAACCTGCACCAATGGACACCACGGCAGCAGCAGCAGTGTCTGGTGCATCACTGTGCCTCCATCCATCTCTTGCTTCTCTCCTTCCACAGACAGGTGGAGATGACCAGCCTATTCTGCTTCCATTGGTTGCCGTTGCACATCTACAAACAATTGACATTGAGCTCAGAGGTAGACCACAACATCACCTGGAGACAAAAACAAAAAAGGGGTCAACTCCTGCTCCACTTCTCCCCTTCACAAGGGCCACGGACCATCTGCTGCTCCGTATACCGCTTCAGCGTCCCGTCCAATTACCATTGTCAAAAGAAGCTCGGCTAGTCCGTCCATCACCTGCAAGACAACAAAGCAAGAAAAGTTCACCTCCACAAATGGCACAGGAAACCATTGCTGGACACACAAACAATATACTAAGAGGCTAGGCCAGACATCAACATGCAAAGATGGCAACTGGACATGCACTGAAACATCATGAATAGTTGGTTTTTTAGAAGTGGCACATGGATTTTTGATTTATCTATTTCGGTGAAATAATTGGTTCCATTTACCAGAAAATTTGGATTTTTATTTTTTCAATTTTTTTACTGGTAGGAAGTGGCAGCTACCATTTGTTCAAAAAATTATACTAGTTGGAAGTGGGTTTTTTCGATTCCCACTCATTTATTTTTACCCTAAAAAATCACTAGCTCAAAAAGGGAATTGATTTTTTTTCATTGAGTTTTATTGAATTAAAGAAAATCCAATATTTTTTCCATCGCCCGATACCGCCAACGGCAACATCTAAATTGTGCGGCGGCTTGACGCCGAGCATCTCCAGTTCTTGGCGCCGGACTACAACATCTCTATTGTGCGGTGGCTCGGCGCCAGGAGCATCTCCAGCGCTCGGCACCGACGTCGGCACTGACGACGGCAACTTCTCCGCGGCGGCCCGGACGAGTCAAATTGATAGCTCGGGTTGCCACTGCCCATCGTCTTAGGTTGTGAAATCTAAATATCTTTTTGGCAGAGTCGAGCAATAAGAGTTGTCAAGTGAGATTAATTAGATTTGTTATTCAAATATTCTTTTTTGTTGATAAAAACATACATAGTGCATTATGAAAATTACTCCTAATATGACACATATAATTAAGTGAAAAAAGTGCGCAATCATACTAGGACGACAAAGGTACAACAAAATTATCAACAAAATGGCGCATAAAATGATATAACATCAAATAGTTGTATGTATTAAAGTAGCATGATAATTGTAAGTGGTAACAAAAATATGTTATAATAAACTATCAGATCCTAGTGCTCAAAGTGGAGAAAGATTAAATGAGATTTTGCGGATTTATGGTGAGTGTTCGGGCCAGTGTGTTAATAGAGAGAAGAGCACAGAGAAGAGGAGGATCGAGTACCTGCTAGCTGCTCGCCCCCGTCCAAGACCATCCAGCGATCGAATCGACGATGAAGAGCTCCTGTTCAAGCCCCACCCCACCCCTCACCTCACCAAGCCCAAGTCACAAGTCACGCGCATACCGCACGCGGCTTGTGACCATGGCCTTGTACTTACAGAGAGGGCAGGTTCTATTCTTTCCTTCGTTGTTCACCGGGAGAGGAGAGGATGGATGGATGGAGGGTTGATATATTCCCTGGTGCCACGGATTGATGACATGGCAGGCCCGCCCCTGAAAACAAAACGCCACATTTAATTATGCATGCGCGCTGCTCATAGGCAGGTCATAATTGCGGCTAGTTATGGTGCTCCTTTGCAGTTACCACTTAGTATTCGCATTCATCTCTCCCATCGTCTACCAACAAATGTGACTCTTGGTAGGATTTGCCAAATCTTAAGTAATTTGACCCTCTCTTTTTTTGCGGAAGAAATAATCTGACCCTTACAAGCAGGTTTAGCCGAGAGAAAATTACTGCAATGCAGTGGTAACAAGTTGTGCCTAGCCGACTATAAGCAACTCCATAGTCTTGCAGCTCCTCCTTGTCTAATGCATGCACCTAGATGCTAATTCGGTTGTTTGTGTTCCAGTGCTCCTGGTTTGCGAGGCCACATATTAATTTGGTTCATTCATCATAGAATAAATATGCATCCGCAACAAAAGGCTGCAGCACTACAAATGGCTTGCCAGATGCCCCAGTTCACTACTCTTTTTAATTTCACCTCATCTTTTTAAATCCCAACAAGTTAACCTTTGATATACATTCAAGTGATATTGAATAGCGCTCAACTTGAATATAATTTGATTTCTAACCATCAGGACTACCACAAACTCTTAAACGTTACTCATACGCAATAAGCAAAAAATTTAAGTGGACATGAATGGTTCCACCCACCAAATGGAGCAAAGCTTCACAAATCAGGTTTCAGTTTGTCTAGAGGAAAAACAATTCAAAATTCACAGGTCTCGCAAGATTCACCAAATACATTGGACGGACCCAATCAGCCTAGCAAGCAGCGGTAAAAGCAACAATGCAAATATAATGACATCAACAATGATCAGATCCATCAGGCACAAAAAATAGACAACCACTCTAATTTTGACCTACACTTGTATTCTTCTCTGTATTCACGGTGGTGCGCCGGAAAAAAAACCACATTGAGATCAAACGCATCGTCACGTCCGCTACCCACCTCATCCTTCCAAATTGGACTGTTTAGGTCAGAGACAAAAGGTTCACAGATCATAAACCCCATGTAGGAGCAGGTACATCCATTGAAATCTTCAGCCTCGTTCAGTTGGAGCTACCACCCACGCGTTCCTCCTTGTGGGGTTTGTTTGCCTGGATAGCAAGCAAATGTAAACAACAGTGAGACACTGCGCAGATCATGAACCAAACTACCAAGGGCATTAAATCTAAATACCAGTCATGTAATTAGTCTTATATGTTACTATAGAATATTAATCAAGTGCGCATTGAAAAGCAATAAGATACTAAAATCTGGAAATATGATGCCGCATTACAACCATGCCATGAAAGATTATGGTGAAACGGCACCAATTGTATCTGTCCCATCCTGCCGGCACCGTCAACGACTAGAAGAGGCGATACAAGAGACGATGGAGAGCCTAGGTCTACTATAGGAAGAACATATCTTTGGGTGCATGAGTACAGCAAACAAGAAGCTCTTGCTAGATGTGCCGCCTAGCCCTCCGATGCCCCGCGGCCTTGTGACATGGGGCCTAGCTAGTCTAGCCTCTCGTATGGGGCAGGAGGAACCACCGACCTGGTGGCATACAAGTAAAAGAGGTGGGCCCCATCATACCAAAAGCATACGTACAAGGACAACCAAAGAGGACCCGATGCAACTACCTATAAATTCTTGTGTTCAGTTCTTTCGAGAGTAACAGAAAAACACACGATGTTCCACCAAATCAATCACAAAATTTTCTTGACAAAGATTAGAGATGACATGGGAGACTTGAAGAGTCTTTGGATAAATTTATTTTCTTAAAGAGATTGGATGAGACTTGAGCATGTGAAACCAAGTGTAAAGTACAATCAATTAGTTACAAGCAGCAGCCGCAGGTAGCTAGTTCAATATGTGCAAATAGATAGGTGGCTAGCTAGAGAAGTCCCAGGTGAAGAGAAAATAAAAATGGTGCAAAGCCTCATACGCACTAATGCTAGCTCCCAGGTTCAGGAGCTCAATTTATAACACAGACGTTGTTCGTGGTGCCATAGACGGAGTAGTCGGCGAGCTTCCAACCTGCACCAATGGACACCACGGCAGCAGCAGCAGTGTCTGGTGCATCACTGTGCCTCCATCCATCTCTTGCTTCTCTCCTTCCACAGACAGGTGGAGATGACCAGCCTATTCTGCTTCCATTGGTTGCCGTTGCACATCTACAAACAATTGACATTGAGCTCAGAGGTAGACCACAACATCACCTGGAGACAAAAACAAAAAAGGGGTCAACTCCTGCTCCACTTCTCCCCTTCACAAGGGCCACGGACCATCTGCTGCTCCGTATACCGCTTCAGCGTCCCGTCCAATTACCATTGTCAAAAGAAGCTCGGCTAGTCCGTCCATCACCTGCAAGACAACAAAGCAAGAAAAGTTCACCTCCACAAATGGCACAGGAAACCATTGCTGGACACACAAACAATATACTAAGAGGCTAGGCCAGACATCAACATGCAAAGATGGCAACTGGACATGCACTGAAACATCATGAATAGTTGGTTTTTTAGAAGTGGCACATGGATTTTTGATTTATCTATTTCGGTGAAATAATTGGTTCCATTTACCAGAAAATTTGGATTTTTATTTTTTCAATTTTTTTACTGGTAGGAAGTGGCAGCTACCATTTGTTCAAAAAAATTATACTAGTTGGAAGTGGGTTTTTTCGATTCCCACTCATTTATTTTTACCCTAAAAAATCACTAGCTCAAAAAGGGAATTGATTTTTTTTCATTGAGTTTTATTGAATTAAAGAAAATCCAATATTTTTTCCATCGCCCGATACCGCCAACGGCAACATCTAAATTGTGCGGCGGCTTGACGCCGAGCATCTCCAGTTCTTGGCGCCGGACTACAACATCTCTATTGTGCGGTGGCTCGGCGCCAGGAGCATCTCCAGCGCTCGGCACCGACGTCGGCACTGACGACGGCAACTTCTCCGCGGCGGCCCGGACGAGTCAAATTGATAGCTCGGGTTGCCACTGCCCATCGTCTTAGGTTGTGAAATCTAAATATCTTTTTGGCAGAGTCGAGCAATAAGAGTTGTCAAGTGAGATTAATTAGATTTGTTATTCAAATATTCTTTTTTGTTGATAAAAACATACATAGTGCATTATGAAAATTACTCCTAATATGACACATATAATTAAGTGAAAAAAGTGCGCAATCATACTAGGACGACAAAGGTACAACAAAATTATCAACAAAATGGCGCATAAAATGATATAACATCAAATAGTTGTATGTATTAAAGTAGCATGATAATTGTAAGTGGTAACAAAAATATGTTATAATAAACTATCAGATCCTAGTGCTCAAAGTGGAGAAAGATTAAATGAGATTTTGCGGATTTATGGTGAGTGTTCGGGCCAGTGTGTTAATAGAGAGAAGAGCACAGAGAAGAGGAGGATCGAGTACCTGCTAGCTGCTCGCCCCCGTCCAAGACCATCCAGCGATCGAATCGACGATGAAGAGCTCCTGTTCAAGCCCCACCCCACCCCTCACCTCACCAAGCCCAAGTCACAAGTCACGCGCATACCGCACGCGGCTTGTGACCATGGCCTTGTACTTACAGAGAGGGCAGGTTCTATTCTTTCCTTCGTTGTTCACCGGGAGAGGGAGAGGATGGATGGATGGAGGGTTGATATATTCCTGGTGCCACGGATTGATGACATGGCAGGCCCGCCCCTGAAAACAAAACGCCACATTTAATTATGCATGCGCGCTGCTCATAGGCAGGTCATAATTGCGGCTAGTTATGGTGCTCCTTTGCAGTTACCACTTAGTATTCGCATTCATCTCTCCCATCGTCTACCAACAAATGTGACTCTTGGTAGGATTTGCCAAATCTTAAGTAATTTGACCCTCTCTTTTTTTGCGGAAGAAATAATCTGACCCTTACAAGCAGGTTTAGCCGAGAGAAAATTACTGCAATGCAGTGGTAACAAGTTGTGCCTAGCCGACTATAAGCAACTCCATAGTCTTGCAGCTCCTCCTTGTCTAATGCATGCACCTAGATGCTAATTCGGTTGTTTGTGTTCCAGTGCTCCTGGTTTGCGAGGCCACATATTAATTTGGTTCATTCATCATAGAATAAATATGCATCCGCAACAAAAGGCTGCAGCACTACAAATGGCTTGCCAGATGCCCCAGTTCACTACTCTTTTTAATTTCACCTCATCTTTTTAAATCCCAACAAGTTAACCTTTGATATACATTCAAGTGATATTGAATAGCGCTCAACTTGAATATAATTTGATTTCTAACCATCAGGACTACCACAAACTCTTAAACGTTACTCATACGCAATAAGCAAAAAATTTAAGTGGACATGAATGGTTCCACCCACCAAATGGAGCAAAGCTTCACAAATCAGGTTTCAGTTTGTCTAGAGGAAAAACAATTCAAAATTCACAGGTCTCGCAAGATTCACCAAATACATTGGACGGACCCAATCAGCCTAGCAAGCAGCGGTAAAAGCAACAATGCAAATATAATGACATCAACAATGATCAGATCCATCAGGCACAAAAAATAGACAACCACTCTAATTTTGACCTACACTTGTATTCTTCTCTGTATTCACGGTGGTGCGCCGGAAAAAAAAACCACATTGAGATCAAACGCATCGTCACGTCGCTACCCACCTCATCCTTCCAAATTGGACTGGTTTAGGTCAGAGACAAAAGGTTCACAGATCATAAACCCCATGTAGGAGCAGGTACATCCATTGAAATCTTCAGCCTCGTTCAGTTGGAGCTACCACCCACGCGTTCCTCCTTGTGGGGTTTGTTTGCCTGGATAGCAAGCAAATGTAAACAACAGTGAGACACTGCGCAGATCATGAACCAAACTACCAAGGGCATTAAATCTAAATACCAGTCATGTAATTAGTCTTATATGTTACTATAGAATATTAATCAAGTGCGCATTGAAAAGCAATAAGATACTAAAATCTGGAAATATGATGCCGCATTACAACCATGCCATGAAAGATTATGGTGAAACGGCACCAATTGTATCTGTCCCATCCTGCCCGGCACCGTCAACGACTAGAAGAGGCGATACAAGAGACGATGGAGAGCCTAGGTCTACTATAGGAAGAACATATCTTTGGGTGCATGAGTACAGCAAACAAGAAGCTCTTGCTAGATGTGCCGCCTAGCCCTCCGATGCCCCGCGGCCTTGTGACATGGGGCCTAGCTAGTCTAGCCTCTCGTATGGGGCAGGAGGAACCACCGACCTGGTGGCATACAAGTAAAAGAGGTGGGCCCCATCATACCAAAAGCATACGTACAAGGACAACCAAAGAGGACCCGATGCAACTACCTATAAATTCTTGTGTTCAGTTCTTTCGAGAGTAACAGAAAAACACACGATGTTCCACCAAATCAATCACAAAATTTTCTTGACAAAGATTAGAGATGACATGGGAGACTTGAAGAGTCTTTGGATAAATTTATTTTCTTAAAGAGATTGGATGAGACTTGAGCATGTGAAACCAAGTGTAAAAGTACAATCAATTAGTTACAAGCAGCAGCCGCAGGTAGCTAGTTCAATATGTGCAAATAGATAGGTGGCTAGCTAGAGAAGTCCCAGGTGAAGAGAAAATAAAAATGGTGCAAAGCCTCATACGCACCTAATGCTAGCTCCCAGGTTCAGGAGCTCAATTTATAACACAGACGTTGTTCGTGGTGCCATAGACGGAGTAGTCGGCGAGCTTCCAACCTGCACCAATGGACACCACGGCAGCAGCAGCAGTGTCTGGTGCATCACTGTGCCTCCATCCATCTCTTGCTTCTCTCCTTCCACAGACAGGTGGAGATGACCAGCCTATTCTGCTTCCATTGGTTGCCGTTGCACATCTACAAACAATTGACATTGAGCTCAGAGGTAGACCACAACATCACCTGGAGACAAAAACAAAAAAGGGGTCAACTCCTGCTCCACTTCTCCCCTTCACAAGGGCCACGGACCATCTGCTGCTCCGTATACCGCTTCAGCGTCCCGTCCAATTACCATTGTCAAAAGAAGCTCGGCTAGTCCGTCCATCACCTGCAAGACAACAAAGCAAGAAAAGTTCACCTCCACAAATGGCACAGGAAACCATTGCTGGACACACAAACAATATACTAAGAGGCTAGGCCAGACATCAACATGCAAAGATGGCAACTGGACATGCACTGAAACATCATGAATGTAGCACTAGTTCTAGCCAAGTGTGAGAAGGAAAAATAATAATCTTTCCATCATGGAAATTCCATGATACTATAAGTGGCAATAGCTTATAAATTTAAACGAAACAACGTTATAACTCACTTCGAGACAGATTACTACCCCAAGACAGTAGCACTGTTGTTTGGACTATACTCCAGAATTCTAAAGTACAACCAACTAGGGGGGAAAACAAAAACTTACCCAAACCCATGGAGTCGAAGAAGAACGTAATCTCACAGACTGCTTCACACTCTTGCCTGCGACCGACCAAGTCAGCCGGCCAGCGAGGGAGGACATGCGCGCAAGGATTAAGTGTCGCTCGACAAGTCGCGACAAGTCGCACGACTTGTCTACTTGTCGGTACCCAGCGACAAGTTCAAAACCTCGACAAGTTGCGACAAGTTGCGACAAGTCACGACTTGTCGCGCGACTTGTCAACTTGTCGGTACCCGAGCGACAAGTTGCAACAGGTCGACTCGTAATCCTTGCATGCGCGTGAACCTCCCCTGCTGCACCATACCGAGCAGCGGAACCTGCACACCACAGAAAAAGACGCTATTACTAACATGTTTATTATTACTAATAGTACCATCGGTTGAGTAGAAACCGTCTCGCTACACTAGATAGAGCAAGTTCGCAAAGAGCAGAACGATATATACACACATACATAATCTGCTGCTCAGATACAATGGAGGACACTTGTGCATGCACCGAGGAGAATTGAGATAAGAGACTTGGACAGTCTCCGAACCAATTTTCTTTTCTCAAAGCAAATGGTGAGGCTTGACCACATGTCAAAGCAGAGCTAACGCACTAGGCAAACTTGACAGACCATTACGACAGCACAAAATTGAGCGATGAAACCGCCCAGATTCAGATTCAAGGCAAGTAAGATAAGTGCACGTAGCCATCAACTCATATATATATATATATATATATATATATATATATATATATATATATATATATATACAACACACACGGAGAGGCACAAACTTGTATATATAACACCTGAAACTAACCTACTGTTACAAACATGTTGCCCAATCTAGCCCAAAATCACAAGTTACCTACCAACAAGTACCTCACCAGATTCACTTAAGTAAGAACAGACAATAGGTAATAGCAAATATGTGCATGTAGCCATGAAATCATATACTAGACATACAGACTATGCATGATTTTGTATGTTTCTCATTAGGGACAACCAAATGCAAGAAAGTTGAGTAGAAAGACACATATTTCTATCAAAAACACATGGCCCACTCAAGCCAACATTCAGCAAACATCCCAGCCAAGACAAAAGCCACTTGGCATATCAAAATAAAGCCACATATGGTTAAAACTGCTGAGGGAGCGTTCTCGTCGACTTAGCAGGCCCAGCAGCTCAAGTTGATATCTATAGACAGAGTACAACACCCAGCCTGTAGCAGCGTCAACCCCCAGTAAATAAGAAAATCAAGAAGTGACAGCAAGTAGTGTCAAGTCCTAGTAAATCAGAAACCAGCAGCTGGAGCATCAAAACACAGTAGTACCAACAGTAAAGTGCTACTAGCACCAGTAGCATAGGATCACAAGGTAGGAGGTAGAGGAGAAACACTCTAAACTCAATGTCATCTTCTCTTCTTTCTTAAGTAAGCAACAACATACATGACAGACATGATCTATTAAAAGGAATTATCATTGACATATTTCAAGGTATGCCCTAAGTATGCTTAAGCAACAACCACCCACATAGGAAAATAAATCCCAGGTCACAAGATTTGGAGACACCACACGACAGGTTGGCAGAAACCTATGCTTAAGCAGGAAAAGCAATTGCACCATCGATACAAAAATTTAGCAACAACAAAAATAAGGGGAGTATAAGGCTGAAAGAATCTCTCCACCTAACTATGGAGACGAGAAGAAGTGCCGACCAACTACTCGCAGGAGGTCGCCTGCCCATCGTGGGACCAAGCAAAACCAAGTGTTGTTCTTTTCTATGCTTTGTTATTTCCAATAAAATTCATGCTGAAAACTGGACAAGTCGTCTAAATTCTACAACACTTCTTGAATGTTTATCATGGCAATGCAATCTGCAGTCATGTTGGACCTAGTCGAAAGTTAAGATCCCCATGAACAACATAAGACATCCTTGACATTTTAGTATTCTATGATAATCTCAAGACATGAGCAATCAGGATTAACAAGATATATACAGGTATTTAGAAACAGAAGTAGCATACACCTAAGCAACACTCCTATTCCAGTTTTAAAAAGCGGAACTAGCATATATAACAAGATTGAGCGGCGGAACCTGTAGCAGCTAAAGTTGATAAATATAGAAGAGAGTATGACAGCCAGCCTGTAGCACGTCAACCCCTAGTAAATATGAAAATCAAGAAGTGACAGCAAGTAGTGTCAACTCCTAGTAAAACAGAAACCAGCAGCTAGAGCATCACAACACGAGGTACAACAGTACTAGCAGTAAAGCGTTACTAGCACCGGTAGCATATGATCACAAGGTAGGAGGTAGTGTAGAAACTCGTCTTCTTTTCTTAAGTAAGCAACAACATAGCATGGCAGAAACAATCTATTAAAATGAATTATCATTGACATATTGAAGGTATACACTGATTATGCTTAAGCAACAACCACCCACATAGGAATATAAATCTCAGCTAACAAGATTTGAGACACTCACAGGTTGGCACAAATCTATGCTTAAGGAGAAAAAGTTAAACCATCGAAACAAATATTTAGCAATTTAGCAATCACACAAAACAAGGGGAGTATAAGGCTGACAATATCACTCCACCTAACCATGGAGACTAAGAAGTGCCGACAAACTACTCACAGGAGCCTGGTGGAAGGTATCATATACTAACACGAAAAGCACCGGTCTATGACGTGCAAACATCAAGCAGGTATTCAAGCTACAAGCAACGTTACCAGTATCCCTTAAGAAATCTGCAAATAGGTGCTTGCAGTTGCACTGACTAATCACATCCATGTGCTATCAATATTTCTAAAAGAATCATATGTTAAGCAAAAGACAAAGCTAGCTACAATAAATTACTTAACAAACAAATCAGGGAAAAGAATAAAGAGCATCGCTACACACCTCATCCGTTTGGCTTTGGTCATAGACTTGGAAGCCGGGGAGACATGGAAGCCCCACTGCAGCTGCTGCTTCCTGGAAAGAAGAGATTTCGACCACCGCAACAATCACCCATGTCCCAGTGCCATCTTGCCAGCAGTTCTTCTGCAGCTGGATGCCATCCCTATTACATGAAAGAAATTCAGAGCCACACTTGCTTGTCAATTGTCATCACACTGCACTAATCATAACCATAACCACAAGAGTATACATCATGGATTGGAGACTGGATGTTGCTGAGAGACCTCAGGATGTTGCTGAGAGATCTCACCAGGTAATTAGGAGTTCCTCGTCGAGGCTGTTGAACACGTTGACGGCCGTTGTGGTTCTACCAAACTGAATAAACACAATATTCAGTTTCATGAATTCTGAAGGATAAACAAACAAATAGATCAACAACTAAATTGAAAATTTTGGTGTATGTCCAAGTACTAGTAGAACAAGTACTAAATTAATCAGTTAGTAATATACAAGACATGTTTTCATCCACTGAACTGAAACAAAGCGAACATCACAGCAGTCTAAACAGGTTTTGCACAAACATTCATCATCATCAGCGAGAATGGCTAGAACGGCCATGGCCCAGAGCACCATGGAGGAGGTTGCAGTACATGAGGAGCAGGATTAACTAGTGGATAAAGTACTCAAAGTAGTACGATTAACAACTATAAATAGCAGGACTAGCATACTACTACCTCTGTTCCACGATATAAGCCTTTTTAACAACCTAGTTTAGCTTGCTAAAAAAGGCTTACTATGTGGAACGGAGGGAGTATTATTTAGCTTTACGGCAAGCCAACTACAACAACTAGCATTAAGAAGCCTAAATAAAGCAGGTCCCGGATCGACAGCCAGAACACATTACAACCTCGGCTAGAAGGTTGTGTTATCACATTGCACAAAGATGAGAAAGGAGAGGAATCCGAAACTGACCTTATTTCACGAAGTCGAAGAAGAAGGCCAACGTTGTGACCGCAAGGCACGGTAAACTCACCCTCCATCCACTTCTCCCCTGCATGAATGCCACCGCAATTTGCTGCTGCGTATACTGCTCCATCGACTATCGTTGTTGAGAACCTCAGCTTGTCCAGCACCTGCGCGACAAGAAACCAAGACATATTCACCTCGACAACACACAAAAAACTATTACTCAACACACAAACAAGATATACTAATGTTGCATAGATGACAGGAGCATGAATTAGAGAACACTGCAACCAAAAGGAATATCTAAACCATTAGGAATAACTAACTTCTGGTACATACATATATCTCAAACTTTAAACATTTAAAGAACCATCCTACCCTTTTCTAAGTAGGAGCCACATGAACTACCTGGATGCACTTTATATTTCACTTTGGTAACCAGATGCTTTTGCTATTGTGTTCATCCTGCCTCTATTTTGTTATAATATAAAATAGCCCTTTTTTAACAACTAAGAAATCCCGTTCATAACGAAAGGAATCAACTACCTGATGCTGAAGGAGTGAAAATTGACATAAATTTGTAACAGTTGAAGTGTGAAAATCTCTTTTATGGGGTCTTTAATTTGGTAATAGTTAATAAACATGTTATTTCATCATTATCAGAAATTATTATAGCAGAAAGTATTGCTATACAAAGGCCTCAGACAGCTAACAAACATAAACAATTTCATATATGGTTCCCAAAAAAGTGAATGTGGAAAAACATGAGATTCTCGAGAAGATATCTCTTTCCAAAACCACCGAAGGAGACGAACATATACTATTCACATATTTGTTGTTTCCTGGAATAAGATTGTCGATTTTGCCATCCATTCCATATCATTTTATGTTATGACATATTGAACTCCCATTTATTTTCTCATTTCATTTCTTACACAAATATTTATTACTCACTTAAAGTGGAGATAGAAAGCTTCACAAAACTGCGCTTTTTAAAGCATCCGAGAAAACACATTACTGGTATGAAGGGCTATCACACAGACATAAGGTACAAGAAAAGAAAAAAAACATTTTAACAGGTGCTTAACCTGCTAGAGCAGGGACAGATTCATATCAACTCCACAACTGGACCGCGTTGCAGTGGATGAACTAGACCAAACAGCAAGTCTGACTTCTGCCAAGAACTCACACAACCAGCTGCTTCACAGCCACCATCTACACAACGGAAACGACGTTTAAGAATGAAAGAATATACTATAATGAGGAAAAAAATAAGGAAATAGATCCCTAAGAAACACAAAATATTGGCAATTTGCAGATTCTACACAAACACCACATGCATCACCGTGTGGCTCACGTCGGCGCCGTCAGGCCCTTATGCCGGCACCCCCTCGCCGACATGCAGCATCCTCCCAACAACCACGGCGGTCATCCCAGTCGCCAACTTCCCGTGTCACTGCGTACATGCAGCAAGACAATTTGCATTATGAACATATTTAACAGTTCATATACAAGAATGGGTGGTTCTGAAGATGCAAAGTATTACAATATTTGAATTGAGAACCTAAAGTTGTCAACTTTTTACATACAAGCACTGACTCGTTGCAGTGAGATCATTACAAGCTAGATGTAGATGATGTATACAACAAAACACTACTGCAATTATGAAAATAGGTACAGTGTAGTTGATAACAAGTATCCCCTTTGACCAAAAATAAAACAATGTCGAGATGAAAGGATCAATAAACAGAGACTTTTCGCGGCACTTTAAAATCCTAAAGTTCAAGCATGGGATGTGCTAAAATTATATGGAGTAGAATATAACTGAGAATTATATATTTTCAAGCATGATCAAAGTTTTTATCACATAATTTAGGAGGCTATAAACGTGATACAACTTTCCGAGCATTACAAAATCATTGCAGAAGGTCGCTACGTATTTGATCGAACTTTTCAAGCATGACTAAATCCCGATTTACACCAAAATAGTATGTCAACAACCCAGCAGTATACATGCAAACATAAAATAAATAAAGAGCGCCATTATATATACAACCTGATCTTGACTGATAAATAGGTGTATTGATGGTGGCTAAGCTCATATGAGTGAGTGACACATTAAACCACACAACATCGTCGCTATTATGGATAACGAAGTCTATATCTAGCAGTTAATACTAGTTCGTATCGGTAGAACAAGTAATAAAAGGTACTCGATTTTCATACAGAAGCATGGTTCTGGACATGGAAAGGGGCAAGCAAGAATGTCGTCAGGAAGAATGGGTAGCACAAGAGGCGGCAACGGCACGAATGCCATGGCCGAGACCAGAGAGCATCATGGAGGAGGACGAAGTTTCAGGGCATGAGGGGTAGATCAGAGCAGAAAGAAAGGACCTTTTGGTGACCGGGATCGGACTGACGAGTTCCTGCTCGCCTTGTGTGTCGTCGACGAGCAGCAGGAGCTGGGGAGGTCGGCCTTGATTTCCTCCTTATCTGCAGGGGTCGCCGTGGCGGGGATGAGATGGGGATCTCCGGCGCTGATGCTGCTTGGGCGAGAGAAGGATGGGGGAAATGAGAGGGTGGGATGTAGGACGACGGCGGCGGCGCGGGGATCGAGGTGGGTCTCGGGACCGAGCGAGGAGCCGACAGACTCATCGAATCCAAGCCCAAATGCGTTTTGGTTTTCCGTTGGAGGCGTCGGATGCGTTCGACGGTTGGGATGGAGTTGTTCCTGGGGTGATCCGCGTGGAGGGTACTTCCTCTCATCTCATTGGCTAGGGGCGTTGGCGTTACATACTCGTACATGCATGCTCTAGACCAGATTTACATGCATGCACCTCACGCACGTACATCGTACATACATTGCGTCTAGCACCGAATATATATATATATATATATATATATATTATATATATATATATATCTACACAAGTACTTGGACAAAATTAGGATCCTCCTCCTCCTTCTCCAGCTACGGTGGGCCGTCGATGGTCGCGTCCCGATGCACCTCGCCAGCCCGGTCACCGATGCGCTCCCACACATTGCCACCACCCCCTTTTCAATTTTCACGAACCGCGTAGGCGCACGCTCGGCCAGAAACACTTCACCGGTGGCCCGCGGGATTACCACGATTACTGGGACCGCCCAGGCAGGGGGTATTGACAATGTCGGCAAAGGCGACCTCTACCAAAAGGTTGTCCTCTCTGACTTCATGACAGAGCCCCACCGCCATGTTGGCCATGAGGACCAGGTTCGGCATCACGGCCTTCGCCACGGGCGGCCTGTTTGGAGGCTGGCGGCGCCCTAGGAATGACGTCGTCGAAGACGCAATCTACTACAAGGGTAGGTTCAACAGAGTAATGGCCGATGTGGAACGCAAATACCTCGTGGCAGCGCTAGACGGGCGCTGATGGTCATTCCCATGGAATCTAAGGAGACCCGACTCAGCACATAAGTAGGTGCTCGAGGCGACGACGGGAAGTGGGAGGAGATGGATGACCGAGACAATTATCATATGGTTTATAATTAGTTTGCTCAGCTGAGACTTAATTTTATGTGTTGTCCCCGATTTAGTTTGACCATTAATCGGAAGCTTTCAATTTTATATCTGTTGTGACGCCTCATATTTGTAGAGAGATGTTAAGTAACTTGTCACCAAACATTTGTACCATAACAAAATATAGCATTTAGCAACAGTAAGTAATACATTTAGAAAAAATGGCCCACACACATCTATTCCCGTCTTGTAGACGTCGTCGTTGTGTATGTGCCTCCTCATCGTGGCGTCGTCGACAATCAGAAGAGCAGCCCACTATCTCGCTCCCAGCCTTCCCACTGATGCAGAAAATTGATAGCTCGGGTTGCCATGCCCATCGTCTTAGGTTGTGAAATCTAAATATCTTTTTGGCAGAGTCGAGCTATAAGAGTTGTCAAGTGAGATTAATTAGGTTTGTTATTCAAATATTCTTTTTTGTTGATAAAAACATACATAGTGCATTATGAAAATTACTCCTAATATGACACATATAATTAAGTGAAAAAATTGTGCAATCATACTAGGACGACAAAGGTACAACAAATTTATCAACAAAATGGCGCATAAAATGATATAACATCAAATAGTTGTATGTATTAAAGTAGCATGATAACTATAAGTGGTAACAAAAATATGTTATAATAAACTATCAGATCCTATATGACCTTGTTTTGATCTTGGTCGTCGTAATTTCCTAACATCAATGTGGTGGTGCATTGTCTTAAAAGGAAATGGATCAAGTGTTCTATAAAAAAAATTAGTGTTCTAAAAAAAAGGAAATGGATCACATGAATTCAATTAAATTGTCAAAATCATGAGATCGACATTTATGGGTAATCTAACCATCGATTTGGTTGGCTGAATTCTAAGGGTTGTCAGCTAGGATATAAACTCGGGATTATCCTGTTAACCACCATATTTCATGGTACTCATAAGGAGTGTCGACCCCTATCAAATCAGAAGTCTTCACCCAAACTAACCCAAATCGTCCCATTGTCACCTCGTAACCATGTGATGTCGCCACTATGCACTTCTCTATCCCCCTCCCCCCCCCCCCCCCCCCCCCACCCCATACACATACACACATCTTTGAATAGAATAAAGGCTCTTGTTGAAGCCATGAACGAACTTGCTCGCTCGAAGCAACCTACCAAACTTAACAAGATTTAAACAATCACAATACGACCAATAGAAGTGCATGTGTGGTCGGATGACCAAGAGAAGTGTATGTGGAGCGGACTACCGAGAGGTGTGTGTGGTACCGGATGACTGGAAGAGAGGAGTATGTATTTCCGAATGACTCACTTAGGTGTATACTGGTCCAGACGACCGACATACGTGTATGCGGGACCAGACGGCCGAGATAGGTATATATGGTTCTAAGTGGCCGAGAGAGGTGTATGCGTGGCCGGGTGTCCAATAGTCTCAATGACAAAGGTACACAACAAGATATATTAATCAACGAAATGAAAAATGAAATGATATGTAATAACTATCTCATAGCATGCGCATACTATCGATTACAATATCATTTTAATTTACAATTGATATCAGTTTTAAAATAATCATATCAGATTCAATGATGATAGTGGGGCCTAGCTTGGCGGCATCTAAAGTTTCGGATACTTATGAGTCGCACATAGCAAACTGAAGGTACCTATTACATATCATTTTATGTGCCCTTTCATTCTCGCACACTAGTAGGGTCCTTATTTATGTGCTATTTCTTCGTCCCGTGTTATTATTTTATGATAAGAGATAGTTATTAGCTATTATTTCACGTGTCACGTCGTTGTCGGTGTTATTAGTTTATGTTAGGAGATAGTTATTGCATATCCATTAATGTGACGTTTTGTTGTCGCGTGTTATTATTTTCTACTAGGAGATAACTATTACCTTTCACATTTATGTGTTTATATATTTGTCGTCGTGGCATGCTAGGATATATAGGTGCCAAGACTTCACCACGAATGTCTTTATGAGCTGTACAAGCCCCTAAATGGGCCATGCTATTTTGATACGATAAACCGTGATAATAATTCGCGCAAAATTCTAACGCGTTTTTGGGATCCTTAATTCATGATAGGAGATTTTTATTATCTATAGTTTCATGTATCATTTTGTTGTTGCACTTTATTACGTTATGCATTATCTATCATTTTCTATGTCGCCTTGTTGTTGTGCCTTATTATCTTATGCGTAAAATGATAGCATACAACATTGGGACACTCATATGATGCATTACGTACATGCAGCTAGCTTGGGATGGACGTTGATTTATACGTAGTACATTCATTCATGCATGGATCGATGCATATTCATTCATATATATATGTGATGATCGATGTGTGCGCATGTACGTGGGTAGGTACGTAGCACATGCATGCATGGGCTCACCTATTTCTTCGGGTGTCAAATAGTTTATGAGGGAAAGGTCTATATATGCATGAAGTAGCAATTCGTTTTTAGTCTCTAAATTTGAACGTAGGGAAGATGTATGAAAATGCCTCTTATCTGCAACGCAACGAGCGCGCGCACACACACGTACTCCCTCTGTTCCAAATTAATTGACTTTCATTTGTCCACATGTGGATGTATCTATACGTGTAACATGTTTAGATAGTGTGGACAAATGAAAATCAATTAATTTGGAACGGAGGGAGTAGTGGTAAGTATGAAAAGGGATACGAGACGATGTATCGAACTTGCGTCCTCTCAAATTAAAGAGAAGGGATTCGCTCGCGCGTTGCTGCTTGCTTCTTGGATTCCTTCATTCCGCTAGCTGGAGCGAAACAACCGGATCGACTTCATAATTAATTCGCGCGGAACGAACGAACGAACGTACGTGTGCATGCGCGAGATGGAGAAAACAAACCCTGAACTAGATGGACCGGAATTAATCCAACGTAGGCCCTCTCGCTGTGCGGAACGTTTTTTATTGGTTGCAACGATCGATCGATCGATCGAGCAGATCGAGGAAGGCCGATCTCGCGCGTGAGGTCCCGTGTGGCTCGACCTTTTTTTTTTTTGAATTTTTCACCACGTATATTCAACACAAACCACATACAGCGTACACGGTAGGAATACAAGTACATAATACGTAGGGGAAAAAGGACCAAGGATCGAAGACCACGCCATCACCGGCGTCGGAGTCGAAGGCGGCCAGCCGCCACCTCGCCGCTGTCAGGGAGAGCTTTTCCCTATAGAGGACGCTGCCGTGTCCCTCCGCCGCGTCGCGTCGGAGTTGTTGACGATGAACGGCCGGGGCAGCGCCCCTGTCCCATCCACTCCACTTTGCCGCAGCCGCCGTCGAAGCCACCGCCGGAAGAAGACGCAGATCTCGATCCGTCCGCCGCCAGATCCACCGCCACCTCGGATCTGACGGAGAGCAGAGGATCACGAGCACCGCGCCGGGCCTCGAGATCCAGCCAGTCCAGCGCGCAGACGAGGAGCTCCGAAGACCTCCATCGCCGGAGAAGAACGCGCCGGCTCCAAAACCGCCCGCCCGCAGCACCACCTCCACCAGAGCGCCGCCGGCGAGACACCCATCCAACCCTCCCGTATATACAAGCCGGAGCCGGGGATCCCCCACCCTCCCGCCGTCGGAGCGGCAGGCGGAGGGGAGGAATCCCGCGGCTCACAGCGCACACGGTGGATCGACGGCTCGCTCCAAAAATCGCCTTCCCTACTTGCTACAGTGGCTCGACCTGACACGACGCGCTGCCGTTCGGTTCGGCCTACGCGCTGCTGCTCGACGTACAAGGCGGGCGGCACATACCAACACTAGTGGAAACAGGGCACTGGTCCCGGGTCGTAAGGGCCTCTAGTACCGGGTGTCCACCCGGGACTAGCAAGGCGACACTAGAGGCCCCCTCTAGTACCGGGTCCGTTACGACCCGGAACAACAGGCTCCCACGTGGCCGCCGAGGCGCGGGCGTGGTGGAGGACCTCTAGTCCCGATTGGTCATACGACCCGGGACCAAGGACCTCACACGTGGCAGCTTGTAATTTTTTGTTTTTCCACCCAATTTAATATTGAAATGGTGCAAAAAAATATGCGTTTAATTAATTAAAAACAGAAACTACATATAACATATCAAAATGTTCATAAATAAAAATATGTTCACGTCTATCCGGTTACATGGAGGTGCTCATAACCGGGACTAGAGCCCGTCTATTCGATTACACGTGTGTGGAGATCATAACCGGGACTAGAGCCCGTCTATTCGGTTACACGGGAGATCATAACCGGGACTTCACCGCTATTCTCCATTGTATTTTCCTTTTGTAGGTATGACTTCGCTGAGCAGAAACCCCGCAAGTTCCTCTGCTAGTGCTTGAAAGCGCTTCTTTAGTGGCATACTCTCGCGCAATGGCTCTGCCTATAAAAGAAGGAGATCAATACGAATATTAATCATGACTATCAAAAATTATGAATGACACTGGAGATCAATTGATGAATATGATTGTTCACGTACGTCTGAAAATTTCTTTGGGTCCCGCTCAGTGACCGAACGACGAATCCACTCGCAAACGAAATATCCACAGAAATTGGTCCCCTGTGGTTGCCTCTCGATCCACTTTACGAGAATAGAATTCAATCAAATCATAGTCAACATATAGTGGTATTGAAAACAATAAATAAAGAGATGCGTGAACTTAGCTAGACCGTACTACCTACCTGTGGGTGAACAAAAGTCAGCTGTTCTTCAAATGAACCTGAACCCTTTGTCCTCGCTTTGAATTGTTTCCAAACCCTGCCGGGCAAAAAAAAGAATAAATGAGTTATTAGTTGCTTGATATCTCTGAAATCAATAAGAGAGACTGATATAGTGCGATAATGTTTGAAATTACCTTTGGAGCGTATCTAGAATGCTTTGGTACCTATCCTTAGGCCAGTCCAATGAGTCGTAGACTTGAACTCTTGATCTATCAACTTCAATGACTAGCAGAATGTAATGATCGCTGCGCATGATTATATACACGTCAGTAACTCATCAGTTACACTTAATTTGTACAAGCGAGTAACACTCTCTTACCTGAAGAAGTAAGGAAACATTATCTCCGTGTTGAAATGTTGCTTCATTAGGGTATTTAGCAAGTTCTTCTCCGTGTCCTTCACGTGGTTTTTTAGTGTCCTTGCATTAACTCGTACTGGGTTAACGAACCCAAAGCCATAGATGCCCTTTCTACCACATTCATCACTCTTCATTCTGCATAATACCGTAGTGAGCATAATTAGCGATGGCAATGAACGAGCTGAGAGCTAAAGACTTTATCTTTTTTGGAAATAAATGAATTGAATCACTTACAGACAGTAGGCACCGACGAGAGCCAAGTCGAGGGAGTCAAGGTTGTATAAGTACCAGAGTTCTTCGAGCTGAATTGTGAACATGTCTTCACCCGCGAAATGATTTTTTGTAACTTTCACACAGATCAAAAATTCATCAAATTGCTTTGTGATTTTCATGTACCAACTATGGAGTTGTCGCATACATGTCGGTAGACACTTTATCTGATCACCTCGCAGCAGGGACCTCCCCCATTTCCATTTCCATGAATCATCTACATCAGACGGAAAGAGATTTTCGTTGTCCAGTTGAGCAAGAGTAATACCAGCATCTGCAGCAAAGTCCTTCTTCAAGGATAAAGTAGGAATTAGGTCCGTCACAGAGCCATGACCACTGGGTATAACTACGAGCGGGGCTATCGACTGGTTTGCCTGTTGTCCGAGCTGGGCAACGTCTCTTTTCCCTCTGGCACTACTACTTCTCGTCTTGGGAGAGCTACTACTTTTACTCAGAGCTCGTAAATAGTTATCTGG
Source organism: Poa pratensis (assembly GCA_947311845.1). NCBI lineage: Eukaryota > Viridiplantae > Streptophyta > Magnoliopsida > Poales > Poaceae > Poa > Poa pratensis. Next base: position 144,623,101 of record CAMZMU010000041.1, read on the forward strand.
CTTATTTTTCTCATATTGCGATGGTTCCGTGATGAATCCAATAGCCCACTTGTTTTCCTTTGCAGTAAATGTTTGCTTTTCCTCGGGCTTTTTCCGTGCAAGCTGTCTTTTTGTGTCTGCATCCACCCACGCATCCAATTGCTCTTTAGTCATGTCGCAAGCTCTGAGGTCGTCAAGGCTTTTGGGTACTTTTGGGAGGGGCGAACGTCGGGGGTCTCGCCCGAATCCCATGGACGACGAAGTGGCGCCCTTCCTATGTCGGGGCTCAGGAGTCGGCTCATGCGGCGGCGGAGTCGGCTCATGCGGCGGTGGAGTTGGCTCATGCAGCGGCGGAGTGGGCTGACGCAGCAGTGGAGTCGGCTCACGCGGCGGTGGAGTCGGCGCACGCGGCGGCGGAGACGACTGATGCGGAGGCGACTGATGGTTGTCGTCCCCTTCATCGTCATCAGGTGGTGAATCGTGAATTGGCGGAGACGATGGTGGCCTTGGCGCCCAGCCTTCAAACTTGATGTATTTCTTCCGCCATAGAATTAGACCACCCACGACGTCCCCTAGCACCGACTCATCATCAGCTCTTGGGAACTCAAGGTTCAGTGATTCATATCCTTGTACAACTTGATCCACGCCGACACGAGCATATCCATCTGGAATGGCATTGCCAAGCCACGATGCTGTAGAGTCAATGTAGAATGCATAGCCGTCCGCCACCTTCGTGGATAAGTTAAATACTGGGACATGCAGCTCACAAGTTGTTTTCTCCGTGATATAATCCACGGGGTAACTTGTCTCATCATCACCGACCATAACCGAGGAAGCCACGCTGCTTCTGCGATGCGATGGGCCGCCTTGACTCGCTTGTTCCAGCTGAAGAGTTGGCGCCCCTTGCTCGCGCATTTGATCTATTTGCTTCTGCTGCTCCTTATAGAGAGCAACCATCTGGTCATGATTTCTTTCTAAGATCATCAACCGGTCGGATTCCTGCTGCTCCTTCCTCCTCTTTGCTCTCAATCGGCTTCTGTAAGAGGCACGGTCCTCGGGAAACCCTTCAATCCACGGCACTTCTCCTAAGCCTCGTGTTGATCCTCCTTTTTCTTTGGTCCCGAGGGCCTCTGACAGCTCGTCCTTCTCTCTGTCGGAAATAAACTTTCCCTCTTTAGACTTGGCAATTAATTCAATAATTTTTTTTGGGCTCCGTTGACTACTTTGCTTTCATCAATTATTAACTCCCCTGTTTCCATGTCATACTCCCCTCCATGCGCAAGTAGCCAATTCCTTATCCTTCTGTCCCATTCCTCTGTGACCGGGGTGAGCCCTTTTGCACGCAACTCGGACTCAATTTTTTCCCACTTAGGCTCGGCAACTCGGTAGCCACCTGGCCCCATCTTATGGTGATACTTCTTTTTCGCTGCATTATTCTTATTCGTTTGCGACCTTTTCTTAGCTCGTTCTGATTTCTTGTACTCCAGAAATGCAGGCCAGTGAGGCCGCTGCCTCTCTCGTGTGCCGGTGAAATCCGGAAGTTTCCCATCTTCTTCCCACTCACGGAATAATTTGTTCTTGTAGTTATTGAATTGTTGAGCCATCTTCTTAAGAGCGAAATGCTTGACTTTGTCCGTCATTTTTTTTGTCTTCACCTCATCTTCCAAGACCGGTAGGGTGAAATGTGCAATGAGCTTGTTCCAAAGCACATCTTTGGTTCTCTTGTCGACGTAACTAACTCCCTCTAACTTTGGCTTAATCCATTCCTGAGTGCTGATATAAACGTTGTCCCTGACAGTGACTCCGCATTGATGCACAAACTTAATTGCGTTCGGCACGGGTGCCAGTGGTTGGCCAGTAGTTGCATTCACCTCGTCAATTGTGAGATGCTCATCTTTGCCCATCCCTTGGGCATGGCCTCGTTTAGTGGTTTGGTTCGATGCGGAGGTCTAAAAATATGAAACATGTGTGAATACATATATATGCACAAATCAGTTATTGCATCTGCTCAACATAGGCTTAATATACCTCGCCAGACGGCGTGGGTCCACCAATTTCCGAGTCCTCATCTTCAGCTCCTTCCGCGGGATGCCGAAATTCATCTTCAGCTCCTTCTGCGGGATGCCGAAATTCACCGGGTTCACAAATGTAGGAAAGTAGCTCTTCTTCCCCTTCTCTCGTTGCGAAGGGAGCATCGATATCCATTGTTTAACTAATACAAAAAAAAGATAAAACAATAATAGCATTAGTACAATAATTCAATATACAAATATGCAGCAAAAACAATTTAATATTGCATCTAAAGAAAAAAAATCAAAAAAAAACTTAGGCTGCTGTCCCAATCCCAGCCCAGCCCAAATTTGGGCCAGAACCTGGTCAAAGGTGGCCACCGTGGTCATCCCTGACCCACCTGCCAGCGCCTACCCGCCCCACCGCCACGTGTGACCGCCCACTGGCCACGCGTGGTCAATGCTGGCCCACCCGCCGCCCTGCCTCGTGTTCCCGCCCCGCCTCGTGTTCCCACCCGGCCGCCTCGCCTTCACCCCGGCCCCGTGGTCAATGCGGAGCACGAACAGCCCCCGCCCACCCGGAGTCAATGCTCCTGGCCCACTTGCCAGCGACTCGGGCGCTGGCCCACCCGACGGTTCCCCTCCCGACGGTTCTGGTCTTTAAAAAGGGACGCGCCCGTGCGGATGTGGACACTCCACTCCGCTCCGCCCCCACGGTTCCCCTCCGCCCGTCCAGTGCCCTCGCCGCCATGTCGCGCTGGTTCGGGAAGTCCCCGAAGAACGAGACCGGCGAGTCCTCCAACCGTCGCCGCGCTTCTCCACCGCCTCCACCGCCGGCGGCCTTGGGCGTCGTTCCCGTGGGCGTGCGGAGGACCGCGCCACCAGTGCGGGTCGCCCACGCACCCGACGCGCCGCCACGAACCTCCACCACCACCGCTGGAGGGAGGAGGATCCGGCGCCGGCGCTACGTGCCGGAGCCGGAGTGCCAGTGGCACTGGGACAACGCCGCCACGCTGGAGTGGCACGACGTCCACCTCCCCGAGGGCTGGCACCTGAACCCGCAGAGGATTCCGGTGCCGGCGGTCCCGCTCCCTGGGAGGCAACTGGACAGGGAGATCGCGCGCCGGCGCCGCCTCCTCCCTCCGGCGCTCCAGAACGACCCCGTCTACGCGGCGGACTCCCCTCACTGGGAGCAGTGGCTCAAGGACGAGCACGAGGACCGCCGCCACTCCTACTTCGCCCCGGCGCCCCGCGCCGTCCAATCCGCCTACCCAGCGCTGCCCGACCCGCTGTGGTTCGACGAGGAGGTCCCCGAGGACGACGACGACCCGGAGATGCAGGCCGCCTACGAGGCCTCCAACCGCACCCTCGTCGAGGACGAGATCAAGAGGTGGGAGAAGGTGAGGACCGCGGCCGCGGCCCTGCTGCCCCGCCGCCGCCAATGCAGCAGCAGGAGTACGACCCGGACGAGGTCGAGCCGTGGCACTACGCCATGGAACGCGAGCAGGAGCAGGAGCAGGACCTTCCGCCGCCGCCTCCTCTGCCTACCGGCCTCGTTGGCCAGTCCTGGGTCTTTACCGGCGGGAGCTGGGAGGTGCCACCGGAGCAGCAGGCGCCACCGAGCAGCAGGCGCCACCGCAGCAGCAGGCGCCACCGGAGCATCTCTGGACCCCGCCGCCGTGGATCGTCCTCGACGACTAGGCGGCACCGGCACCGGCGACCCTCCCCCCACCCCCCCCCCCCAATGTAATGGCCTTATCAATGGCCTCCCCCCCCCCAAATGTAATCGGCCGGTTGTGGCCTATAACTATATAATGAAATCGGCCCCTTTAGGCCCTAAAAATTTGTTCTTGTTTGCCAACTCCGGCGCCGGCCCCGTGGTTAGGGTCCGCCGCCGCCGCGCGCTAGATCTGAGAGAGGGAGAGAGTAGTTGGTCGGGGGGGACGAGCTCACCGCGTGGGTCGGGGGCGAGCTTTGCTTGCTCGGGGACGACGACCTTGCTCGGGGGAAGAGCGGGGACGGCCGCGCCCGGAGCAGGAGCAGGACGGCGACCCACGGTGAGGGCGGCAGCGGCTCGGGAACGAAATCCGGCAGCCTGGCGGCGCAGGGGGCGGCGTCGTCTGGAGCCCGGAGGCGGAGCGTCGATTTGCTGGACTTGGGCAAATTTTCGGCCCGAGCCACTAGAAGTAGCGCCAAAAAGGCCTCTAGTACCGGGCCGTGGCTCCACCCGGTACTAGAGACCCTCTAGTACCGGGCCGTGTTACCACCCGGTACTAGAGGTCCCTCAGGGCCGCGAAAATTTGCGCGCCAAGCCCAGTGGACCTGTAGTACCGGGTGGTCGCACGGCCCGGTACTAGAGGTTAATTTTTTTTAATTTTCTGGTTTCTTACTTTTTTTATATCTTTTGATTTACTTGTCTAAATTAAGTAAAAATTGCTTTCATTTTCCTGTTTTCTGTTTTGGTTTAAAATGAAGTATCACATGCGCTTGGTTTTAAATTAAGTACTACCTCCGATCCATATTAGTGGGCACAACTTTGTCTAGATACACATGTATCTAGTCTAAATACTTAACTAGATACATATGAATTTAGACAAATCTATGCCCACTAATATGGATCGGAGGGAGTACTACATACGCTTAATTTAAAATCAATTCAAAAATTTATAAATCAAGTACTACATTCCGCCATACGCTTGATTTCATTGACATGTCTGTCTTGTCCTCCAGACTATAAATTATATAAAAGTTTAATAAATTATTACACATCATGAACAACATCCCTATTTAGTCTTCGCTTTTTCATTTTGTGAGACCCTTTCTTCATGAAATGAGAGTTTCCACCTAGAAGAAATGGGTTAATACACGAAATGAGAGTTTCCACCTAGAAGAAATGGGTTATAGCTAGGGAACCCGAATGTTTTGTGTTTGAGCGCCACTTCGATCCAAGCAGCGGTAAGACGTCTCTGATGATCTGCAACCGGCCGCAAAACATCTCTGATGATCTGCAACCGTTTGGAACGGTCGCAGGTCATCAGAGACGTCTTGCCGCTGGTTGCCCAAAGATGCCTTTCCGAGTGACGCTGGAATGTTTTGTGTTTGAGCGCCACTTCGATCTAAGCAGCGGCAAGACGTCTCTGATGATCTACAACCGTCCGGCAACACATCTCTGATGATCTGCAACCGTTTGGAACGGTCGCAGGTCATCAGAGACGTCTTGCCGCTGGTTGCCCAAAGATGCCTCTCCGAGTGACGCTGGAATGTTTTGTGTGTGAGTAACCTGTCTGAGGAGGGGGGCTATATATAGGGTACGTGTGCTTCTTTAGTCCCGGTTGGTAACACCAACCGGGTCATGTGGCTCACGAAGTGGTCGTGATACTGCTGATCCAACAGCTCACAATCCCTCAAAGGAAACACACCCCTGATCCAACGTCTCACAAGCGCTTGAAAGAAACACACGATCCGTGTGCTTCTTTAGTCCCGGTTGGTGTTACCAACCGGGACTAAAGGCGGGCTTTGCGGTCACGACACGTGTCCTCCCCCAGCGTTTGATGCTACATCAAAAATTTATAAATTAAGTACTACATTCCGCCACCGCCATACGCTTGATTTCATTGACATGTCTGTCTTGTCCTCCAGACTATAAATTATATAAAAGTTTAATAAATTATTACACATCATGAACAACATCTTTATTTAGTCTTCGCTTTTTCTTTTTGTGAGACCCTTTCTTCTGATCGCTCCGTAACCATGGACAAGTGTCTGCGTATAACTTGAGACTTGGGTCAGTGGTCACTTTGAAGGGCGGAATTTCATGAAACTTGTCGTAATCTTCTGACATGTCTGTCTTGTCCTCCACTCCCACGATGGTTCTTTTCCCTGAAAGAACTATGTGGCGCTTTGGCTCATAGGCTGATGTATTCACTTCCTTATCTTTTCTTTTTTTTGGCTTGGTAGACATGTCCTTCACATAGAAAACCTGAGCCACATCCTTGGCTAGAACGAATGGTTCGTTGTCGTACGCAACATTCGTGAGATCCACTGTAGTCATTCCGTACAATGGGTCTTCCTTTACCCCGCCGCCTCTCAGGTTGAACCATTTGCACCAGAACAAAGGGATCTTCAAAGAAGGTCCATAGTCAAGTTCCCATATCTGCTCTATGCAACCATAATATGTGACCGTGGCCTCATTCGTGCTCTTATCATCAAAGCGGACACCACTATTTTGGTTGGTGCTCTTTTTATCTTGGGCGTTCGTGTAAAATGTATTCCCGTTTATCTCATACCCTTGGAAAGTCCAAATAGTCGAAGATGGCCCCTTAGACAACAAGAACAGCTCATCTGAGACTGTGTTGTTGTTGTTCAGATGCGTTTCCAACCAACCGCCAAAATTCTCCATGTGTTCCTTTGCAATGGCGGAGTCATCCATCCCCGGGTTGTTAGAGCGTACAATATCCTTGTGCATCTGGATATACGGAGCCACCAAAGTGGAATTATGCAGAACTGTGTAGTGTGCTTTTGTGAAAGAATACCCGTCCCTGCATATGTATGATTTCTTTCCTAGAGTGCCTTCTCCACTTAGTCTCCCCTCATGTCGCGATTCAGGAAGACCAATCGACTTAATGCCGGGAATAAAGTCAACACAAAACTCAATGACCTCCTCTGTTCCATACCCTTTGGAGATGCTTCCTTCTGGCCTAGCACGGTTATGAACATACTTCTTCAACACTCCCATGAACCTCTCAAAGGGGAACATATTGTGTAGAAATACAGGACCCAGAATGTGAATCTCGTCGACCAGGTGCACTAGGAGATGTGTCATAATAGTGAAGAAGGATGGTGGGAACACCAACTCAAAACTAACGAGACATTGAGCCACATCCTTCTGTAACCTTAATAGAGTGGTTGGGCTGATTGACTTCTGCGAAATTGCATTGAGGAACGCACATAGCTGAACAATGGATACTCGAACATTTTCCGGTAGAAGCCCCCGCAATGCAACCGGAAGCAGTTGAGTCATCAGCACGTGGCAGTCATGAGACTTTAGGTTCTGGAACTTTTTCTCTGCCATATTTATTATTCCCTTTATATTCGACGAGAAGCCAGACGGGACCTTCATACTGCTCAGGACTTCAAAAAATATCTCCTTCTCTTCTTTGGTAAGAACGTAGCTAGCAGGACGTAGACGTCCTTTATCCGTCCTCATTGGATGCAGGTTCTTTGGGTCTTTCAAAAGTTGCTGGTCCTCTCGTGCTTTCGGAGTATCTTTTGCCTTCCCATACACGCCCAAGAAGCCTAGCAGGTTCACGCAAACATTCTTCGTCACGTGCATCACGTCGATTGCAGAGCGGACCTTTAGGATTTTCCAATAGGGTAGTTCCCAAAATATAGACTTCTTCTTCCACAGGGGAACGTGGTTGTTAGCGTCATTCGGAACAGACTGTCCGCCAGGACCCTTTCCAAAGATTACATCTAAATCCTTGACCGCATCATATATATCTTCACCACTTTGGAGGGGTGGCTTCGGCCGGCGATCTTCCTCGCCTTTGAAATGCTGCTGCTTGCTTTTCTTTCTTAGGGGATGCTGAGTTGTAAGAAATCGACGATGACCCGGGTACACATTCTTGTTACCTACATATATACTTTCAGTGCCATCTAAACAGTGTGTGCATGCATTGTATCCCTTGTTCGACTGTCCTGAAATGTTACTAAGAGCAGGCCAATCATTGATGGTTACAAACAACAACCCTCGTAGGTTAAATTCCGCTTGTTTGTACTCATCCCACACAGGTACCCCTTCATCACGCCACAACTGTAAAAGTTCATCAACTAATGGCCTCAAGTAGACATCAATGTTGTTACCGGGTTGCTTCGGGCCTTGGATGAGCACTGGCATCATAATGAACTTCCGCTTCATGCACAACCAAGGAGGAAGGTTATAGATACATAGAGTCACAGGCCAGGTGCTATGACTGCTACTCTGCTCCCCAAAAGGATTAAAGCCATCCGTGCTAAGACCAAACCTTAAGTTCCTTGGGTCACGTGCAAATTCCTTGTACTCTGTATCGATTTTTCTCCACTGCGACCCATCAGCCGGGTGTCTCAACATCTCGTCGCTCTTGCGGTCTTCTTTGTGCCATCGCAACAACTTGGCATGCTCTTTGTTTCTGAACAAACGTTTCAACCGTGGTATTATAGGAGCGTACCACATAACCTTGGCAACCTTCTTCCTGGCGGGCATGCCCTCAACATCGCCAGGGTCATCTGCTCTGATCTTATACCGCAATGCACCGCATACCGGGCATTCATTCAAATTCTCATACTTCTCACCGCGGTAGAGGATGCAGTCATTAATGCATGCATGTATCTTCTGCACATCTAATCCTAGAGGGCAGATAATCTTCTTTGCTTCATACGCAGTCTCGGGCAATTCGTTACCAGCCGGAAGCTTGTCCTTCACTATTTTCAGTAAACTCCCAAATCCCTTGTCAGATAAACCATTCGCTGCCTTCCATTGCAATAATTCCAGTATGGTACCGAGCTTTGTGTTGCCATCTTCGCAAGTTGGGTACAACTTTGTTTTGTGATCCTCTAACATGCGCTCCAACTTCAACTTCTCAAGTGTAGTTTCTGCTAGGGTATGTGCATCAACGATGACTCCACGTAAATCATCATGTATGATGGGATCATCTGGTACCTCTTCATCATCAGCTTCCCCTGTTGGGTTACCAACGTATTCAGGGTACATGTCGTTGTCATCGTTCTCTTCTTCTTCGTTATCTTCCATCATAACCCCTTTTTCTCCGTGCTTGGTCCAACAATTATAGCCGGGCATGAAACCTTCAGTTATCAGGTGGAGGTGAATTCTGTCTGTGTTAGGGTAATCCTTCTCATTCTGACATTTCCTGCACGGACAACACATAAAACCTTTCGGCCCCTTGTTATCCTTAGCCACTTTGAGAAAAGATTGCACGCCATCCATGTACTCTTTAGAGCGTCGGTCAGCGTACATCCATGGATGACTCATCTGCAAATCACCGCTAAAACCCATTACGATAAACCGACATAATAGGAAACATACCATATTCATTAATACAAGTTCATCACATTAAAATCAAAGTATAGTAGTGACCAAATGTAATACATAGTTCTCATAAAACATAAATTAATTGAAACAAGAATACAACTATCTAAAGAATTTAAATCCAACAACAAATGCGATCAGAATCGCAACTAAGGTAACTATTGAACCAACAGCATAATGATACCAAGCCTCTTGACTAATGGCATATTTTCTAATCTTTCTAAGTTTCAAGCACATTGCATCCATCTTCATCTCGTGAACAGCGACGACGTCGGTAAGCTTCGAGCGCATCCCATCCAACTTGATCTCGTAAGCATCGACGACGTCGGCAAGCTTGAACTGGTGTTCATCGATAATGTTTACAAGCTTAACCTCCAATTCCTTCTTCTCTTCTTTGCGGAGATCTTCACTTATTTTTAATTTAGCTTTCAAATCATCGTTTTCTTTCACAAAATATTCAACAATAGGGTCCACTGGAATTTCCGATTCAACTACCTCCTAGACAAATATATATTTATGTCAAAGTTGGTCCGCATGATTGTCATAAACACGAAACGAAACAAATTTATAGTTATTAACAGTCATACCACATCCGAATAATAGAGCGGGCGAGAGCCGGTGGGGGTGTTTGTGAAAACCATGTCACTATATATATTACAAACAATTATACAACTTATACAAAAATAATAATTATTATGTGGAAAAAAAATCATACAACAAAGATTTTTTAAAATAAAAAAGAAGGCTCACCGAGTAGGTGCCGGTCACGGGACGTCGGGGGCTATCGACGGCGGTGAGGACCAAGACGACACTAAAATCAAAAAATCATAAATTAATTTGAGCTCAAAATACATAAAAAATGAACTACCCTTGCTTAGGCATTTCATCAAACACCTAAGGGGCACTACCAAAATGAAATGAGCTAAACTTGTTGGAAATGGCTAAAAATTGGCCTCCGGGTGAAAGGATTAAGTGTTTCTAACCCTTGGAGAGATGGGTGCCGTCTATCTCCACAAATCTTGGAAAGAAATGGGCTACACTTGAGCTTGGGAGAGGAAACAATGGAGATGACCTTGATAGTTCAAAAATGGTGGCCGGCCGGGGTGGGAGATGATATAGCCGGACCTCTAGTACCGGGCTGTACCACGACCGGGGACGAAAGGTCCAGCCTCCTGTCCACACCTGCCGCTGACAGCCTCGGTCCCGGGCTGTATCACGGCCCGGAACTAGAGGTGCCCTACGACCCGGGACCCGACCTGCGCAGCGTCCGAGTAGCCGGCCCGGTACTAGTTCCCCCCTCTAGTACCGGGTCATAAGCCACCCGGGACTAGAGCCAATATCGGCCCTCGACCAAAGGTCCTGTTTCCACTAGTGCAAGCTCAAGTTGCAAATGTGTTCTCCTGATCAGATCACAACGTACATGCGATGCCTGAATGCTACACACGGCCGGAGACAGAAACACACGTGTAGTAGTTTGAAGTTCAGGCTTTGACAATGCGTCACCAATGTCCCTCGCAATGCCGTAGTAGTAGTGGTACACAGTACAAAACCACCGACAAGCACTGCGTGCATGTTTGAAATGCTAGCCACAGCCGGAGACAGGCGTAGTTTCCGGGCAGACTGTTGTCCGTTTGAAGTTTCAGGATTTGACAATGCCTCCTCGCTGTTGGTATGATCGTGTGTTTTACGCGCACACACTAATTAACAAGTCCCTCCTCACTGAAAATTGGGCGGCAGCTTGTCTGCCCATTGCCGTGTCACTTCGGTCCATCTCCAGTTTCACACCACGCCGCCTATAAGTACGTCCTGTTTAGCCTGTAAATCTCTGCATTGTAACCGTTCTATTCCAATTGTTGACACTCGTGTGGTATAGTATATCTTTGCTTCGCAAGCGAAAATAGTCAGTAGGATCTTCAAGCAGCTAGAGCTCGCCGAAACCCTGACCACATGGCACGGTACTCGCTTGCTTTGCTCCCGTTGCTTCTTCTGTCATGTAACCTTGTCTAGAGCTCGTACGGTTCGAGATCGCCGCCAGAGGAGCCGCGAAAGCCTGAGATCCATTCTCCGGTGGCTCACGGCGCCGCCGAACCACGCCGCCGCGACGACGGCTCGCCCTCCACGGAGGAGGGGGCGACTGTTCATCGCGGACCAGAAGCTGATGGTGCTGCTGCGACTTCAGCACTAGGCCGGGTCGTCGTGCCGCTCCCATGACGCTCACCTAGCATGCACCCCTCCGGCGCTGCACTAACGCACGGCGATGGACCTCGTGACTGTTGTAAAACGGATAGCAAAGAAACGATGAAGAGCGGAACGGTCAAACCAAAGGGGACACGAGATTTAACGTGGAAAACCTCTCCAAACAAAGGAGAGGAAAAAACCACGGGCGCCAGCCAGCAATACTTCACTATATCGGGTGAGGTTACAAACGCCGTGGGTTTACAATGTGTGGCTTACCCCAAAACGGCGGCTTACAAGAGGAATAAATAGAAACATCAAACCCTAGGTCGGCTGCAGTCCAACCCGGAATCAATCCCGGAAACAATCCCACCTCGGCGGTAGTACCGCTTAACCCAGCGGTACTACCGCTGGGGTGGGCTGGTTCGTCTCTTCCCACCTCAGCGGTACCGGCGGCGGTACCGCCAGCGGTACCAGTCGGTACCGGACAAGCGCGTCAGACGGCCATTTCAGCGGTAGCGGAGGCGGTAGCGGTGGCGGTAGCTCTCAGCGGTAGTACCGCTTAACCCAGCGGTACTACCGCTGGAATTTGGAACACCAGAAAATAACACTCCACCTTGAGACAAATTCCATCTTGTAGCATGAAAGAGAACTTCACCCTGAAACAACAAAGAAAAACACCTTCGGCGCCAAATAGCCTCTTGGGCTAGACAGTGATACCAACTAAGCCCGAGCAAAGCTCGAACTTAGTAACAGGAACTGGCTTTGTCATCATATCAGCAGGATTATCATGAGTACTTATCTTGCATACCTTAAGTTTACCTTTTGCAACAACATCACGCACATAATGGTATTTGACGTCAATGTGCTTTGTTCTCTCATGGAACATCTGATCCTTGGTAAGGTAAATAGCACTCTGACTATCACAAAACAGGTTAATGCAAGTATCATCTCCACAAAGCTCAGCAAACAAACCTTTCAGCCAAACCGATTCTTTACATGCTTCAGCAATAGCCATGTACTCTGCTTCAGTGGTAGACTGGGCAACAACGGATTGCAACGTTGCCCTCCAACTCACGGCACAACCACCAAGCGTGAACACATAACCTGTGAGGGATCTCCTCTTATCCAAATCGGCAGCAAAATCTGAATCCACATAGCCTACGAGTCCCTCATCAGTCTTGCCGAACTTGAGGCAAGCATTGGATGTGCCACGAAGGTACCTGAAAATCCACTGAACAGCCTTCCAATGTTCTTTACCAGGATTAGCCATATATCTACTAACCAAACTCATAGCATATGATAAATCTGGACGTGAGCAAACCATGGCATACATTAAAGAACCAACAGCACTAGAATATGGAACTCTAGACATGTACTCAAAATCCTCATCCGTACTAGGACATTGTTCAGCTGACAATTTAAAGTGAGGAGCAATAGGAGTACTAACAGACTTTGCATCATGCATATTAAAACGATGAAGAACTTTCTTAATGTAATTTTGCTGACTAAGAAACAACAAACCAGAATTTCTGTCACGGGTAATCTCCATACCTAGAATTTTCTTAGCAGCACCAAGATCCTTCATCTCAAACTCGCTACTCAACTGTGACTTGAGAGCAGCGATATCTTTCTTGCTCTTGGCAGCAATCAACATATCATCAACATATAATAACAGGTATATAGGTGATCCATTAACAAACTTAATGTACACACAGCTATCAAATTCAGACCTCTTAAAGCCATGTGACAACATAAAAGAATCAAACCTTTTATACCACTGACGAGGAGATTGTTTCAAACCGTATAAGGACCTTTTCAACTTACACACAAGATCCTCCTTACCAGGCACTATGAACCCTTCTGGCTGGTCCATGTATATCTCCTCCTCCAACTCTCCATGCAGAAACGCAGTCTTTACATCTAACTGCTCAAGCTCAAGATCACGCATAGCAACAATACCAAAGAATGTACGAATTGAACTATGCTTAACAACGGAGAGAAAACATCATTATAATCCACACCTGGAATTTGACTGAAGCCTTTTGCAACTAACCTTGCCTTAAACCTCGGAGGCTCGCTAGGAGATAAACCCTCCTTTCTCTTGAAGATCCACTTACAGCGGACTGCCTTCTTTTTCTTAGGCAAGCGCACAACTTCCCATGTGCCATTCTTATCGAGTGACTGCATTTCTTCTTGCATAGCAGCAAGCCACTTCTCGCGGTCACCGGAACCAATAGCTTCAGTATAGGTGGACGGCTCATGTCCGTGCTCCACCTGTTCTGCACAACTCAGAGCATAATCAACAATGTTACACTCTTCAATTAAACGTGGTCGAGGACCACAATTCCTCCTGTTCCTACGAGCAGCAATAGACTGTTGTGGCTGCAAAACAGGGGGTGAGTTCTGAACATTATCATTATCAGAATCAGAAGAAACAGAATCATCAGAACCAGCAGAATCAGGATCAGAATCATCTGAAGTAGCAGCACCATCATTGTCAACAGTGACATTTTCATTTTCAACAGAGTGCTCCACCTCGACACGAACCTGCTCCTCAGAAAAATCTGGCAAAACATCTGAGGACAACTTATCAAAGTACATAACAGATTCATTGAAAACAACACTCCTGCTCATAAATGCCTTGCTAGTTTCGGGATTCCATAACTTGTATCCTTTTACACCCGAACCATAACCAATGAACACACACTTAATAGCTCTCGGCTCTAACTTTCCATTATCAACATGAGCATAAGCAGTGCAGCCGAAAACTTTAAGCTGTGAATAATCAGCAGGAGAATCTGACCATACCTCAATGGGAGTTTTCTTGTCGAGGGGAATAGATGGTGACCTGTTTATCAAGTAGCAGGCGGTGGCAGCCGCCTCAGCCCAAAAACGCTTACTCATGCGAGCGTTGGAGATCATGCAGCGAGCCTTGGAGATGATGGTCCTGTTCATCCGCTCCGCTACACCATTCTGCTGAGGCGTGTACGGGATGGTGAGGTGCCTGACAATGCCTTCTTTCCTGCAATAATCATTAAAGGCATTCGAACAAAATTCGCCACCATTGTCAGTACGAAGTAATTTCACCTTCCTTTCTGTTTGCCTTTCAATCATAGCTTTCCACTCTTTAAAAGCAGCAAACGCATCATCCTTATTTTTCATGAAATAAGGCCAAACTCTTCTAGAGTAATCATCAATAATGGTAAGCATATAACGAGCACCACCATAAGAGGGCTTACGAGATGGCCCCCAAACATCAGCATGTACATAATCAAGTGTACCTTTGGTGGTGTGAACAGAAGCATTAAACTTAACTCTTGTGTGCTTACCGAAAATGCAGTGTTCACAGAACTGCATCTTACCCAAACTGCATCCTTGCAGCAAGTCTCTCTTGATCAATTCTGCCATACCAAGTTCACTCATATGTCCAAGACGCTTATGCCAAAGGTTAGTTTTACTAGCGTCATCATGAGAAACAGCAGCAACAGTACCAGATAACGTGCTACCTCTAAGAACATATAACTTAGCAGAATTCATATCACCAACCATAACTATGAGAGAACCTTTTGATACCTTTAGGAGTTTATTTCCTCCTTTGTACTTGTACCCGTCACAGTCAAGGGTACTGAGCGAGATCAAATTTCTTGCCATGGTTGGTATGTGTTTCACTCCCGTCAGCGTGCGTGTCATACCGTCATGTGTCTTGACCTGAACGGAACCAACGCCAACAATGTTGCATTGCTGGTCGTTCCCCACACGCACGAAATCTCCAGTCTGCACTAACTCATAAGAACTGAACCAATCTTTGTTACAGCAAATATGAAAAGAACATGCAGTATCTAGAATCCATTCATCCTGACGAGAAACACATGCAGCTAAAACAGCTAGGCATTCGCCATCAGAACTACCATCAACAACAGAAGCCTCACCGGTATCTTTACCTTCATTATTTTTCGGTTGGTAAGTACCTTTTCTTTTCTCCTTGTTCTGCAACTTCCAACAATCATCAATGACATGATTAGATTTCTTACAATACCTGCAGAACTTGTCACGGCCTTTAGACTTTGAGCGACCTCTGTCACCCTTGCTCTTGTCTCTGTTGTTGTTGTGGTAGTGGTTATCTCGCTGCTCAGGCCTCCCTCGGACCTGCAAAGCATCGCCCTTGGAGGACGACGACTCCTCTTTCTGTACCATACCTTTCATCTTTTCCCTGGCAAGCAGGGCCTCATATACTTCCGCGGTGGTTAGTTCATCACGGCTTAACAGTATGGTATCACGAAAATTTGCAAAGGAATTTGGCAGCGAGCATAGAAGTAAAAGTGCTAGATCTTCATCATCGTACTTTACCTCCATCGACACTAGGTCAGAAACGATCTCCTTAAAGATCGATAAGTGATTCATTACCGAACCACCTTCTTGCAACTTGTGCGTGAACAACTTCATCTTCACATGCATCTTGCTGGTGAGATCTTTGGACATGCAGATCGACTCCAGCTTAGCCCACAGTGCGCTGCGGTTTTCTCCTGGAGTACTTCTTGCAGAATATCATTAGATAGATGAAGTTGAATAAGCGATAAAGCCTTACGGTCTTTCCGCTTCTCATCGGCGGTCCATGCCGCCGCATCCTTGTCGCCGAATTTCTCCAGCGCCTCGTCAAGATCATTGGACTGTGCGAGGATCGCACGCATCTTGACCTGCCACAACGAAATCTCGTCTTGTAGTCCAGCGCCGGTAGATCGAACTTCATCGATGCCATCCAAAACCCTAATCTGAAAACAGATCTGAAACAGGGCTCTGATACCACTTGTTGTAAAACGATAGCAAAGAAACGACGAAGAGCGGAACGATCAAACCAAAGGGGACACGAGATTTAACGTGGAAAACCTCTCCAAACAAAGGAGAGGAAAAAACCACGGGCGCCAGCCAGCAATACTTCACTATATCGGGTGAGGTTACAAACGCCGTGGGTTTACAATGTGTGGCTTACCCCAAAACGGCGGCTTACAAGAGGAATAAATAGAAACATCAAACCCTAGGTCGGCTGCAGTCCAACCCGGAATCAATCCCGGAAACAATCCCACCTCGGCGGTAGTACCGCTTAACCCAGCGGTACTACCGCTGGGGTGGGCTGGTTCGTCTCTTCCCACCTCAGCGGTACCGGCGGCGGTACCGCCAGCGGTACCAGTCGGTACCGGACAAGCGCGCAGACGGCCATTTCAGCGGTAGCGGAGGCGGTAGCGGTGGCGGTAGCTCTCAGCGGTAGTACCGCTTAACCCAGCGGTACTACCGCTGGAATTTGGAACACCAGAAAATAACAGTGACATGCTAAGTGCTTACAGGATCGATTTGATCATTCATTCCTGAATGCTTGACACACAGAAATGACTTGTACGTGCAGATTTTGAGCGATGTCGTTGATCCAGCTGCTCGATCGAATGCTTGATGAAACGCTTTTACTTTCAGAAATCTGTGGACCAATCTATCTTGTTTCGTAAGTCAGTACACACGACGCTATGTCTATCGGTCTCTCCTCCAGCCACACGCTACATCAGTTTCCGAGAAAATACTACTCACCATGCATTTTGGCAGCGAGCTGCTCACGCAAAAAAATGGGTAATTTTACTGTGCAAAGTCATATATGTGATAGGATTTTCTTCTAAATGAATGCTAAATATACCGCATATGGCGGATAATGTCATTTACAAAACAAGCATGTGTCACATCAATACATCAAATTATTGGTCGTAAATTATTCTATGTTATTATAAATCATATTAAGTCGTAAATGCCATTTGTCGCCATAACTTAAGAGGACAATGTCGTGGGCCTCGGGTACAACATGACATCGACCGGCGAGATCCCCTCGAGGGCCGCCAGTTGAGTCGCTGGCTCGTCGCGTGGAACTTCATCAAGGGAAAGCTCAGCGATGAGTTGTGGCCGGAGTGGAGCAAGATCACCACGGCCCACAGTCCTCTACAAGCTCCTTGCTGGGGAGTGAAGACCGGTGCGGCAGGCGGCGCGTCGGCGAACTCGTCTGCAGCGATTGCGAGCTCGACAACACCGGTGGCCATCGAGAATCTTCGATTTTTTATGTTCTTGTTCCCATACAAAGTACAAACATCCAGGTCTTTTTTTCTTCTTTGCTACATGTAGTTTGCGCTAGGTCTCTCCTTTTTTTGTTAGTTACTAGTGGTTATTCTTGCGAATCCCGCCGTGTGCATGATTGCCCTTTTGCTGTTAGGCTCATGAGTTTCCTGTTATGTGGAAGTTTTTATTTATTTATTTATCTTGTGATGCCGTTGGCTCATCCGTGTGACAAGTGATATCTTGTGGAAAGCAGGTTTGGCACATGTTTCTTTTTCTTTTTTGAACAAGGCACATTGCTTCTTTATCCAACCCTACTGTACCTGTACCAGCAGAAATTGTCGAAATTACTCTTAGAAAATAAAATAAAAAAATGTTGATGTTCACAAGATCTATAGCAACCACGATGTATGAGCTACCGCTTGCAAGTTACAACCCAATTATGCAAGCAAGTAAATTTCACATGCATAGTCAATAAAGAACCTTGGTCGTGCAAATTCATGTACACAGACTTGGCCGTCGGCATACAGGGACGCCATTAGGAGGACCAAACGGCCGTTGGTTGTTTGCTGACGGTGCACCTATGCCGACGGCCAGTCCGACAGAGCCATCGGGGTCCGAGATGTAAGCCGACGGCTGCATGTATGCCGACGGCATGCTTCATGGAGCCGTCGGCTTATGTGGTGTATGCCGACGGCCAAACGTATGCCGACGGTTTCTTTGGAACTCTCAGCATACACGTACGTATGCCGACGGCCCGGTAAAAAGCCATCGGTACACTAGCTTTTTCCTGTAGTGACAGTACTACTTTATATACAAGTTTTTTTTAGGAACTTTATATACAAGTTAGTAATAAGAAAAAGTTAGTGAGAAGAAAAAGGCTTCCACAAATGGTATATTGTTTCTGTATTCCTGGAAGCTGTGCAATCACTGCCCTTTGCAGGAAACCTGTGGAGGAGCTTCTTAAGATTGTTGATGGTATAGCTCTGAATGATGTATCACTAGTCGCTTTGAAAGTTATCTCATCACTAGTCGCTTTGAAAGTTATCTCATCACCACTGACAATGGCATCTCATGGAAAAGGTGAGCTCCGTGTTAGCTAGAAGTCATCTATATGTATACATAATGTGTATGATTGCACTGGTTCTAATCTAGTTCCCTTTGACGTGCAGTTCTCAATGTACTACTACCAGCTTACGAGACAGTCTGTGGCAAGTTCAGCTCCAAATGAGGAGGCTTCTGAACAAGTTAACTGTTCATATTTTTTCCTCCAAGATCAAAGATGTATATCTTTTTTCTTCTATATTAAACGCGATCAAGATCAAGCATCGTTGTCATTCTCCAAAGTTACTCGGAAGATCTCTTGGGTCACGGATCCTTGACATTTTTCTTCTTTGCCACTTGGTATTTCAACCCTTTCTTGTCACTGGTGGAATCAATGGAAATTGTTGATCCTTCATTGGCTTCTCCATTGACCAGCATCTTGCAGATAGTTGTCATTATGTTCTTTTCTATCCACCTTTTTATGGGCCTTGCACCGTATGACTGTGAAAAGACAAGTAGTGTTGGTTCAATAACATGGGGAAAATGGACCACTATTTGAGCTAGATGGTATGATTAGTTTGAAAAAAGAAAATACTTACTGGGTTGTGTGATTCTGATAAAATAATATCCAACACGGCATCACCTAGAACAAGAGATATTCCCTTGTCGGCTATTCTAGCAAGGGTACTCTTCATTTGTATATTCACGATCTCTTTCAGTTGATCGTGTGAAAGCGGCTCAAATACCACAATCTCACTTAATCTGTTGAGAAATTCGGGCTTGAAACATTTTTTAACCTACAACAACAAAAATAATATCATAATGGATCAATGGACAGCTGCTTAGTAAATTCTATTTGTGATTCACAAACCTGTTTCATGAGAAGGTTCCGCGAAGCAGCCTTTGTCTTTTCTCCAACCATTTCTACATTTAGTTGCTCTGCCCCAACATTTGAAGTCATAATGATAATTGTATTCTTGAAATCTACATTATGCCCTTTACCATCAGTCAACACACCATCGTCGAGGAGCTGAAGAAAAACATCCAACACCGACGGATATGCCTTCTCCACCTCATCAAAAAGGATAACACTATATGGGCGCCTTCTGACTTTCTCGGTCAGTTGTCCACCATTCTCATAACCATGATAGCTTTAAGATGTTATGAAAGAGAAATTCATATAAGTAAAATTAAATATTGTGATATAATAATATAATGCTTGAAATTAAGGTGTGTGTATTATAAATGAAACCTTGGGGGCGCTCCGACGAGACGTAGCACGGATTCAAGACTAACATACTCGGACATATCAAAGCGAAGCATCATCTTCTCGCTACCAAATATTTGTTCGGCGAGAGCTTTTGCAAGTTCTGTTTTTCCAACACCCGTCGAGCCTAAAAAGAGGAAGGAGCCTATTGGCTGGCCAACCTGGTGAAGGCCAACCCTGGAACGCAACACTGCATCTGCAACTAAATTGACGGCCTCATTCTGCCCAACCACTCTCTCATGCAATCTGTCAGCTAAGTGGATTAACTTGACGTTGTCCTCTTGATCAAGCGTGGTCATAGGTATTCCAGTCCATCCACTCGCAACCTTCAAATGAAAAACTAGTTCAAACATGCACATTCGGTTGAACGAATAGAAAGTGACATATGCATGCTTACCTGTGCAACATGATCCGGTGCAACAACTGGATTTTCTCTTCCTAGCTGCTCTATTGTCGTGCAAGCCTCGTCGATAAGATCGATTGCCTTATCAGGAAACTGACGACCTACACACACAACAACAATGAACATGAACTCGCATCACAAGCAAGAATCAAACGTCGGTCTCGAAACAAAAATAACGCAGCTATAATCACTGTACCTGAGATATAGCGGTCAGCTAGGTGTACAGCAGCATCAATTGTAGCATCAAGAATTTCCAAGCCATAATGCTTTTGGTACCGGGGTTTAAGCCCCTGGAGGATGGCAATGGTGGAATGCATGCTTGGTTCCTTAACGTGCACCTTTTGGAACCGGCGCTCCAGTGCGGCGTCCTTCTCGATATAGTTGCAATACTCCTCGTCGGTAGTGGCGCCCACACATCGGATATGGCCACGCGCCAAAGCTGGCTTCAGTGTGTTGGCCATGTCCATGGTGGGGCAGCATGCGGCCGATCCGGCTCCGAGAAGCATGTGCATCTCGTCGACGAACAAGATCACCTTGCCGTGTGTAGCCTCTAGCTTGCTGATCAAGTTGTTCATACGCTCCTCGAACATCCCACAATACATTGTACCAGCCACCAACGCCCCGATGTTGAGCTCAATGACGCGCGCCCCGGCGAGCTTGGACGGGACCTTCCCCGCGACGATGCGCTGGGCGAGGCCCTCGGCGATGGCCGTCTTGCCGACCCCGGCGGCGCCGACAAGCGCGGCGCAGTTCTTGCTCCGGCGACAGAGTATGCGGATAACGCGGTCGATCTCGTTGTCACGCCCGATCACCGGGTCAGCCTTGCCGGCCAAGGCCGTCATGTCCCGGCCGTAGGTGCGCAGGCATGTGCTTTTCCGGTAGTACCTCCACCCCGCGCGGCACAGGGCCGCCAATGCTCCGATGCAGAGCACTTGACCTGTCGACAGTTCGATTCGGTGGATTTCGCCAGCACTCTCACTAGCCGGAGTCCCTCTCCCCAACACCCCATCCAAACCATGACCAGGCCATGGCTGATTTTAGAGCTTGGCGAGTTTCTTCCGCCTCGATTTAGTTTCCAGCGTCTGCTCTTCCTTTTCTTTGGTTTGATTTGATGGGCGCTCTCTCTTCCGTCACCATGTATATATGCAAGAACTGGTTTGCATCGAAGGTAAGTGTTCCCTTCAAATGGAAAATATTGTTCGTACTAGTTTGCTATTCGGAATCCTTGTTTCGTTTGAACCTATTGGAGCTTTCCCCTTTGAGAAAAATAGTCGGTTTAGTTGCAATTTGCAAAAGGTCGTCAATCTGGGGGCATGTTTGGTTCGTCGCGGGCATCTAAAATAGTCCCGCTGAATGAAAAAAATAGGCATGAGCCGCAGCAAGTATATGTATCGACCGAAATTTAAATCACACAAACAGTTTTTTTGAATTTTTCAGGCATTTCTCATTAAACTTGCTCAGCAATATCGCTGGCTAAAGGGTTTTCAATACAATTGGGGTCAGTGGCCTCCCAGTAGGAGTCCAAAGACTCAGAGCTAACACCCAGCTTTGCAAGCATATGGGCTACAGAGTTACAA
Organism: Poa pratensis; assembly: GCA_947311845.1. Taxonomy (NCBI): domain Eukaryota; kingdom Viridiplantae; phylum Streptophyta; class Magnoliopsida; order Poales; family Poaceae; genus Poa; species Poa pratensis. The sequence continues at coordinate 144,644,726 of CAMZMU010000041.1, forward strand.
GCACGGCGATTGAAACCGAAATGAAAAGAGGCGAAATTTAAAATGCATAGGCTTCGCGCTTCCATCACCAAAACACCAATCTCAGACTTGTCATAGTCATTGCTCTTTAGGCCTGGACGAGAGAGGAGGCATCAGACTCGAATTGAATCCTGTTGGCCCCAGCTCTCATAGCTCCATCGATAGCAGCCAAACAAGCCACCGCTTCAGAATGGAGTGCGTCCCTGAGATGGATCGACTTCCCCGCACCGGCAGCGATGAAGACACCGTCATGGTCGCGGATGACATAGCCCCAACCACCAGAACTCGTATTCTGATCAAAAGCCCCATCGAAGTTGATCTTGATGAGATTTTCCGGCGGCCTTGTCCACTTGTGTAGATCAGGAGGCTTTGCAGGCTTCTCAGGCTTCCTCAGCTGCAGAGAGTCGACAAACATCTTCTCCACGCGGTGGCAAACGATTTGTGGTGTGGGAATCGCCTCCCCAGAGTTCGCCTTGTTTCGGACATTCCACCAATTCCACATCAACATAACAGCTTTCAGCTGGTTGTCCTCCTTGCACTTCCAGAGCTCCAGCAGCATTTCATGGGCCGAGTTGCAGGGCAGCAATTTCTCTTTGATCTCACCCAAGACAAGAGAAATCCAACACTCTTTAGCCTTCTTGCATTTCAGGAAGATATGGCCCCCATCCTCATTTTGCCTGAGACAAACCGGGCATCTGGTGTCAAGATCAACCCCCAACTTTTTAATTTTCATCCGGTTGGCTAAACTATTGTATGCCAGCCTCCACACAAACATCTTCACCTTGCAAGGGGCATTTAGGGACCAGATATGATTCCAGCTGAAGATTCCATTGCTGTTAGAGGAGGCAGCATCTCTACCCAGCCTTCTGTCCCTGAGCATAACCGCAACCTTGTACGCGGATTTAACAGAGAAAAGCCCACGGTGATCAAAGTGCCAGGCAAGGAAATCTTCAGTTCCGTCGCATATGCTGATCGAGAGAATTGCCTTAGCTTCATCAGCCTGGAAAAGATCATTGACAAGAGCCGCATCCCAACCCCCCGTGACAGGATCCAGAAGCTCCGCCACCCGGGTAAGAGGGGAGTGGCCCCGGAGGGAGCGCGGGCGTCTCGTATCACCACCAGGGATCCATGGATCATCCCAAACATTTATCTTTGTACCATCACCAACCCTCCAGATGAGGCCATCCTTTAGCACAGAGATGCCTCTCAAGATGCTACGTCAAGTGTAAGAAATACCCGGGCTGGCCTCCGCAGAGAGAAGATTTCCATCAGGGAAGTATTTTGCGCCCAAAACACTGCTGCAGAGGGAGTTGGGTTCTTGGAGAAGCCTCCAGCCCTGTCTAGCAAGCATGGCCAGGTTGAAGAGATGAAGATCACGGAAGCCAAGGCCACCGTCGCATTTCGGCTTTGAGAGACACTTCCAACCCAGCCAATGGTGACGGTCTTCATCTTGGTTGTTCCACCAATAGCCGCACACCATGGTACTAATCTCATCGCAGATAGACTTGGTGATGTCGAAGCAAGACATGGCGTAGATGGGAATTGCCTGAGCCACTGCCTTCACCAAAATTTCCTTCCCAGCCTTGGAGAGAAATTTTTCCTTCCACCCTTGAATTTTTTTCCATATCCTTTCCTTTAGGTAACCGAAAGCTTTCGCTTTGGATCTGCCCAGATAGATCGGCAAACCCAGGTAACGCTCATTGTAAGCTTCATCATGGATGTGGAGAGAACAGTTAGTCGATGGGAACGGCTGAATCGGCCATTTCTTCTGAACTCAGCTTTAAGCATATAGGAGGGAGCGAATCCACTTTCTCTGTCAGAACTGTCAGGCATGTTTGTAACCTTTTTTTTACATTTGGCATGTTCTTTCAGGCTGTGGTATGTTGCTTTATGTTCTCTCTCCCCGCTAAAACCGTTTCACCTAATATTTTCTAATTTGTACAACTATGTTACGATTCGAGATTAAATATAGACACAATATATAAGCGTCGACTAGTAGGTTTCATTCTCGTGACCGGATTCGTGTTTCGTCGACTGTAACTTTTAAAATATTTGGGATCGAAATTCGCACCATTTTTAGATGAATTTTATCAAATTCACTGTGTTTTGTCGACCGTTTGTCATTTCCTTTTATGATTTTATGAATCTCGCAACAACATGTTGGTGTGCAAATTTCGTAGGCGTGACGCACCCCCTACCGCGACCTCCGATGGCGCACCGCCCGCGATACCGTGACCTTCACCGGCAGACGGCCGCCGTGTCGCCACTCCTCCTCATGGACCTAGACAAATTTGTTCATATGCGCTGGCGTGCAATGTAATTTCACCACGTAGAAAAGAGATGAGAGTACACGAAACACAATATGTAACCAAACGCCCGTGTTTGCGTTTATCCAGACAAAAATCAATAATGCGATCAAACATAGTGTAGTAGATGGACCAAGCCACGGTTTTAGGGTGCGTTTGGTTGGGTGGCTAGCCACCAGGTGGTTAGTGGTAGCCAGTTTTTAGGTGGTTAGCCCCTGTTTGGTCTGTGGTGTTGGGTGTGTGAGGGTAACCACATTCTGGGAATATTCCCTCTAAAAATTGGTTGAACTCAACCACCAGAAATGTGGTGGTTGACTCCAACCACCCTGGGGCGAGACGCTAGAATCACCTCTGAAACAGTTTTTGCGCCGCTCACCTTCTCCTCTAAAATAGAAAAACGGCAAGTAAACCTCCCCGTTCTTTCCCCAATATTATTGACACGTGATTTGAATTAGATATGGCACTACGGTATGCACTATTTGAAGGTGATATTCCGCATCAATACTTGAGGTATTTTTTCTCCCCCAAATTATAATGTGTTTTGGGCAGAAAATGTGCATGCTCATGTTGTGAGGGTATTCTCACCATCATATCAAGAGGTTACCATATCACCTAACATCTCAAAACAAACACAAATATGGCTACCCCTAACCACTTTTTATTCCTTCAACCAAACACAAAAGTTGGCTAGCCAACCCACACAATCAAACATGAAAAATGGTTACCACCAACCAGGTGGTTGTACCCCAACCACCTTTTCTTAGCCACTGAACCAAACACACCATTACTGGGCCAAGTTCGAGAGAAGCCAAAAAAAAGGCAAAATACGTGCGGGTAATCAGGCAAATCCTATGCGGCACCCGTTAGCGCCGCATAGTGATAGCGCCGCGCGTTCCTGGGCCGGCCCGTCTGGCGTCTTTTTTTTCTTTTTCTTTTCTGTTTCTATTTCTTTTCTGTTTCTCTTTTTTGTTTTTGTTTTTCGTTTCTTTTTCTTTATTTTTTTTCTTTTTTTCGTTTTCCTTTTTCTTTTTCGTTTCTTTTTCTGTTTTTGTTTTTTGTTTTGTTTTCATTTCTTTTAAAATGGAACCGTTTTAAAAAATGAATAATTTTAAAATTGGGAACTATTTTAAATTTGAAAATGGTTCCAATTTTAAAATGGTTTCCAATTTTAAAATTGTTTATTTTTTAAAACGGTTCCATTTTTTATAATGGTTCCAATTTTTTAAATGGTTCCAATTTTTAAAATGCTTTCATTTTGAAAATGGTTCCTAATTTAAAAATGGTTCCTAATTTAAAAATTGTTCATATTTTGAAAATGGTTCCATTTTAAAATAGTTTCGAATTTAAAATGATTCTATTTTTAAAATGGTTCCAACTTAAAATGGTTCCATTTTGAAAATGGTTCCAAATTTAAAATGGTTCCATTTTGAAAATGGTTCCAAATTTAAAATGGTTCCAACTTAAAAATGGTGCCGAATTTAAAATGGTTCCAAATTAAAAATGGTTCCAAATTTGAAAATGGTTCCATTTTGAAAATGGTTCCAATTTAAAAATGTTTCCATTTTGAAAATGGTTCAACTTAAAAATGGTGCCGAATTTAAAATGGATCCAAATTAGAAATAGTTCCAAATTTGAAAATTGTTCATTTTTGAAAATGGTTCCATTTTCAAATTTAAAATGGTTCCAAATTTTAAAATGGCTCCAAATTAAAAAATGGTTCCAAATTTGAAAATTGTTCATTTTTTAAAATGGTTCCAAATTTAAATATGGTTCCAAATTTGAAAATGGTTTCATTTTGAAAATAGTTTCAAATTTAAAAATGGTTCCGAATTTAAAATGATTCCAAATTAAAAAGGTTCCAAATTTGAAAATTGTTCATTTTTGAAAATGGGTCCATTTGAAAACGGTTCCAAATTTTAAAATGGGTCCATTTTGAAAATGGTTTCAAATTTGAAAATTGTTCGTTTTTTAAATGGTTCCATTTTGAAAATGGTTCCAAATTTCAAAATTGTTCTGAATTTAAAATGGTTCCAAATTAAAAATGGTTTCAAATTTAAAAATTGTTCATTTTTTAAAATGGTTCTATTTTGAAAATGGTTTATTTTTAAAAATCGTTCAAAAATAGTTTTTTCACCGGCTTTTTCTTCACTTCGAATTTTTTTACTTTATACTAAATTTTGTACTATCAGATTTTTGTACTCCGTACTCAATTTTTTGTACTTGCGGTTTTAGTGTACATGTGTTTCTGTTTTTTTACTTTCGGGAGAAGTTTTTTATTTTTTTCTACTTACGTGTGTGTACCGTAGTGTACATGTCGAGCTTAACAGAAAAATGCCGACGCTCCTCGAGTGCTAGCTCGAACGATCGTGCTAGCTAGCTCAACGTAACTTTTCGTGATCGTAGGAGCGAGCTAGCTAGCTCAACGTGTGGTGCTAGTGATCCACATGCATGCGAAACAGTCAAACCGAGTAAACTCCTACGTTTTTGTTTTTCGGACAGATCGTGCACCATATTCTGACTGATCGGGTCTAATGGGCCGGCCTGCCTTGCCTTTTCTTCAGGCGGCAGGAGACGCCAGCGCCGCTAACGGGCGCTGTATATCAGCTCCCGGGTAACCACAAATACGCCCTTCTATACCTACTAATAAAGCCAGAAAGGCTTCTTCCTGTCCGACCTTGAAAATATGATTTTGCCCTCGCGAAACAACGGAATTACAGCCACTGCCACCGCTTAATTGGATACCGGTTCGAAATTGTATTTTGCAAAAAACACCCTGACAAACTGGGAAACTAACCCGCAGTCCACAGGGCAGACGTCCTACTGATTTATTCACGATTTACCGAAAACCCACAGACCTTTTCGCAAAAACGCCACCAAAGAGGTACGGGAGAATCTGGAGCGCCCGTTTAAGTTGCAACGGACGGCCGAGATTAATCTGTTCTCTAAATTTTGATTAAATTAACAAATAACAAACTAAACTTCGTAAATTCATAACTTTCAAACCACAACTCCAAATTTAACAAACTTTGCATCACCGCGAAGCTCTGACCATGTAGTTTAATTTGGCATCATTACTTTTCGTTTTTGCTTCTGTTTTAGTTGATCAAAATACAGAGATGTATTTCGGCCGTATAATTCAAGATTTGACTTCTATTTTTTTTAAATGAATCCTTTTGTTAAATGTCAAGAAATGCATCATATGTCCAGGGGAACCAAAGTTATAAATTTTGAAAATGATTTAATGACCCAATTAATCCATTACCATTTTCTTTTCTTTTTAAAACGATTTACATGTAATTCGTTAGGGAATTTAAATCCAAACTGAAACTCGGTTTTTTCCACCCGTAGGCCGTAGCGAAGCACGGGCCGTTTGCTAGTGGTAGCAAAAGGCGGTTTGGACTTTGGACGGCCTGCTCTCGGCTCGTCAAGCCCCTCGCGCCGCACAACACTCGGTCGCCGTCCCCAAAGCGAACTCCAACCCCGCGTGCCACGACCTTGCCAGGAGAAGCCGATGGCAGTGTCCAGCCTACTCGGGATCCTCCTCGCAGCCGCCGTCTGGTGCGCCGCCTACCTCGCCGCCGCCATCTCCTCCGCCTTCTAATCCCCCTTCCTCCTCCTCTAGCCCCCCGCTCCCTCCCTCTCTCTAAAACCTACTCCGACCCCCTCCCCAGCCGTTCGGTAGCCTAGCCCCGCGCCGCCATGGGTTTCGCGCAGCTCGTCATCGGCCCCGCCGGCAGCGGCTAGGTGACTGCTCAACTCCTGCTATTTTCTAGTATTATCGAATTTGTGCTGTTTAGATGGGGTTCTGGGTTTGGTTTCTATTTGAGGCGACCCCAGGCTAAGATTTTTTACTTCTCTGCTGTATATCTAGGGTTTACTCTAGTTTACTGGCCTGAGATGGCTACAGCTATGCATATAGATTCCAGGGAATTTGCCAGGTCCAAGTGGGTTGCCACGGGAGGCTAGAGTGTACCTAGGTTCAAGCCTGGAAATTGCGTGTTCTAACCAATTGCCATTGCTGTGCAGTCGACTTACTGCTCCGGCTTGTTTCAACATTGTGAGACGATAGGCAGAAGGATTCATATGGTCAATCTGGATCCAGCTGCAGAGCATTTTAGCTATCCTGTGTCTACGGGTAAGGAACTAAGGGTACCTATATGCCGATGTGCACATATCTACATAGTGCTCTTGCTTACCCGCGTTTGGTATTTCTGTAGACATTAGAGAGCTCATATCGCTGGATGATGTCATGGAGGAGCTTGGGATGGGACCGAATGGCGGGCTCATCTATTGCATGGAGTATCCTGCTGTTCGAAAGCATGTTGTTTTGTTGTCTTCAAAGCTGTTTTAGCTATGAACTTGAACCCTTACAGCACAACGCTGCACTCTGTTTCTTTTTCTGTTTCATCTTGGTACTTATAGCACAATTCTGTTCTGCGAGTAACCCTAGGCTCACAATACATATTAGTTTTGAAAGACCCTACTTGCTTCGTAAATGGCCACATGAACTGGAGTACTTGATTACGTCTTGGTGGGATGGTTGCACATATACCGGGTAGCGCAATCCAACGGCCGAAAACTCTGAGGTTGTGAGAGGCAGCACAGTTTGCCCAATTATAATGTCCCCAATGTCTAGAAACTATATTGTCTTCTGTTTAGATTTCACCAGAATAAGTTATATACTTATATGTAGATGTTCCAAGAGCAAATGTTTTCACTGTACTCGCATGATTTGCTATCTGGATAGTAGATACTATGACATTCACTTATAGTATCAATTTGCCGCACCATTTGTTGAAGTCATTTGCATGGATATTATGTCATGGCCTAGGCTCCGGAGTTTATGCACAAGATTGAATGGAAATGTCATCGGTCCATTTTATTAGTGCCTTTTCTCTCTTTTTTACTCCAAAAGTCAAATTAAGAGCCACATTTGTAATCTAGGCTCTAACCAAATTCATTTTGATCATTCAATTTAAAGAGGACGTGAAAATTCTTTATTGGCGTAGATTTTTGTTATACGATGTTATGCTGGCAGTTGTTGTTACCTTAAGAAACCCTTAGGCACCTTGAAGACAATTTGGATGATTGGTTGGATGAACAGTTAGAAAACTATTTGGATGATGACTATCTTGTGTTTGACTGTCCAGGTACTATTCTTAACGCATGTTTGCATGCTCTAATTATATTTTGTTAACTTTATCTCACCTACTATTCTTAACACCTACATGGGCCTAGTATAATGACTTTTTCTTTACTTATCATGTTATGCTTGTGCACTAACTGTGTACTTGTTGCCCATCTTAAACTATCTCTTGTGTGGTCATGTGCTATTGTATGAAAATCTGATATACCTAGATTGCTTAACATTATCTGAAAATAGTTAACCCAAGGTTCCTCATCTTGTTTTCCCAGGACAAATTGAACTCTTCACTCATGTTCCAGTTCTGCGCAACTTTGTCGAGTATCTGAAACGGAAAAATTTCACTGTTTGTGCTGTGTACCTTTTGGATTCACAGGTTTGAATCAGTAATAAAGTTTTCTTGTATGACTAAAGTGAAGTTGAATCACAGACTGATTTGTGAATTCTGTTTGTTTTTCTGGTGCAGTTCGTAAGTGATGTAACAAAATACATTAGTGGTTGCATGGCTTCTCTTTCTGCAATGATTCAACTTGAACTTCCTCATATCAACATCCTTTCAAAGATGGATCTGGTTTCCAACAAAAAAGATGTGGAAGAGTATGCTATCGTTCTTTTACACTCTACTCGCTGTAAGATTTTAAAATCACCCATTTTTGTAGTACTAATGTTTTTTTAATTTTGTATTTCTAGCTATCTGAACCCGGAGGCAGCAGTTCTTCTGTCACAGCTGAATCGAGAGATGGCGCCTCGGTTTGGCAAGTTAAACAAGGCCTTGGCTGACCTGGTATGCCTTCTATGAACCTGTAAATTCTGTAAAATCTCATCCTTGATGAAGCCCTGTAACTGTCAGTAGTCAGCTTTGTCTTTATTATGTCATACAAGCTCATAATTGTTGGACTTGTATCCCCTGCATTGAACTGTTGTGTGTCTGACAACAGATGGCTTAATTATTCATTTACAACGAGACATCACCTTTTTTAGTGATTATTATGTTCTGGCGTGTGGGTTTTGACCATACCTAGCTGTTGTGTACTGCAGAACAAACTTACTCAAGTAATCTTTGCTTCAATTTACATGATGTACTTTTGTGATCCTGCAACTGTAGCCAACTAGTTAAAGTTAGGCCAGGAAGTGATACTATTCTAGCATTATGGCCGTAATGATTTATTCCAAGTAGACATCCAACACCTATGTTTGTGGCTATTGTGATTTGGTGAGTCTGTAAATTTCTGGGGACTGAAATTGATAAACTGTAAATAGTTTTGGTTAGTGGAAATACCAATGTATGAGTTCAGAATAATATTTGGGTATTCATGAAGACTGCAGGTATTTTTGCACGCATGATTATTTTCAAACTTTTATGCCTACGATATCATTTCACCCTGTGATCACAAATGATTTTATTATGTCCAATAGAAACTTGACGTTCTGAGAAAAAATGATTTGGTTATTTGAAGAGACTTGAACAGGCAAGCCGATAAATTCATCTTGATGTGCTTAAGCTTATGTCACTTGTCTTGTTACATTTTTTCCTTTCATTTTTCTGGTGTCTTATTTTGGTAGGCTATTTGCTCTAATATTGCGTCTCTGCCAGCAATATTGATGTCACAATTACTATCGTGTAGGTTGATGATTACAACATGGTGAATTTCATACCACTTGACTTGAGAAAGGAGAGCAGGTAATGGCATCTATTTTCTTGGTTAATATCTCAACCCTTGTTGGTTTCAGGATGTCAACCATTTTACACCCTGTGGTTTCGAGCCCTTTGCCACTTGAATCATATCCCTATACATACTACTTACACTAGTACCCTTAACTCCTGAAGGACCATATATTTCATAAAGGTTCCTATCTTGCCACATCAGAATTTCTTGGTAGCATAATAGCATTAGCACGCTTGTCAACCTGCTCTACTAATCTGGTACTGTTATTTCATTCTCTTGCTGTGATATGTACTGGCTCTGCCTTAGAACATTTCTATTTATGGAGTCCACACTAAGGTCAGAAAGGTTTCCATCATGAGAGGGTGTTCAGTCTAGCTAGGTTAGTTTTTGAAGTGTAGTACTAGAATGACTTATTGACCTACATAGAAGTGTGGTACTGATACATTTACCACGCTGCCATTGAATTGGATCAATTTTATTTGAGTCGTAACATATTTATCTATTTTGTTATCCCTAACCATCCTTGCTCTTCCAGCATTCAATATGTGCTGTCAAACATTGACAACTGCATCCAGTATGGGGAAGATGCTGACGTGAAGGTCAGGGACTTCATTCCTGAGGAGGACGACTGATCATTTGATCATTCATAAACAGCGAGCGATCCAGTTTGTATCAGATGTAGTGTTGTTCCATGGGACAGGGAGAAGGAGAACAGTTTATCAGTTTCGACCGTTAGAGCAAAGCAGAATGCATCTGCAATGTGTAAATGGGCTAGCCTCTTATGCTTGCTTCGTTTTGAACCAGCTGTTGCCTGTAAAATCCTGTTGTGGAGCTTTTGAAAGGTAGTATCAAACATGAGTGGTGGCTAAATACTGGGTGCCTTATGCACTCTGTTTCTTTATTCTACGGATGTGCAACTGTGATGAGGAAGTCCCGTAGTTATTTTTGTGCATGAAAAATGTGCATTGGTAATATCAAACATGAGAAGTTGATCTTAACCTCGGTAGTAGTCGCAAAATCATCCAAAATCTTCAGAGTGATCCTTTTAGTTTGTTCCTGTTTTTGAGGCGTATGATGCGCATCACCATTGACACCTACCCTAAAACCTTAATTCACACCCTCGATTTCTCGAGCTGTCTATAGCACATAGATTTGTCTTGCACTCTCGCTAAAACTCTAGGGCATTTGTTCATATATGGGAGAAGAGTTGAAATGAGAACTATGTTGCAGACTCATCATCCGCAGTGTGTATCCTCATGTAGCTGCTCATGTCCGAAGAGAGTTGGGATGATGATCACGATGACTACGACGATGAGTGTGCATTTTGTTGAGATGTGTGTACCTACACCCTCAACTGATTTAGTTATTCCTACTGCACCAAATAATCCCAAAAATCTAAACAATGTAGTATTAGTGTAACGTTGAGCTGCAAAGTTCCACCATGATTTTTTGTGACATCAAGTCTTGAGAAATATTTGAGCCAGAATTGTACATCACAAAGCTACCATGTCATCAAACGAAAAGAAAGGAAGATAACGTAGGGAACATAGGTAGGACATCGATTCTGTGGTGGGTGATTGGGATTTAGATGCTACAACAGTACAGGCTGTACAGCACGAAAGGAAGAGGTTGGCAGCTCGGTGCCAATACCCAAATAATAGAGAAAAACAAAAAAAGCGCCGTTGCCGGGGATCGAACCCGGGTCACCCGCGTGACAGGCGGGAATACTTACCACTATACTACAACGACTTTTCTGTCTAAATTTAGATTTCAGGGTAATTATACTGTTCTGATCCTACTGACCGTCGGCTTGTCGCGCGTCACCAGCAATGTGGACCCTAGAATGTTACGAGTAGTACGGAGAGCATTCCCATGACAAAGAATGAACCGTGTGCTCCGTCGCAAGTCTCTTATTTTTCATGTGAGTTGGAGGCATCATGCATATGGTTAATGGTTCCACCTTAAACCTTTGGCCTACATGGCTACATGGCCTACATATGCTCCTAGCTCACGTACGAGCTCGCATCAAAATTCAAAAGACGACCTAAAGCAGCCACGCAGGGATCGGACCTGTATCGGTTAAGCAAGCGTGCACGATCGTGTCTTGCTCTGCTGCCATGGACGCCCGCACCGCACTGTGTCCAGCTGCTCAGCAAGGAAGCTGCTGCTCCTTGTGTTGGTTGCAACAGTGGCGCACGGCACGGGCGCGGCACAGGCACGGTGGTGCAGGCGAGGTTGCTGGCGGGGCTTCTTGCTGCAAGTACGATGGCAACACGGCGGGAACCTCCTGCTGCCACCGGCGGCCACCTCTCTAGTCGACAGCACCGGAAAATGTGTCTCTCCCCGGCGTGTCAAGTAAATCAGACTACCCTAAAAAGGTAAATACAGACAGATTCTTTAAGAAAAAAAAGTAAATACAGACATACACAATGATATTTTTTTTGACCATGCATTTGCTTCTATATGTAGATACATACATACATAGTGTAAAATCTTACTTAGGGTGTTGTCACTCATTTCCGAACTAGCGGTGTCTATCGTTGCTAGGAGGGTCATGGGATAGGGGCATGCTATCAATTTTCTACACTACATGTGTAAGGGTAGTTTTTAGCGCTCAGTCGAGACATAAGGAGAGGGGGACAGAGTTAGAGCTCCTCGACGGCGACCACGACGATGCCTCTGGCCACGGCAACGACGACTGGAGTGTGTTAGCGGTGGACGCGAGCACACAACTTAGCTGTGAGGACAATGCGGTGGGGGTGTGCCGGCAACGGAGAAGATGCGGAAAATTGTCGGATTCAGAGGGATGACCGAGTGGCGATGGACCATCGGGCGCGGGCGGGAAGGATAGCGCTTGGGCCGACCGTGGTCGCGGGGGTTGCCGGAAGGGAAGAAGAAGCGGGTTGACTAAGCGCTACCTTATTTCTCTGTCGAACCGGCGAGCTAGCAAAGTCCATATGTTATTTATACATGCTTTAACATTCTTTTTTTTGCGAATCATGCTTTAACATTCTGACTAAATTCTATTGGGAACATGATTGACTACACATTACCAAATCACGATTCGCGAATATGCTCCAGGAAGCAAGCAAAAAGCGTATCCAGTTCCCGAGGGGCCGAGGATGACACGACACTTCGTTTCTTCGCTCGCTCCCCACTGCCATCGCCATCTCACAGAAAAAAACAGAGAAAATTAATTAAAATACACATTAAACGCGACAAAAAAAAAATCAACCCTGCCTACGTTACTCCTCCTCCGCCCGCCTCCCCACCCTCGGCTCCGCTCCGCCCCTCGCCGCCGCACGGCGGCAAGCCCACGCCTAGGTTTCTCCAGCAAGCTCTCTCGCCGCCTCGGCGGGCGCAGCCCATGTCACTCGGATCCGGCGGCCGCAAGCTCTCATTCGAGCTCCTCTCCAGCGACCTCACCGCCGACGACGTCGACGACGTGTCCCCGCGCTCCCTCCCCGAGACCTCCTCCGATGGCCGCCGCCACCGCCGCAGGAGACGCTCCAGGCGCAAACAGGGGTTCCAGAGCCCCCCGATCGTGGAGGAGGAGCCGCGCCTGGACGGCGACGCGGCCGCGCCCGCGGCGTTCAGGGTAACGGATCTGAGGTCCGTGGTGGAGAAGGTGTGCCAGAGTCCGGATGTGGAGAGGTCCGTGGTGGAGAAGGTGTTCCAGAGTTCGGATGTGGAGAGGTCCGCCGCGAGCTGCGTGACGCACGTCGGGGTGGAGCTGAGGCAGAGGAGCCTGGCCGCGAATGGGAGGCTGTCGGGCCTGTCGGCGTCTGCGGAGGACGCGGCCAGCAGCTGCGGAAGCAGCACGCGGGAGAGCGTCGCGGTGGTGGCTGATGTGATCGACGCGGCTCGACGGCCTGAGGCGAACGGTGTTCTGAAGAAACTGGAGAAGGACGAGTCGCTGGACTGGGGACAGTTCATCAAGGAGAATAGCAACATTCTCGGAGGTATACATCTCTCTTCGTTTGTAATTTGGCATTGTTACTTTGTTATACATCTCTTTCATGAAGTGACGTTGTTTCACCGGTGCTGATTAGAGCCCTCATATTGATGGGAAATTCTTGACAGTGCGTCATTTCTGAATTCCGTAACATCATAGTCGATGAACACTGTGGCATACCCCCCTCCCCCCCCCCCCCCCCCCCCCCCCCACGCAGATTTACATATCATAACCCATTTAATTTCTTGATACTGTTTTGAAGTAAGAACATAAGGATGCACTGATTTTCATTTTCTACGAGCTCGTCAAACAGACTTCAGCCATATGCGACAGATGTGTCAAAGCAGTAACTAGAGAAAGTTGAATCTAATAATTTAAACCAGAAGGTAGATAGTTAATGTTTTGTTCTTTAAGGAAAACCTTAAAAAACGTTATTACCAATCTGTGAATTTGCATTTGTTTTTAACTGTCTAGCTCCTAACCATTATGGCTTTCCGGTGGTGGTTGATGGAAACAACTTCTGCATATAATCATATTTCCGATTGCATATTGAGTTACTCCAATATATACCTTGACATCTAATTTCAATTACGTGATACTGCAGAAGTCGAGCGCCCTCTCAATTCACCATTCAGATATTTCATTGGAGAGTTGTATAGCGGCAATTCACTTAGAAGTACTATTGCAGTGGGTAATGATAAGAAGCGACAGAGGGTCTACAACACTATGTTTCATGTGCCTTGGAGATGTGAACGGGTATATGTTCTGCACTTGGAAACATGTTCCCTTTTTTTTGCCGTATATATTAGAACATTTGGAATTTTAGGGTGATCCTAATTATTTGCATTTTAGTTTTAGTGCTATCCTAGTTTGACAGCATTGCTGGAAATGAATCCAATATGCATCAGTTGTTGTAGTATTTCTGAAACCATGTTGTCACCACATATTTTAACTGAAAGTGAATAGATCCTTGTAGGCATGGATAGATATAAGTGGTATACCTTTTGTTAACTTAAATAAATTTACAAAATAATGGGTTTGATCATTCCTCAAAATTTTCCCTTTAAAAGGATGAATTTGGTGATCAAAGTTCTAGAGAGCTAAATATTTTAAATTAGTAATTTATGTATGTACCATGTTCTGTAATCATGGGGAGATGTTTGATTGTGATCAATGCTGCAGCTAATTGTCGCAGGATTCTTTGTTTGCTTGGATTCCTTTCTGTCTTTGCTCACCATTATGCCTGCAAGAATTGTTATGACAGTTTGGCGAGTGCTGAAAACCAGGTGAGTTCGCTATGATGCTGTAAATTAGATGATTTATACATAGATTTTGTACATACTAACAAATCTTGGCAAAACCTGTAATGTATGCTGCAAACTAAAATGTCTATCACATCTAATTTTAGGATTGCATTGTTCAAAAAGGATACCTTTTATTTTTGTTGCTAGCTACTGAATCTGAAGATAACTTCCTAGACTGAATCTATTTATGGCCTGTTTGGGCAGCCTCTGCTTAAACTTAAAGCTACCGCAAGCTCAAAGCTTTAAGACGTCCCTGCTTTTATGTGAAGTTAAGTGCTTCCAGAGAGGGCCTCCGAATGTTTTGGAGATTTACAGGATTATTTTGTGTTGATAATATATATTATATTCGACATTTCGACATGATCTCAGGCTCAAAATGCGATAACATCTGCGAAAAAATAAAATAAAGTGTGCCCCTCGTTAACTGTCTCATTTAATCCCAGAGCCGTGAACAGTTATTCTGCTCATATTGATGACCATTTTCATACAATAAAAAAGTGATATATTATTTATTTTAAAATAATGATATCTTGGTATACAGAAGTGAATAGTTTAGTCCGGAGAAGTGAATATTTTAGTCTGCAGTAGTGAATCTTTCTGTATAAAATAATGATAGCTTGATAGTATTCCAGTTAAGTGTCTACTTAAAAATTTCTGCCATCCATTACCAGTATTGGTCTAGTTGGTAATCTGTCCTTTTTTAAAGTAGCATACACTTATGATAGTCATTAGCCAGGACTATACCAGGAGAATAAATACTGGTGAATTATTTAGTGTTTAGGATGCCACGATCTGCTGGACCAAGTGCTTGTAGCGTTAAGTGATTTTTCATCTGTTTACTTGTATTTTTTATTTTATTGTGAACACCATGCTTTCCAAGTTAAATCTTTTGTTTTCGCCCATATGGAGTTGTGTGCTTATATTTTACTGATGTGTATGTGACAGGCAATTTCTGCGGCCAAATGCTGCTGATTTATCAGATTATGGATGTTTTATAGTTCTGGCCCTAGGAGTTGCTTCTTTGCAAATGATAGGTTTGTTATTTTCCGTTTGTCTTTACTGAACTAAAAGGATATCCTACACATAATTAATCTTCAACATGCTTCTGTGTCAGATATTAGTTTGATTTACCATGTCATTCGTGGCCAGGGCACGATCAAACTGTACGTGGTATACAATGTACTAGAGGTGAGGGAAGTGTTTATTTGAAATGTATGCACATTTTTTGGTAAGCGGACTTAACCTTTCCCTCCTTATTAGATCTTTGACAAGCTCTGTCAATCATTTGGCGAAGATGTGTTGCAAGTTTTGTTCAACTCTGCTGAGGGACTGTCAACATGTTCAGCTGATAATGTAACATTTGAACTGATGCGGTTCCTCTTGGACGAGGCTATTGCTGTCCTTGCATTTGATATCCTTTTAGCAAATTATGCTTTGTTTTATCTATTCCGTGGGGTAATATATTTGAATTCTGTATTCCATGATGTCGGAATTCCTCAATCCATCGTAAAATTATGCAGCTTCCCTGGTACGAAGTATTCAGCACATTATAAGCTAACAATACAGATATGGTAGCCATTGTATACCATTTTCAGTGGAATCACAGTTTTATTTAACAGCAGTATGCCCAACTTTCAGTTAGACTGTAACTTTTCTTTATTACTTTTGCTATTTGGTATAATCTGGATTCAGTTTCCTTAACAAGTTATTACTTGTGCATTCATTTGTCCTGTTAGCGCAAGCTATCACCCTGTCAACATGTATTATTGCCCATAACAATGCACTGTTGGCTCTTTTGGTGTCCAACAATTTTGCCGAGATCAAGAGCAATGTGTTTAAGCGGGTTAGCAAAGAGAACCTTCACAATCTGGTCTACTATGGTGAGTGGCTAATGAATTATGATTGTCCCATTTCCACGATTCTGAAATAATATGCTGATGGGTGGCTATATTTACTATGTATCCACTTTCCACTGTCTGGGTGATCCTTTTGAATTTACTGTTGCTGCATTGCATGCATTTTGTCAATACTTGTCACGTATAGCTTACGATTGCTGTCAAGCTACTTAGTGTTCAGCATTTCAGTTCCCTTAGGTAGGATGAATAGTTCTGAGTTGGACTTTGTAGATAGATTGTGTGCATGACCTGTTTAGATTAAGTAAACCTGACATACTGAATATACATTCATTTCTAGAATCAAATTGTGGGCCATTTTGTAAGTGCAATGTTTAAGCCTTGGTTTCAAGTGATTCATTGAATGCAAAATAACTACTAATACTAGTTTTATGCTATACTAGTGGTTAATTGGCACTGTGATCTATCTTTCACTTGGCCGGTTTTGTTTTCTTCATTTTTACAATGTTTAAATATTGAGATTTGTTAATTTGCAGACATCATCGAGAGATTTCACATCACAGCATTTCTACTGTTTGTACTAGCTCAAAATATCTTGGAAGCAGAGGGACCATGGTTTGACAGTTTTCTTATCGTAAGTTCAGTTTCCTTTTTGTATTTTCATCGTAGTCATATGCTTGTATGGTATAAAAAATAATATTCTTTCTTATTTGTCACTGCAGAATGCCTCCTTAGTATTTATGTGTGAAGTGCTTATTGATGCTATCAAGCATTCATTCCTTGCAAAATTTAATGAGATAAAACCGGTTGCTTATTCAGAGTTTCTGGAAGACCTATCCAAGCAGGTGTGTGCTGACAAATAACTTAACCAGTTGGATGTGTATCTTGATTCTGATACATTGCTGGCTACATATCCTATGCCCTTTTGATACTCGGATAAATAAACAATGATGTTTGGAGTTTATTTATTAGTTAAAAATGTTAAGATACATTCATGCACACAGAACAGTGTTAATTTAATTCATGCAAAGTTACTGGTTTTTACGACGGTTGTCTTCCAGTGCTGCTTCATGACTTCCTTTCTCCTGACATAATTATTTAAGAAATTCCAGCTATACCATATATTGATAAATAATTTGACTCGCCTTTTGCATCTATGATTAGCATGCAATGAACAATTGTTCTCAATATATTTGTCTTCTGAGTGTCCCACAGGCAATGTGTCAGGGTATTATTTTCCTGATTCTGATTTGCTGAGCACAGCAAAACTTTGTGACATTGCTGGTTTAATGGCCTGAAATTTAAATCTTTTTTGTATCTTAATGTTGATATTAATGCATGTCTTGCTGAATTACCTGCACAGATTTTGAATGAGCAAACTGATGACCGTCAGAAGGATCTAACATTCATCCCCCTTGCCCCGGCTTGTGTGGTAAGTGGACACGTCGAATATCCATGCTCTTATACTTTCCAATTTGTGTTTACATATTCTTACTAACGAGCAAGGTATTTGTTGGTTTCTTTAGGTAATTCGTGTATTGACTCCGGTGTATGCTACCCTCCTTCCTGCTGGCCCATTTATCTGGAGAATATTCTGGATTTTGCTCTGGTCAATTCTGACCTATTTTATACTCGCCATCTTCAAGATACTAGTGGGTTTGGTACTGCGTTGCCTCGCGACTTGGTACATAAACCTTCGTCTCACAAGAAAACAACATGTGGACTGAGTACCTGGCACCGTGATCCCGGTGTTAAGGTGTCATCCTTGAGAAGACAATTTGCTATGGTGTGTGAAGTACAGCACCCACCGCATCAGCCATGAGTTCAGTCATAAATGCCCATATGACAGAAATATAGTACAGCGCAGAGGAATATGACAAATATCTTCTTTTCCTGCGAACGCCTCATCAGTTCAAGCAACTGAGTATAGTCCAATTTTGCTGCATATGCAGTTTCTTTCTGACTCCCCTCTGTGGATAGTTCATAGTTTCACCCCAAAGTTATCTGCCTCAACCTAGAGAAGATTTTTGCAAAGCCTTGCGGATCTGTCAAGTAAGATATATTTTGTACATTTCCTTTGAGAAGAAAATATGGCAGTTTTGTCCGCAGCAGATTTCTATTCTTGATTTCGATGTCATACAACAAGTCACTATTGCTCGTGTTTTCTGTCAACTGCGTATGAGCATCTGTTTGTGATAGCGTGCGGCTGTGTGTGTCTGTTCAAAGAGCTAGCTGAGTTTCTCTTTTTATCACTTAAGATTATCACCCTTGATCTGCAAAATTGTTTTTATATCACGCCCTGCGGCTTTGTGTTTTGACATCGCCAACACCATCGCTGGGTTAACGCCAACCCACTTCATTTCTCTGTTGATCGATGGCATGCTGGTTGGCGTTAGCTTGTATCCTTATAAACATCAAGGAGAATTCAGTTATTACTTCAAGCATAACTAGTCTGATTTCAGTTATCACTTCAAGCATACCTCACGAGAAAATCATAAATCATAAATCACTTCCGTCTCGAGAAAATCATAAATCATGGATTACTTCACCGTGGAATATGCAAAGCACTAGTCACCTGCCTTGTGTATATCCATATCACACACTAGGATTAATTTTGTGTGAAGGAACTACAGATTTCTAGAAGTCGTCCTACCAGACTACAATCCAGATTTGGAATATCACAGGAAAGTGTATGGCTTTGGAGAAAGAAACTCCACGTGGTGGCATCTTTGCGGGTTGAATGTCTAGCAGACACCAACAATTAACCTAAAAGATAATACCTCCATAAGTGCAAAATGTGCTATGTGAAAAACAACTCAAGAATCATATCGACCTCAAGTCATCCCTTTTCGAAAAATGTGCTATGGCATCTTTGCGTGTTGAATATCTATTACATGTCTTGTCGTGTCTCGATGCACGGACACCGGGAGTAGAGGATACCCCTTTTAGGTTCGGCACGGGGCGCGAAGGAGGCTGAGAATCGTCTTCTCGGGCGGAGTCTAGATCAAGCTCTCCTCTCCACGATCAAATCATGCAACCAAAGGGACACAAGGAGCTACCCAGGTTCAGGCCGCCCGGAGGCTAAAAGCCCTACTCCTGCATGTCTGGATTGATGGGTTCTTCATAGTGTGGCTTACAATGGAGCCTCCCGGATGGGGTACCCGGAAGGGTTTTGGCTGGAGGTAGAAGAATGACAGATCCTGACCCGGAGGAGATCACCTTCCCCTCTACCTTCACAGCCCTAGTCTAGTCTTGCTCTGGTAGGACTTGTTCCTCTCTGATCCGACCTCCCTCCCCTCCTCCGTGCCTTGATCCTCCTTTTATAGGCTAAGGGGTTGCCACAGGGTCACGTGAGGGGCACGAGGGACCTTCGGCGCGAAGGACCCTCCTTATCAAGTTTAGGGGGAGACGTGGCCTCTCCTCAGCCTAGCGTCTCCTTTGGGTTAGGTGGGAGCGTCCACCTTGAGGTGGACAGGGGCTGACACCACCACGAGTTGTGTCTCCTGCCCGCGCCACCTTCGCCGTGCTTCCCAAGTCTTCTGAGGTCTTCTAGCGTGAGGTGGAGAGCTTATCCACAGTGACGTGGGGAAGTACCCGAGAGGGAGCCTGGCCTCCTGCCGGGATCTCGGGCTCTCGGGTCCTTCCTTGCCTTCGTGCTTGGTTTGGGGACCCGGCAGGCCCCCAGGACCGGAGCCCTTTGTCGACGTAAGCCTTGCTTGATCTTCACGGGGCGGATGGTGAACCCGCCAGCTTGACTTGAGTCTTGGTCTTGTCCATCTTCATCTTGGGCCCACATGGGGTGGACCCACTTTGGCAGCACTAGGGGAACCCCGTGTTCCACTGCTGCGACAGTAGCCCCCGGGCATGGTCCCGGCGGCTCTTGCTCAAGCTGCCGGGGCTATGGCCTAAAGATAGGTCAAAGTGGGTCCCCGGGCATCTGGTCTTCCTTGCTCTGCTCCGTTGGGGACCCGCCGAGGCGAGGTAGAGACGAGCCCCTGGGTCCTTTTGACTGAATCGCGGCGAACGTTGCGATTCGGGCGGACTCCGTGCTTACCTTGGAATCCAACGGGCGAAACGCGCAGAAATCGGCACGCCCCCTCGATCCCCACATCCGTCGGAGTAATGAGGCCGCGACGCAACGTGTGGGATGCCTTATAAGCCACGACTGGCTTCCACTGTAGCCGTTACCTCTCCAGATTCGCCGAAATCCCCAAATCGCCGCCTCCGCCTTCGTCCTCCTGACTCTGCTCCGCTACCTCCTCCTGCTGCCATTGCACTAACCTCCCTTCTGCTCCAATGGCTCGACTGAAGGTCATCGCCCGGAGGAAGAAGGGCACGGGGGCCTCGCCCATCGAGAGGCCACTATCCCCAAAAACCAAGAGATCGCGGCGGAGATCGGCGCGCAACACCAAGCGGGCTGAACTCAAGAAGCAGACGGCCTTGTTCCCCAGCTGCTTCGCCGGCGATGCGGAGATGATGCGGAAGGCGGGGCACTTCGGGGTGATGGAGTCTGTCGGCGCCGATGGTGTCCCAGCCAGGAAAGCATCAGAGATCTTCCCGCCGTCGGCAACCAGGACACCCACGCAGATCCCCATTTTCGACAGCTTCATGTTGATGGGGCTTGTCCCCCTTTCTCTGATTTCTTCATGGAGATCTTGCGCGCGTATAAGTTGAAGCTCTTGCATCTGACGCCAGGCGCAATTCTCGACTTGTCGGTCTTCGCTTACGCCTACGAGGCGTTCGTCGGAGTGATGCCGTCTGTGGCGCTGTTCCGCCACTTCTTCTACCCTCGCATTGGGGGCAAAGGCTGGATGGGAGGCAGTGTCACGTTCTGCTTCCGTCCGAAGATCAAGTGGGCCTACCCCTTATGGAGACCAAATCCAAATGGGATGAGTAGAGGGATCACTGGTTCCTGGTCGGGGTGCCGGAAGCCGATGTTCATCTTGAAGAGCCGGTGGAGCGCCCAGTAGATCTGGACACTTGGAGAAGTGTCAGCTTGCAAGATGGAGAATTCTCGGCGGTTGTGGCGCGCTTCGGACTTCTTCGCGAGAAAGGAGTTTCCGGGGCCGCCATTGTTGCCCATTTCCTCCGCAACCGCCTTGCGCCGCTGCAGAAGCGCCCACACCCGGCCTGGAACTTCCAGGCCCCAAGGATCCATCTCGCCTGAGGTGTCCCGATATGGAAGAAATCCTTGTCCGGGATAACGTGAGGGGGACCTTCACTTTGGGGGTTAAGTACCAGCTACCCAAAGGATTTTTGCCTCTGTGTGACGACCCGGAGAAGGACAAGATTCTGGCGCAGATGCCGGTCTACAACGCCTTTGGTATTGTAGGCCGGGCTGACCACGGGCCCAAACCTCCTGTGGTGAAGACCCGCAAGGCCAAAGCACCTTCCAGCTCCGAAGAAGGAGAACCCTGGGAGTCCAACGAGAGCGAGGAGGAATCCGAGGAGGAATTCTCTGGCTCTGACGATGACGAAGATGGCGACGGGCATGAGACCGACGCCTCCAAAGAGATGGAGCTGCTGGCGACGACAAGATTGCCAGCGATGACGACGATGAAGATGACGATGACGACGATGCTGCCCCAGACCCGAGTGCCCGCAGCCGTTCCCCGCCAGTTGTGGTGGTGGGGATGATGACGACCATGTGGATGAGGAAGCGAGCGCCGCGGACTTCATCCGAGCCCCCCGCCAAAAAGCTTCCATCGGCCGCCTGTCGCCCGTGATGGAGTCACCTGCTACCTTGGGAGAGCTGCCGGCGAGCCCCCAAGCTTCTTCTGCTGCGTCGGTGGATGTTCCTCCGTCAATGGGCAACAAACGCACCCGGGAGTAAGCCTCTTCTTCGCTTCTTCCTTATGTTTTGTACTTCCCGCCTTCCCCAAGGAAAATGACCGAATGTTGGCGCAGGGGTACTCCTTCCTTGGGTACTGGCAAGAGGCGACGTGACACGGCGGAGGACGACACCGCCACTAGCTTCGGAGCCGGTGGAGGGGGAATGCTTCCTCCTCCCATAGCAGAACTTGAAGGCCGTCGGGGGAGCGGAGTGGGGAGCGTGACTGCGACCTCCCTAGCTCACCCGGGAAAACGCTTGACGTCCCGACGCCCGAGCAAGCAGGTAACCCAGAGCTTGCGGGTAACATCACTTTTTGATGCACCAATGCTTTTTCTGACATCCTTTCGCTTTTAGATGCTTCAGTGGCCAATGTTTTCTCACCCGGTGGCCCTCTTGGTGGAGCTAGTCAAGAGAAACCACCTTCTCTCTCGCCTTCAGACGGTCAAGAAGTGACCAAGGGCGTCCCGAGTTCGCGGGCTGCGGGGACGCAGACTGCGAACCCTGTTCCGGGTCCAAGCCCTGACTTGATGGAGAGCTCCTTGATGACTGGGGAAGTGTTAACAACTTTTGCCGCCTTTTCCACTGACTCCGGCGCCAGTGAGGAGATGGCGGCGCTGATGAAGATCAAAGAGAGCCTGGCTGCCAACCGCACGAAAAGTGTGCCTGCCCCGGGAGGTCCCCCGGCAGCTACTCCAGGGTTCACCATTAGTGGTGACAACGCGATGGATGCCATCCTCCGCGGGATAGCTCAACTGGGCAAAGATCTGTGCGACCATGAGGCCGCCGTCGTGGGGACAATTGAGAGCGCTGAGGATCTGATCCAAAGGGGATGAACAAGCTGAACCGCTTGGCAACCCAGATCACCATCTTGCACCAGGCTCTTGAGAAGAAAGATGCAGACCGGACGGCCGAAAGTGCGCGCCAAGGACATGCCATTTTGGCGAAAGAGCAGCAGCTGGCGTCCCGGGAGCGGAGCTGGCTGAGAAGGAGAAGACCTTGGAACTCCAGAAGCACCAGCAGGAGCTGCAGACTGAGAAGCGTCTAAAGGAGGCAGAAGACCGCCACCGTGAAGAGCTCGAGGCCAGGGATAAGGACATCTGCCTCTGGAAATCCAAGGAGATAGAGGCCGTCCAAACCATCGAAGATATCAAGAACGTCCTCCACCAGGAGCAGAAGTCCGCCCAAGCTTTGCAGCAGGCCAAGAGTGACGGCCAGAAGATTAGAGCTGAAGGAGTCCTTGGAGGCGCAGTGCAAAGAGCTCGCAGCACTGAGAGAAGGCAATCAAAAGCTGATCCAGGCCAACTCCCAGACATCCACTGAGTTGTCTGAGCTCCGCCGTCTTAACCAGGAAGGTTTCGCTGAGGTTGATGCTGCTTGCGAGTTGGCGACGACGCGAGTGAGGCGGCTGAATCTGCCCACCGAAGCTCCGGTGTTGGAACCATAGCGCCAGAGTCTGCCCCTCGTCGCGAGATTCATCAGGGAAGTGGCTGCTGATCTCCGGTCTTTCAAGAACAAGATGGTCACCCAGCTTGTGAATGACAAGCATGAGACAAGCAAGGCGACGGCGGCCTTGGTGATGGCGTCCTTCAGGGAGGCCAATCCTGGTGCTGCCTTGCCAGATTTCTCGACCTCGTCTCCTTCCAGGGCTTCTCTCCACGCGGTGTCGGCTCCCGCTACTGCACTTGCCATGAGGAAGTTTCCGCCTCTCTAGTTATCCTGCACCATGTTCGGGCACTTCGTGCCCCAAATAAACTTTGCGTCAGATCTCGTGTACCAGCTCATTAAAACTTGCTTGTAATAGGCTAGAACTTGCTATGCTACTCTAGTTCTCGGGTTGCTTTTACTTGTCTTTAGCATGTCTTTACTTTTCTCCACGTCCTTGAGGAACCTTCTGGGATGTAAGCTTACCCGCGAGGCCCTGACTGGTCAGGCATGCGCTCGCGAGCCCTACCGATTCCCAAAAAGCCGCTCACTCTGTTGGCACGCACGTCCCCGGGGTGTATCAGGTCTGTGCACCGCTTTTTACCCCCGGGAGAGTCGATACCCCATGAGTGCTCGCACGACGGTCGAGCCTTGCCTTTCTAGTTCCGCACATGTTTTGTTACCCGAGAAGTAGATAGCACGTACGACAGAAACAGGTTTGAGGGTAACTTATCTTTTATTCATCACGGAAGTTCTTGAACGACAACGGGCCACTTCAGGGTACATCTTGCGGCAACACAGTTCTTTCGGGTACACAGCACGACTTGCTTCAACGACTCTTGCGGGGTGGAAGGTTAGCAGCTTCTTCCATCATGGCACATCGGTCTGCCACGTTCCACAGTCCTCCAGGGTGTCCACAACGCGGATACTCATCTTTTCACGCATCTTGGGGTTGCGGACGTTGACGTGGAAGGCGGCGATGACGGAGGCCTCGCAGAGGTGCCCCGGAACCTCCAGATGTAGTGGCGCAGCGTCTCCTCAGCTTCTTGCTCTAAGTGATAGAGGTCGGAGACGGTTGCGGGTACGGCGTGCAGCAGGTCTTGAGGTGCTGGCTGGCCTGGCCTTCCATGTCCTCCCGTGAGCGACGCCTGGGGTTGGAGCTCTGGCCAGCACCTTCTTCAGGAAGTTCCATGGGCCCTTGCCATGGGGGTCCTCAGGCTGTTCCTCTGCTGGAGTAGTGGCTCGGGGACGGCAGCGCCGAGGTCGATGGTCGGGGCAGGACTCGTGGGAGCGTGGCATTGGAGAGCGTAGTCCAGCAGGTTTTCCAAGCTGTTGATCCATGCCTTCGCACGGGGATCATTCTTGCACTGATCTGGGGGAAAGAGAGAAGCGCCCGAGCCACGCCCAGAGCTTCCTCTAGCCCCCAGCCCTTCCGCGATGCCTGGCACGCTTGCTCTCCAAGGACCTCCCGAGTTCCCGACATGACTCTTGCTTGTGACTGAGGCAGCTGCTCGCCTTGCCCCGAGGAGACGGCGGTTCCTGGAGCGGATCCGGTCGCAGACGAGGAGCTAGAAGCAGTTCTTGACGATCTTGTCGTAGATCGCGACCAGAAGAAGAACTTGACGACGAGCTTGTTTCCGAAGAAGAGGAGCCTGACGCAGACTCCGAGGTTGTCGACGATGAGCTTGCCGTCGCGGCTGATGTGGACGAATCCAGCGCTTGCGCCCCCTACCTGGCGCGCCAGATGTCGTGTCTCGATGCACGGACACCGGGAGTAGAGGATACCCCCTTTTAGGTTCGGCACGGGGCGCGAAGGAGGCTGAGAATCGTCTTCTCGGGCGGAGTCTAGATCAAGCTCTCCTCTCCACGATCAAAGCATGCAACCAAAGGGACACAAGGAGCTACCCAGGTTCAGGCCGCCCGGAGGCTAAAAGCCCTACTCCTGCATGTCTGGATTGATGGGTTCTTCATAGTGTGGCTTACAATGGAGCCTCCCGGATGGGGTACCCGGAAGGGTTTTGGCTGGAGGTAGAAGAAGGACAGATCCTGACCCGGAGGAGATCACCTTCCCCTCTACCTTCGCAGCCCTAGTCTAGTCTTGCTCTGGTAGGACTTGTTCCTCTCTGATCCGACCTCCCTCCCCTCCTCCGTGCCTTGGTCCTCCTTTTATAGGCTAAGGGGTTGCCACAGGGTCACGTGAGGGGCACGAGGGACCTTCGGCGCGAAGGACCCTCCTTATCTAGTTTAGGGGGAGACGTGGCCTCTCCTCAGCCTAGCGTCTCCTTTGGGTTAGGTGGGAGCGTCCGCCTTGGGGTGGACAGGGGCTGACACCACCACGAGCTGTGTCTCCTGCCCGCGCCACCTTCGCCTTGCTTCCCAAGTCTTCTGAGGTCTTCTAGCGTGAGGTGGAGAGATTATCCATAGTGACGTGGGGAAGTACCCGAGAGGGAGCCTGGCCTCCTGCCGGGAACTCGGGCTCTCGGGTCCTTCCTTGCCTTCGTGCTTGGTTTGGGGACCCGGCAGGCCCCCAGGACCGGAGCCCTTTGTCGACGTAGGCCTTGCTTGATCTTCACGGGGCGGATGGTGAACCCGCCAGCTTGACTTGAGTCTTGGTTTTGTCCATCTTCATCTTGGGCCCACATGGGGTGGACCCACTTTGGCAGCACTAGGGGAACCCCGTGTTCCACTGCAGCGACATGTCTACTTTCACGTTACCAAATTGTGGACGAAGACGGTCAATCATGGGGGAGCAATTGTTTGCTCATCTGAGAGATTGAAAAGCAGAATTGCTCTGCGTACCACACAGTTTGTACGATTCTTGTCCGGCCCTGTCGTAGGAATGCCTTCATGCAATGGGACGAGCGTCGGACTATGTCCTACATGTGTCTGACAACAAAGTGTCGGACAGGATTGCAGAACTCATACCAAGCGCACGGGGGCGGTTCATGCTGACCGGCCAGTGGGAGTGAACCCATTAAGCATGCACGAAATTATAGAGCATAGAACAATGTAATCTGTAACCATAAGAGAAAAATTAATGCAGAAAAAAGTACAAATAACTATTGAAGTTAGAAAAAACCCCGCCCCGCTCCCGTGCCGTGCCCACCTCCAACCCCTCCCCTCCGCGCCACCTCCAACCCCTCCCCTCCGCGCTATCCTCGCCGCTGCTGCCGCCGGCCTCCAAGCCGCGGCGGCGGCGCTCCCCGCTGCCACACAACTGGCACTGGGGGTGGTTTTCCTCCTTCCTCGTTGCGGGCGGATGCCGGGCCCGACTGGGACAGTGATGGCGGCTCGCCGGCACAGGCACGCCGGAGCGGCGGTTCCGGGGGCGCAGGTCTGCTGCGGGTGGTGCGCGTCGATCTGGCCTCGAGGGTGGCGGATCGGCGTCGCGGATGTGCGGCGCGGGCGTGATGGGCTGTAGAGTCGCAGCACACCACTTCATGTTGTAGTGTACAAGTGACTGACATAATACTCACGGAAGGACTATTCCGTAAATATTACATCCTTCAGAGTAGTACAACAGAAACATAGTCGGTACAAGGTAACACTATAGGATTACAACACTATTCAATACAAAATCTCGAGAACCTCCTTTACAAACAGAAGTAGGTCTCGTGCAAATGAAACTCTCGAAAGACTCAAGTCGAAGCTCTAAGCTGGATACCAGCTCTACTTCTAACTCCTAATCCACTACTGCTGTTGTCACAGCCCTATCTATCCATCTGGAATCTCCGTGTCTAGAGTTGTGCTCCTCCATGCAACTATAGTCGTCTTGTCCATTGGTTTTATTGTCGACGTGTCCACCGTTGCACTGTTGTCGCCACTCATCCGTTGGCAAAGTAGAGGTTGACTCCTTCACGCTCCACCAGGTTGATTTGACTTCTTGTTGAAGATCTCACCAACATCGTTATGAATTCATGTCCTTCCTCTGCTGTCTACAATAATCTAAGCAGGGGTCAACGGAGGAAAGGGTGAGCAACACGAGCATTACTCAGCAAGTTCATATAACAGGAATAAGGTGTTTTATGCACTAGCTACCATCCATACCAAAAGGTCATGGATGAACATGCATATCATTGTAAAACATTTTTAGGAAAAGATTTATTTTATCTTCAGAAAACTATGCCCGTCATCCATTCACAGGTGCTAGGGCTTCATGGAGCCACCTTTCCTGTAGCGTTCACAGCTCCTTCCCGGAACAGGGAGTAACATGTCACACTTTTTTACACTCTGCAGAGGTGTGTTACTTTACCCGTAAGAGATTAACACCTTGTTGCACAACCGGGCGATCTTTCCCGTCCACACTCTCTTTGGTATGGGGCCCAGTCGATGATCCAAGCCATTCGCCGTGCTTCTCCAACAACCCCACATGCCCACCCCCTTCATGCATAGCAGAATCACCCCTGGCTCTACCCCTCACGGTAGATACCTAGGCATCCCCTTGCAGACCATCCTTGACACCAGAGTCCGTGGGCATTAAGGGGCCCCACCCATGTGCATGTAGTCTCGCAAGACCTACAGCGTACGGCTCTGGTTGTCCGTTGACATGCGAAAGGGAGAAGGTCACAGATGACTTTCCCGTCCCATTCCAAGTCTTATGGTTAACGCTTCATTTACGGCGCAAGAACACTGACGGCATTGGTTATTAAGTCCTAGATAATACTTTCCCGTGCAAATGGAACCCCCACCAACCACATCATACCATGGTTCCATCTGCCAGCCAACAATATATATATAGCAATTCACATCATTCGAAAATAGGTTTTACTTTTTCATGCAATGATAAACCATAGTATTTTGCATTTACTTTGATAAACATAATCAAGTAGGACATGAGCAAGAGTGAACTTGCCTTGGATAGAAATAGCAGTTCAAACCCTTCGGGGTTCTAGGGTTTGCGGTAAAACCCCGAGTTCTGAAAAAGGCAACGTAATCCCGATAAGGACTACATAGAAACTCTGGCAAGATGCTATTATGCATAAAGATGAGATGCATAGCAAAATACCCCAAAGATACCCAAAGCTTAAGTAAGCTTCGTCTTACGCACTAGTTCGATAGTTTAGTATTAACTTGACTTAAGATTATTTTATCACCTTTAGGTGATGTTATTAATGCTCAACTTGATTATGTGTTGGGTCTAGTGATTACTTAGAATGTGATGCCTTCATGTCTTTAAGTGTGTATCACTTTTATTTATCTGATTAAGTATTATTAAATATTAAGAGCAACCACTTATAAGCTTATCTTTTATTAAAGTATCACACTTAAAAGAAAAGAAATAAAGTAACACCATTTTATGTTTCATTTCTAAGTTTTAGAATATTATCTTAAATGAATAAGTCTATAGCACAAAATTAATCCAAGTATTAATGATAATAATAAGCATATTTTATTAAGTAGAGAGTTCAATTTTAGGTTATGTAAACATCCTTCAATAATTATTTTTCTTATGGAAAATATTATTTTAATTAACCATTTAGTGCACACAATGTAGGACATGAAATGATTATAACATTTTCAAATTTGAAATTTAAACATGTTAAGCATTTTTAAATGAAGTTGGAATGCATCCAAAATAGCATTTCAAATTAACTCCATAATTAAATTAATAAGTAATTTGTTGTTTTAACTTTAGAATGATACAAAGTTAGTCAAACAAGTATGTTATTTATTCAAACAAATAGATTTTATTTTTCTGATCATTTTGGTATATTATTTAAATTATTATGATTTAGTATGAATTTTTTATGAATTTCCAAAGTTTATGCAATTTAAAATATTTTTTGGAATTATTTTCTTATTAATTTTTATTTATGAAATGACCAAAATGCCCCTAGTCCAATTTGGTTGAACCAAATCTAAACCTGAGCCTGGCTCGGGTCGGACGACCGACCGAGCTAGTCGTCTCTCCCCTCGCTCTCTCTCTCACGCCCATCTCGCTCCCAAGCCCGACGCGATCCCCTTGCGCCTCCGCCGTCGCCGGCCATCTCCGGTGTGCTCCGGCCGGCTCCGCCGCTGCGTTGGGGCACAATCGAGAGCTCTTGCTCCGCTCCACCACCTCCACCCCCTAGATTTACTCCTCCGACTCCGACGTGGTCAAGCGCATCCTAACCTTAGTTTTGGGTTTTCGGTGACGGCGCGGCTTCGCCGTGCTCTTAGTGCCCCAAGGTGTTCCACCACGGCCAGGTGCAGAGCTGCACCCTCTGTGCCGCCATGGTGGTGGTGTGGTACTCGCTTCTCCCCTGGCCCTCCTCCATTGACCACACGGGCACTGCCCCATCGTCATGGCGTTACGGCCTGGGGCGCTGGTAAGCTCCTCTCCTCTCCTCTCTCTTCTTCTTCTTCTTCCCTGTCCTGGCCTTCGTGCCATGCTCTGTGTTACTAAGTAGCTAGTAGTACTTTGCTCCGGGAAAAAGGGATCGCACGAGGCGATCTTGGGGGCGACCGAGGGTCCCTTGCGCGCCGCCGGCGACGTCGCCGGTTCCCTCTCTTCCGTCGGCCGCACCGGCGGCGGGAGGGAGTGGGAACCACGGGTATGTGCGCTAGGCGGGTGCGTGGTAGGGTTAGGGTTGAGGGACACGCTGCCGAGGCCGTTGCGGTGGTGTCGCGTCAGAATAAATCTCTCCGGGCTCCGTTCGCGGTCAGGCGGGGCTTCTGCCTTTGTCTAGGAGCCAGCGGGGTGGGGGGTCCCCGGATCTCGTCGAGGTCGCGGGCTATGGTGTCTGGAGGTCCATCGGCACTAGCCGTTTGGGTCCTCAGATGGGCGATGGATGCATGGAGACGAAGACCCTTCTTCCTCCTTGTCGGTATGATTTGCTGCTGCTGTTCTTCTCCTTCTTCTGCGCTGATGCTGGAGGGAGATCCTGTTTTGCCCGGGCGGATGGCCCGGCCGCGGTGCTGGACCGGTCGGTTGACTCGAGTGCTATTCCATCAGGAAGGGACACTTTTAGTGGTACTCAAAGCCAAAGATGGCGACGGCTGTTGCAGGTGTGTTGGATTGATGTCCATGCCCTCTCGGCGCTGGTGTCAAGGAAGGAGGAAGCAGCGTGGCGGCAATTGTACCGTGGTCGAAGATGATGACCTGCTTGCGCTTGGTTGCAGATCTTTCTGCTGCAGGGGTCTTCTCTCAAGATTCTGGGATGATGACACAGGGCTCCGGAGATCTTCATGTGTTATGGTTGTCTTACGGTGTTCTAGGTGTTCATGGTGCTTTGGGATTGTGTTACAGTGTGCTTGTAAGGGTCAACAACTTTGTATTATTTCGTGATTTGAATGCAGAAAATCTCAAAAAAAAGTAGCTAGTAGTAATTTTTAGAGTTTATGTTGATTAGATGATGAGCTGCTCTGATGCTCCTGTTGTGTTCTCTGGATGTACCTCCAGTGCTCTTGTGCCATTTGCTAAAGATGATATAGCTAGTGGCTATGGCTGTGGTGATATTTGCTGTTGTTGTCTCTTGCTTATTTCAGTTATCTGCCAAAGCAGAATAGCATGGGTGTGCTTCTCTGAACTATTAAGTTCAGAGATGTGCCTCTGTTAAAATCAAGTGTAAGATAGATTTATGTAGCTAAATAATTTTAGCTAAGCATGCTGTGATGCCTCTGTTGAGTTACACAGAAGCTAGCTACTAATCTTAGCTTAGGAAATCTTTTTATGCTTTCCTGTGCTCTTGTTGGTGAATAAAATGGCTAGTATGTGATTTGTGTCTGAGGTGCTTTTCCTTGATGGATTTGTGTCCAGCAATTCATATACTGGTCTGTGCTATTACCAATGTAATTCCTAGCAAGATTTGCTATATGCCTTTGCTCAGATTTGTGGATTTACATCCCCTGCCTATGATGCACAGGCTGAGTCTTTCTGTTTATAAGAACAGATGCTAGCTTGTTTTATTAATTCCCTGTGATGATTTTAGCATAGCATCTCTATGCTAGACTGAGGGAAAACACTCCACCACACCCAGGTGTATCTAGCAGATCATATTGCTAGAGAAATAAAGGATCGACCTGTTATCAGGTGTGATGGTGGTGTTGCTGTGTTGCTTGTGGCTCCTCTGGTTGCTTGATCTACTGATCTTGTGGATCTCCTCCTCGTTCACCTTGCTGGCCTGCTCCTCCAGCTCCAGCTTGCTCTTTTCCTAGCTTCTGGCCTTCCCTCCATGCTCCAGCTTGGCCTTGTGCTTCAATCCCATCTTGTTCTTGCTTTTGGCAAGGATCCAGTGGTGGATTTATTTGGTGTGAGTGATTTGTGATGATCTGAGTTCAAATCAGAGATGAACTCGAGCTGTGCTTGAGTGTGTGTGAAGATGAGCTATGCTCCTTGCTTGCTACGACTTCCCCTTGCTCTTATCCTTCCCAGGCTTGTGTTCACTGTGCTGGTGACAGCACATGTATGTGGGAAGTGATTGTGCTGCTTGCTTGCCCTGCTCGCAGGTTCTGTTAACCTGGAGCTTCGGCTGGTTGATCTTATCCCTGTATCATACATTTCTTCTACATGCCAAGTGGATTTATGTGACAGTCCAGCCAATGAGGGTGTCCTCAGGCTAAATGTGGTGATTTAAGAACAGATACTATACTTAGTCGCCTAATTAAACTCGATGATGCAAATAGCAATACATCTTATTGCTAGACTGAGAGTAATACTAACCCCTAACCCCTCTTTGTATATTCTTTGTTTCTTATTTGTTTTGCAGGAAAACAATATTGGATTAAAGATCAAAAAGAAGGAAAAAGGACTACAAGACATTTTAGTTTAGGAACAATTGTAATATTCCTTTTTGTATTCCAATTTGTTGTAATTCAATTTTAAAGACAATGTATTATTGTGATTATTCAATAAAGTTATTTGTTTGTCTTTGCAAGAATTCAATAAGTTGTAATATTTATTGTAAAGATTTGAATTATTCAAACATTTATAAACTCATTTACTTAATTATTGTTTTTGTTACTTAATTGTTTTAATTTGAATTACTTTACAGATTAAAATTATTTGAATATTCAAATTGGATTCAAAATTTCCCACAACCAATAAATTACCTAGAGGTCATGTTGAAATTTAATTGCATTCACCTAAGATGAACTAAACCTAATTCAACAAGATGAATGAACTCCGATCACTCTAGGGTTTTTAATTTGCGAAAAATTTATTCAGGATTTTCAAATGCATGCATGCAGATGCCCAAATTCCTATTTCTACCCTTCGTTAGTTCCTAAATGCTGAGGTATTACATGGGCCCGTGCGGGCCTGGATCTGGGCGCTAATGGGCCCGACGGCGGGGTGCTCGCCTGGGCGCGCTACGGTGGCCGGGGCTTCTCCTAGGTCGGCGGCGCGTGGTGAGGACGACGGGTCCGATCTGGGCCCAATCTGGGTCCGATCTGGGTCGGAGCGTCCTGGTGCTGCCGACGGCGAGGTCTTTGTGCTGGAGTTGTAGAGGCCGGGCTGGGCACTGCTGGCTGCGTGGCAGTGACGGCGTGGTGTGGTGGAGTGTCGCGGATGGTGGTGTTGCAG
This sequence comes from Poa pratensis, assembly GCA_947311845.1. Taxonomy (NCBI): domain Eukaryota; kingdom Viridiplantae; phylum Streptophyta; class Magnoliopsida; order Poales; family Poaceae; genus Poa; species Poa pratensis. The sequence continues at coordinate 144,677,729 of CAMZMU010000041.1, forward strand.
GGGTGTTAGGGACGGTCGTGGACGTCGGGGTGGCGGCCCCGAGATGGCGGCTGAACGCCGAGGCGGTGGCCTCGGGCGGTGGTGCAGTGGTAGCTCCATGGGGCAGAGCTTCGACTTGGCGCAGCTTTGGGTGGTGACCTTGAGCGGCAAGGGCGGCAGGGTCATCGGCTTGGTCGGTGCATCCCAGAGGGGATGGCTGGACGGTATGTCGGTGCGGCGGCCTCGGGCATGATGTGGCGGCCGTGGTCTGCGGGCAGTGTTCCTGTGTAGCTCGGGCTACATGCAACTGTGCCGTGCGGCGTTGCAGCTCGAGCTCGAGCGGTGGTATGTCGGGGTGGCGGCCCCGGAAGGTGGTGATGGAGTATGCAGGGCATGCTGGAGAGTTGCATGTCGGGGCGGCGGCCCCGGGAGCGTCGTAGCTTCGAGGGTCTGACCTTGTGTCGTGTGGGCGATAAGGTTGCTCTTGACGTTGGTCGCCGGCGCGTTTTTAGGCGTCGGAGTTGCAGCGACCCGTGGTGCTTAGTGGTCGTGTTGCGCGGTGGTGTTCCAATCCTAGTGTAGCTAGGTTGTGTGGCCGTGGAGTGTGATTTTCGCTCGATTGCCCTTAATTAACCGAGTATTGTATGATTTTTGGGTCCGGTTTCTCATATTAACTGGACCAATTCTTTCTTCTATAATGCAATGGCAGAGCTCCTGCCGGTTACACACTATTGAAGTTGCATACACAAGGATCGGTCGATATAAGATCCACGATAGCTATTATCCCAAATTACAGCTTGTCACTAAAACGAAATAAAACAGCGGTGATGCAGGAATTGTTAACTCTGCTGTTGTTGCCTGTTTGTTTCCTCGTCCCCCTTTTTTTTCACATCTCAAAAGCATTAATCATCAGATAATGGTCATATCGTTCATTCGTTCTCAATAAGATGTTGAATAAAGCTAGGGCTTCGCTTCCCAACTAGTAGCGGCACTAGTTTCTACTGCTATTTAGCAAGACAGACTGCTACTTTATTTGTTTCCTCATCCTGCCATCAGGCCTGCCAAACAAAAACCACCAAACTCTGTCAAGTAACTGTTCAAAAACCTCAAGCATTTGTTTATGAGCAAGCTTCGGTAGAAGGTTATTTTTGTTTGTCTACAATACCAGAACAAAATATTTTCAAAGGATTGGATTAACAGTGTAGAGAGTAGATGGAGTATATTTATCATCAAAGCAGTATCTAAAGAACACCACAGTACAGAATCCCTTCCCAAGTGCTGATTGCACATGAAAGACACGCATTTAGAAATTACACTAGATGATAGTTGGTGCACTGTATATTATTCGGCTACTTGCCGTTCCGAGCCTTTCATAGTTCATGTTAGAATATATGTGTATCTAGCCCATTAGGCTAGTCTGGCCCAAGTTGGCCCATGTAACTTTGTATATGAACTTGTTGTTAATACAGAAAAGTTAGTTGGCATATTTGTGTTATTGACATGGTATCAGAGCTCCGGCTCTCGACCTAGCTCCCCGCCGCTGCCAGCTCCGGCTCGCCGCCGTCTCCCCGCCGCCGCTGCTCCGGCAAGTTGCCGGACGGCCGCCGCCGGCTCTTCTCCCGCGTCGCCGCCCTTCTTCCAGCCCAGGACCGCGTCGCCGCTGCCGTCTCCCGCGCGTCCTCGACTGCCTTCTTCGACGTCGCCGTTGCCAGTGCAAGACGCGGCAGCCACGGCCGTGCTCGCCGTCTCCCGCGACGCCGCCCCGGGCTCCGTCGTCTCCCACTGGGCTCCGACGTCTCCCCAAGCTCCTGCCGCGCCACCACGCGATCTCGATCCAGATCGATTTGGTGAGTGCTGACTTATCCGGTATCAGTCCCGGAATTTTCCGGATTTTCTTCCGGACCGAGAAATCTGCTACTGGACTCACTCAGTTTTCACCCGGATTTCACCCGGTGTTGACCTGGAAATCTTTCCGATTTTCCGGACCTGAATCCGGATTTTAGTTCTTGCTCGGTATCAGTCCCGGAATTTTCCGGACCTGAATCCGGATTTCTGGATTTCTTGCTGCCATGGCCAAGGATGGCTCTATTTTCTCTAGTGACATCAAGCTTGATGGCTCAAATTATAGAGAGTGGGCATTCTCGGTTAGAACTATGGTGAGAGCTGCTGGATATGATGAACATTTGACTGATGATGCTCCGGCTGAAAGAGTTGATGAGGCCACGAGGAAGAAATGGAAAAATTCAGATGCTAAGGTCATGGGTGCTTTAATTCTTAATGTTGCTCCTTCACTGCGGATGAGTCTTGAGCATCATTCCACCGCAAAAGAAATATGGAAGTATTTGGAGAACCGGTATCTTCAGCCCAGTGGGGCACTTCGATACTCTTTGTTGCAGAACTTGCAAAGTCTTCAACAACATGATTTGTCCATAGAGGAATATTATGCAGCCTTCACCCGCATCAGTAGTCAGCTTATGTCGATGACTCCAAAAAGCCGTTCTGGGTGTGAGTGTTGTGTGGCCAAGGAAAATTATGAAGCTCAGTCTTTCATGTATCAGTTTGTGATGAGGCTTAGGCAGGATTTTGAGAATAACCGCACCCAACTTCTCGGTCGTCCTGCACCTCCCTCTCTGGATGAAGCTCTTGCTAGTTTAATTGCAGAGGAGACACGGCTTTCCTCCCTTGCCTCAGCTCCAATGACTCACACCAGTGTTCTTGCTGCTCCTCGGGGTCCTTTCAGAGGCTCTTCTTCAGGAAAATTTTGCTCTCACTGCAAAAGGATAGGGCACACAATTGATAGTTGCTTTGCTCTACACCCAGAGTTGTGGGCCGAGTATCAAAGAAAGTTTCCTGCTCAGCAACAGCAGCGTCACCCATCTAGCAGAAAGTCTTCAGCTGTTGCAATCAGCGAACCACAACAGTCACAGCAGCAGCCAGCAAGGAGTGCCTCTGTGTCTGCTGCTTCTCAGTCTGCTTCTCGTGCCACTCAGCCGTGGGTGCTTGATTCGGGAGCCTCGTTTCATGTCACCTCAGATCGCTCCCAGCTCGTGCAATGTCAGCCACTCAAGGATGGCGCCTCTGTTCACACCGCTGATGGTACACCTTGTTCTGTTACTCATCAGGGTTCGCTTTGCACATCCAAGTTTTCTGTTCCAAATATTTCTTTTGTCCCGGATTTGTCAATGAATCTCATGTCAGTTGGTCAAATTACTGATATGGACTATTTTGTTGGTTTTGACAAAACATCTTGTTATGTGCAGGACCTTCAGAGCAAGAGGATCATTGGAACTGGCCATCGCCGTAGAGGATCCACCTCCCTCTACGAACTTGACACCCTTCATCTCTCTTCCGCTTCCGCATCGTCTGCTTCATCCACCTCAAGATCAAATTCGTCTTTTTCTTTTGCCAAGTGGCATCATCGCTTAGGTCATCTATGTGGTTCTCGTTTATCTGAACTTGTTGGACAAGGGGTTTTGGGTCGTGTTCCTGTGGATGCTGGTTTTCATTGTAAGGGTTGTAAGCTAGGTAAACAGATACAACTTCCGTATCCATCCAGCACCACTTGTTCTAGTCGTCCTTTGATTTAGTGCACTCTGATGTATGGGGTCCCTCCCCTTTTGTCTCAAAGGGTGGTCACAAACATTATGTCATATTTGTTGATGATTACTCTCGCTATACTTGGGTTTATTTTATGAAACATCGTTCCCAGTTAAATTCTATCTATCAAGCTTTTGCTCGCATGGTTCATACTCAGTTTTCAAGTGCTATTCGTGTTTTTCGCTCTGACTCAGGGGGGAGTACCTCTCTACATCTTTTCGTGAGTTTCTCTCTTCCGAAGGTACTCTTCCTCAGCTCTCATGTCCTGGTGCTCACGCTCAGAATGGTGTTGCCGAGCGTAAGCATCGTCATTTAATTGAGACAGCTCGAACTCTTCTGATTTCCTCTTTTGTCCCCACTCATTTCTGGGGTGAAGCTATTTCCACGGCAGTGTATCTCATAAATATTCAGCCCTCCTCCCGTCTCCAAGGCAAGTCTCTCGGTGAGGTTTTATTTGGTTCTCCTCCCACTTATGGTCATCTTCGTGTTTTTGGTTCTACTTGTTATGTCCTATTAGCACCTCGCGAGCGGACCAAGTTGACTGCCCAGTCTGTTGAGTGTGTTTTTCTTGGGTATAGTCTTGAGCACAAGGGGTATCGCTGCTATGATCCTTCCGCTCGTCGCATTCGCTTCTCTCGGGATGTTACTTTCAATGAGAATCAACCATTTTTCCATTCCTCTTCCATTCAACCATCATCCTCCACTTCCCTAGAGTCCACCTCTTTCTCTCACTTCCACCGATATTTTCCTCGGATGAGTCAGTCTCTGATCAAGACACACCTTCTTCACCAGCCCCACCGTGTTTGGATCCTTTTCCTTTCATTATAGTCGTCGTCCTGTCGTTTCATCTGAGACTCCGTCATCTATTCCTCTGTCTTCTTCTCCTCCGGCCAGTACCACTGAACCTTGCACTGATGAGTCCTCTCAGACAAACAGGTATGCCCTTCGTGATCGCTCCACTCTTGAGCTTCCAGACAGATATAGAAATGGTTTCTGTGCAGGGGCAGCTTGTGAGCCTAGTACTTATGAAGAGGCTGTCGTGCTACCCGAGTGGCAAATGGCTATGTCTGAGGAGCTTGCGGCTCTAGAGGGTACACATACATGGGACATGGTACCATTGCCTCCCAGATCTGTTCCTATCACTTGTAAGTGGGTATATAAAATCAAAACCAGATCAGATGGTTCAGTGGAGCGTCATAAGGCTCGACTCGTTGCAAGAGGTTTTCAGCAGACTCATGGGAGAGATTATGATGAGACATTTGCTCCAGTTGCTCACATGACCTCTGTTCGTACTCTTATTGCTGTGGCTGCAACTCGATCATGGAAAATCTCACAAATGGATGTGAAGAATGCTTTCCTTCATGGTGATCTACATGAGGAAGTTTTTATGCAGCCACCTCCGGGTGTTGAGGCCCAGCTGGTCATGTTTGTCGCCTTCGCAAGGCACTTTATGGGCTTAAACAAGCCCCGCGTGCATGGTTTGAGAGATTCAGTTCTGTAGTTCGAGCTGCTGGTTTCTCTTCGAGTGATCATGACCCTGCACTTTTCGTTCATACTTCTGGCAGTGGTCGTACATTGCTTCTGCTCTATGTGGATGATATGTTAATAACTGGAGATGATCAGAAGTACATTGCCTTTGTTAAAAGAAAGCTAAGTGAACAATTCAAGATGTCAGACCTAGGGTCTCTCAGTTACTTTCTGGGAATTGAAGTTGATTGCACGGATGACGGTTACTATATTTCTCAGTCTCGCTATACTCAGGATTTGGTAGCGCGCTCGGGTCTTACTGATACTCGTATTGCTACTACTCCAATGGAACTCCAGTTACAGTTGCGTTCTACTGATGGCATTCCTCTTGAGGATCCATCCCGCTATCGGCACCTTGTTGGCAGCCTTGTATACCTCACCATGACAAGACCTGACATTGCCCATGCAGTTCACATCCTAAGTCAGTTTGTTAGTGCTCCTACCTCAGTTCATTACAGCCACTTGCTTCGTGTTCTTCGATATTTGAGGGGAACATCATTTCGCCGGTTATTCTATGCCCGCACAAATCAGCTCCAGCTTCATGCTTACTCTGATTCTACTTGGACGAGTGATCCTGCGGATCGTTGCTCTGTCACTGGCTATTGTCTTTTTCTCGGCACCTCTCTTATTGCATGGAAGTCTAAGAGCATCTCCAACAGACGCGCTTCGGCGCGGCGCACTATATTTTCTTTGCAGCGCCAAAAAGGCGTTTTTGCGCGCGGGGCGCCGGTTTTGCTTTTCCAGCAGCGCTATAGTTTAGCGCGCCGAAACGCAGCGCTCCAGCAGACGCCCAAAAACCGCAGCGCGCGCGGCAAGCACAAACAAGATTTGTACTTCAACATACAACCAAGAAGATCAAACATACGCACAATAAATCAACAATAAATAGTTTAATTATTACAACACAAATAAATAGTTCATAACACAATAAATAGTTCATACAACAATAAATAGTTCATACAACAATAGAATGCATAGTTCACCAACTCATTGTTGCCCATTCCATGCCCACCACTCCTCGATTAGATCTTTTTGAAGTTCATTATGCATTTCATTGCGTCGAATGGCATGATAAGATGCAACAAACCGGGCCACCCTCTCCGCCCTCCTCTGCACTCGCACGGGATGACCCATCAACTCATAGTGGGTGTAGTCTAAATCTTGCCCCCGCTCATTCTCGATGATCATGTTATGCATGATCACACAAGCGGTCATGATGTACCAAAGCATGTCTTGATCCCAAAATCTAGCCGGCCCTCTGACAATAGCAAATTGGGCTTGCAAAATCCCAAATGCTCTCTCCACATCTTTCCTAGCCGCCGCTTGAGCATTGTGGAAATCAAGCTCTTTTCTACCTTCCGGATTCTTAACCGGCTTGACAAATGTTTGCCACTTTGGGTAGATGCCATTCGCAAGATAATAGCCATAGTTGTATGTATGGCCATTTGCTACAAACTCCACCGGATGAGTCTTACCATTTGCAATCTTATTCATGAGTTGTGACCGTTGAACAACGTTGATGTCATTGAGAGATCCGGGCATACCAAAAAAAGCATGCCAAATCCAAGTCTCATGATCGGCCACCGCTTCAAGAATTATAGTTGAATCCTTTTTGTGGCCTTGGAATTGTCCATGCCAAGCCGCGGGACAGTTTTTCCAACTCCAGTGCATACAATCAATAGAGCCAAGCATACCTGGGAACCCCCGAGCGGCGTTGTGCTCCAGAAGCCTAGCCGTGTCTGCAGCACTGGGAGCTCTCAAATATTCTATACCAAAAACTTGCACAACTCCAACTACAAACCGCTTGACACACATGATGGCTTGACTCTCACCCATGGCCAAGTGGTCATCAACTAAATCCGCCGGAATACCGTATGCCAACATACGTAAAGCGGCGGTCACCTTTTGAAAGGTGCTATGCCCGAGCTCTCCGACGGCATTCCTCCTCTACTGAAAAAACCGGTCATGCCTCGCCAATTTCTCCGCAATGTGCCTGAACAACTCGATGCTCATTCTAAAGCGGCGCCGGAAATATGACTCGGGGTATATGGGATGATCCACAAAATAGTGTCTCATCAATCTATTGTCAGCCTCGATCCTCTCCCTCCTTAATTTCTGATGGCCGAAAACTGAACCACCATGTTTCGGTTTTTTGTTAGCATGGATAGCTAGGAGCATTGCAATGTCCTCCACTTCTTGAATATCGAATTCTTCGTCGGAAGAATCGTATGATGTACTCATCTACAAAATTTAATTCAATCTACTATAAAACTACAAACTAGCAATGCACAAAATTCGTTTAGCAAATTTACACCGAATTCATACCTTGCAAAGTGTTTTCTCAAACACCTTGCGAGCGCGGAGGTGCAGCCGGCCGCCGTGCGCTGTTCGGTGGAGCTTCTGCGCGCTCGGTCGACGAAGGGGTGGCGGCGAGTTGGCGGCGGAGGGGTGACGGCGAGGCGGCGAAGATGCGCTGCCGAGGGACGGCGGAAGCCTCGGCGGCGTCGGTGACGGCGGCGCCCAAATCAACGCCGCGGCGAAGTCCGCTCGTCCATAGAAGCGGCGGCGCACTGAGGAGCGGCGGGAGCGCCGGCGGCAGCGCTGGGTCGCCGGAGAAGAATGGGGGGAAGAGGTGCGGGCGGCGGCGCGGGAGGGGCAAGGGCGGGAGAGAGCGCGAGTGGCGGGAGATTTCAGCGGCAGTTGGGGGATTCGCGCGCGTTTTCCTTTTCCCCGCGCGCTGGACGGCAGGCCGCAAATAAACCGCTGACGGTACCGCTTCGTCCCGCGCGTTGGACGGTTATCGCGCGCGCGGTTCTTTTCGCGCGTCTGCTGGAGTATGCGAAACGGCCCCGCGCGTGGCAAACGACCAGTATATCGCGCGCGCGGCGTTTTTGCAGCCGCTGTTGGAGATGCTCTAAGAAACAGACTGCAGTGTCACGCTCTAGTGCTGAAGCCGAACTAAGAGCACTTGCTACTACTACTTCAGAAATTGTCTGGCTTCGTTGGTTATTGGCTGATCTTGGTGTCTCATGTGATGCACCCACAACCATTCTTTGTGACAGCACTGCTGCTATCCAGATTGCAAATGATCCAGTCAAGCATGAGTTAACCAAGCATATTGGTGTGGATGCTTTTTTCACACGCTCTCATTGTCAACAATCAACCATTCATCTCGAATATGTTCCTTCGGAGCTTCAACTTGCAGATTTCTTCACAAAGGCTCAAACAAGAGAACAACATAAACTTCATATTCTCAAACTCAATGTCGCTGATCCACCTTGAGTTTGAAGGGGGTGTTAGAATATATGTGTATCTAGCCCATTAGGCTAGTCTGGCCCAAGTTGGCCCATGTAACTTTGTATATGACCTTGTTGTTAATTAATACAGAAAAGTTAGTTGGCATATTTGTGTTATTGACAGCAGACAAATGGTTAAGGTCTATATATACTACAGTTCACTTCCATAACTCCATAAGAAATACGACCTGCCGTATATTTCAAGTTATGTCTGCAATGTAATATTAACAACTAAATAGTCATGGTCCTAACTGATGGTGCCTGTTTCGTGCAGATAAACAGATGAATTGGACTAATCTAGTATACTAAAATGATCATACTGACTTGTCTCTGAAAACATCTGATTCACTGTAAAATTAGATACAGATGCAGATGTTTACACACAAAGGAGTACCTGCAGAGAGGAATCCTTTATCCCTGCAGCTTCAGTTTTGTCTGCATGGACGCATGAGCTTTCTGCTATTCTTGGCTTCTTCGGTTCCAGTTCATTTCCAATAGGAACGTGTAGTCTTTTCACGAGACTAGCTCTCTTTGTATCACCAAACAGCTGAATAGACATAAATATTGCAGTGTATTAACTAAACCGAGAATGGAGAGCAAGTTAGCAGTACCCTACTAAACTTGGCCAGCACAAAATCATCAGATCATTCCATATATGTATAGATTAAGTTTGATCCCACCTTGCATGCCTTCCCGTTTGCCTCGTCCTCCTCGCTCTCGTCGTCCACGTCCTTTTCTTGGTCCTCGTCTTCATCATCCTCGTCTTCGTCTTCCTGATCGTCGTCCGAATCCTCGTCCACTATCAAAGGCTTGCTATTGAAATCGCTGATCATCTGAACAAATGTTAGGGAACAAAACTTAGATTATTTCATGGCAAATGGGTTTCACGTCCCGTAACACCTAGATAATGGATCTATCGACATCAAGGAGAAACAAAAATGAAGTACTTGACCACCGAAAATAATTTTTATTATTACTCCCTCCGATCCATATTAATGGTCTCAACATTGTCTAGATACGGATGCATCTAGTCTAAACACTTAACTAGATACATCCGTATCTAGATAAAGTTGAGTCAATTAATATGGATCGGAGGGAGTAGATGAAACCACCTTCGCAAAGGCCTTCCTCGTCTCATCCTTTCTGCAATCACCAAGGGTAGAGATGATCTTGGCGACTTCCTGGAAGCCATGGTGGTTGACGAACTTGAGAAGGCTAAGATCGAGGGAACAGGAGGACATTCCGCGGAAGAAACCACTGTCGGTGCGGCGTGCGTTCCCCGCCATGCTTGCTACCGGCGGCGGAAGTGGCGGACCTACAGGGCCTGCAGCCCAGCCCACGTATGTACTAGTATTAGGCACTATGCTACGCGATCGATCGAATCGAAAAAAAATAAACTAGCACGCCGCACGGGATCGTGACGAGGAGTTAGCCCTAGCCGCCAGGCGCCAGGTCGCGCGGAACTCATCTCCGTGGCTCCGTTGGTAGATCGACGATCGATCTACAGCCTACAGGTATATGTCTCCATTGATCGATCTATCATATACATACAGCTAGCTACCTAGCTAGCTGAATTATTGAATCGGTGATTTCTTATCTGCGCTACTTTGTTTGACACCCAGCACCCGTGCCCGAAACCAAACAAATGATGACCACTTCAGAAGAGAAGTATTTATTGGTGTAATCGACAAAATTAGTCAAGAGCTTGATAATCGGTTTGATGAGGTCAATATGGAGTTATTGTCTTGTATGTCGGCCTTAAATCCTTCATACTCATTTGCTTCTTTTGATGCACATAAGGTACGCAGACTAGCTGAATTCTACCCTAATGATATCCCGGGCAATGATTTGCTAAAGCTTGAATTGCAACTTGATAATTACATTGATGATATGAGACAGGATGAATACTTTAAAGGTGTAGAGAATCTTGTTGACCTCTCAGTTAAACTTGTTGAAACAAAGAGGCATAAAGTGAATGATATGGTTTACTTGCTTCTCAAATTGGTATTGGTTCTACCGGTGGCGACAACAAGTGTTGAAAGGGTGTTTTCTGCAATGACTTTAGTGAAAACAAAGTTAAGAAATAAGATGGGTGATAGTCTCTTGGATGATTGTCTAGTCACATACATTGAGCGGGATATTTTTTTCGACGTGGATGAAGATGATATAATCGAGACTTTCATGTCCTTAAGGAGGCGAAGGCCAGACAAGTCAAACAATTAGTACTGTAAGTTTCTTTTATGCATATTTCAGACTATTAGTATGGTTTTGAACTATGTGTATGGCAATTTATGCAACTTTTGTACTTAATCTTTCAGTTGCATATTATGTACTGCTTTTATATCGTATTACACTGCAAATTTACAATTATTTATTAAATTGGTACATATACTTTATTGAAATGGCCAAAAAAAAATTGACCGGCATACCCAGTGGCAAAATCCTAGGTCCGCCACTGGCGGCGGCGCCATCAATTTGGTCTCCGTCGCCCGTTGGGATGTTTCCTTCATCATTCTCTTGCGAAGCATCCATGTCATATTCATCATCAATCCATTGAGCCTCATCTACACAATTATATGTGCTCAAAATAAGAACTAATAGACAAAAATAAGAAATGGAAGAGAAAGAGTACCATTCATGGCAATGGCATTGCATATCTCGGTGTCATTTGGCATCAAACCTTTACGGTATCTATCAATTTCTTCCCCATTTAGCTCTTAGGGATCATGTTCAAAGATCCATTCTTTATCAAACTTGCTAATGTCCTCTAAACAAATTGGGTCATAGTTTCTTTTGCATATTAGGGACCTACACATGGCATGGAAGGATGCAACCATATAAGAACAACAAATAAGCTAGGGAATAAGTAAAAACCATATAAGATCTGGACCCGGCGGGCCCATCTGGGTTGGGCGGGCCGGCCTGACCTGAGGCACTCTTTGCAGCTCGATGTGAGACGGCGGATGCAGGGGACAGCGGTGACGGCGGCCAGCCTGTTGCAGCGTGGCGGCGAACTTCACGGGCCCGATCTGGGCCCGGCCGGACCCTATTAGGACTGGTGTGCCCCGTGGGGGCTTTACGGGCCCGCTGGCCCGGCCAGACCTGACGGGGACTGGTGTGTTTGTGGCCACGTCCGGTCGACTACCGTCCACGGCGGTGGAGGTTGGTCCCTCCCGCCGGCCGGCCGATACTGCTGACCCCAGGTCATTCTTGTCATCATTTTCGTCCTGCAGACCTCGTGACAGCTACTTCGGTGAGACGACGTCGGTGGCTTCGGGATCGTTTTGGCGCATGACTGGTGGGCGGCTAGTCTGGTGGTATCGAGGCTCGGCCTCGCAGGGCTCCTGTGCTACCGATCGTCCGGGGTTGTGGATAGGGTTTCGGGAGAAATCCTTGTCGGTTAGTTCGACACCGACGCAGTGCCGCCTCCGGGTGGCATCCTTCCTTCCTGAAGGGCGTCGTGGCTACCCTTCGCTTCCCTCCGTGCCGGGGGAAACCCTAGGACCAGTGACCTGGTCCGGGCAGCAGCATGGCGTCCCTTCTTGAAGGTGCTGCTTGGTACTCGTCGATTTGGTGCTAGGAGCGTGGTGGTACTCTGTTGGAGAGGGCGCAGCGGTTGCGGGTCACCATCGCTTAGTCGATCTGCCTGTGTCTCCATTTTGTTTCTTCTTCTTTTCTTTGGGTGTATGTTTGCTGCCGCCCCAGCATTGCAAGTTGGTTGTACCGAGTGTTTGCTATTATTATAGCGGGGCTACGGCCTATTTCGTCAAAAAGGTCGCCGCCGCCGGCGTACCGCCACGCAAAAAAAATAATACTCGCACGATCCCGATGATCATTGCTCTGCCAGTCCCTGCCCACCCGCCTCCTCTGAGTCCTCTCCACGCGCCTCGGTTCCAAGCGTCGCCGCCGCGGCCAGCCTTGTGCACGGGAGGCGTGACGGTCGTTTGGATCATGAGCGAACCTCCGGGTGATCGACCGCGAAGAGATGGTGCGCGCGTGGGCTAGTTGGCTCACAGAGTGCTAGTTGGCTCGTCCGAGCACTCGCTTCTTGTCCGTTCGATACGGTCGAATCGATCAAGCCGCGCACGCGCCGTTCCGACAGCGACATGCCGCTCCCCACCGCCGCCTTCCTCACCAACTCCCGCTACCCATCCGCCCCCGTGCCACAGCTGGCCAGGACCTCCGCCGTCGACGCCATCAGGAGCACCTCCTCCTACCTCTCAGCGCGAGGAGCGCGCTTAAACTAGTCCGTGCCAAGAGCAGCCGTAGGGCCGGAGAAAATCCCGCCGCAGACCTGCCCGTCTTCGCCTTTCCGCGGCACTGAACCGCACCGCCGCCGAGATGAGTCTCTCGCATCACCATGGACGCCTTCCTACCGGCCGTGACGAGCTCTTCCCGCAGCTCCCGCTATTGGCCTTGCCTCCGAACGCCAAACCACCCGGTGGTGGATGGAGGCAACCGGCTGGTGGATTGAGGCACCGCCGACGGGAAGAGCGAGCAGGTCGGTCCCCGTAAAAGGGCGATGCCCTGGGGGCTGCACATCCGCGATCAGCACAAGGTCGTTGCCTCAGCGTCCGTCCACATCAGCTACGCCCACTCCATTTCGTTTTCCCACCCCACCACTCTGCATTTTATTATCAGAGCAAGTATCTGCATTTGTTTGTTACCGTTCATGTGAGGTTTCATATTGATGGATTTCCGGTGACAAAATTCGTCAAAATTCGTCTTTAGTGTCACTGATTTTTTTTTTTTTGAATTTAGTGTCACTGATTTCTATTCCAGTTTAGTGCAGATAAGCGTAAGAATTTGCCCAAATATGTGAGCCCTGGTTGTGTATGCAAACAGAGTGTTTGTTGTTATGCTTCAGGGAGTTCAGTATCATTATCAGGATCCTCCTTTGGTGTAGTAAGGGCTAAGAATATCTCCACAACATTGGAGATTAGAGCTAGCTACAATATGGACCGATCCATCCAGGGGCAATTGGAATTGAATGTTTGCTAGTGATGATGTTGACAATGCTTATGGGGATGCTGGAATTTTGACACTATCTGGATAGGCTAATATGAGTCTAATCCGTGATGTATATTTTTACAATCCACACGCTTGCTTCCCTACCTGCTAGTATATCTTCTGCATCTCGTACTGATCAAGTGATCTGATACGGGATAACACACATCAATTTACTGATTTTTGTTCTTTTGAGGGTTAGAATAAAGACTGAGCAATTAGTTGGCACAAGTTGAAAAAAAATTGTGCCTTGTTGCAACCCAGTGAGGAATGTCTACAAATAAAATCTCACCAGCAGCAACTTTATTACAAGGAGTGCAACAGTTGTGTCGCCTTACGGCCAGATCCCCTCCGGCATGGGCGTATCCAGTGGGGGTGCCATGGCACCCCTAAATAGTTAGATTTATTGATTAGTAGTAGCAATTTGGTATAATTTTGTGTGTTAAAAATATTTGCACATGATATTTAAGGTATAAACAATGAGCTTGGCACCCCCAACCATTTCATCCTACATCCGCCACTGCCCTCTGGCCACCATGCGTGCTCGATGTGCAGCCCCCCTTCTTCTGGTTCGATGTGCCAACCAATTGGTCTGTTGTGACGATACTGAGGTCGCAGTCACAAGGTCCGAGTGCATGGCGAAGCACAGGAATGATTGTACACGACTTCAGATACTATAGACAGACATGTTTTAGGTTAAGTTGCAGCAGCTACAGGGCTTAGTTGCATACATTGTCCAATTTAGTTGTAGATGGAACATAACACATTTCTCAGGTTAAGTTGCAATAGCTACATGGCTTAATGGCATCCATTGTCCAACCTAGTTGTAGATGGAACCAACACAGTTGCATTTCTGACTCTATTAAGTCTGTTGTTTGGGAAGCCTTTTGATTTAGAGTTTTTTTTGGTTCAGTTGCAGCAGCTACATGGCTTAGTTGTATCCATTGTCCAACTTAGTTGTAGACGGAACAGAACAAAGTTGCATTTTTTATTTTTCATGGAATATACATGGATGTGGGTTGGTAAACTTTCTGTTTGCTCCTTGTTCGATTTTCTATTTTTTCGTGTGCAATTATGCAACTTGATTAGTTAGTTTTATCCCATGAATCAAGTTGCATAGACACATTTTTTCTTGATTAAGTTGCAACAACTACAGGGTAAAGTTGCATCATTGTCCAACCTAGTTGTAGATGGAACAAGCACAGTTGTATTCTATTCTCATTAAGTCTGGTTTGGGTAGTTTTTTTATCTGTGCATTCCATGCACCTGATAAGTTGCTTATCCCATGAATCAAGCTGTTTAGACACATTAGATTAAGTTGCAGTAATTATGGTTTAGTTGCATTCGTTATTTCCAACTTAGGTTATCTGTATCTAGAATGATTTTATTGTTTTTAACTTGGCTGGGCAATATTTGCAACTGGTAAGTTGGTTGATAAGTTGCTTACCTCATAAACGGCAACAACTTATTCGAAGAGTGTAGCAACTGTAGCCTGCACCAAATGCAACCCATTGGGGGTGGCTATCTCAGAACCAAGTTGTGTACGGTTTTAGAAAGTATGGTAGGCAATTAGATTGTCTCAGTACTATGAAGTTGCTTACTACCGTTGCTCAGTTGAGTACCTAGAAACTAAGTTGACTACAAAATATAGAAAGTATTGTAAGCAGCTCATAGTACGAAGTTGCTGGCCTAAACACTAGAGTTGCTTTTCACCAAAAAAAAGATCGCCGAAACATATATAAACGAGATCTAATTTCGAAGAGCTCGTCGCGGGAAATCCAACGGTGAAAGCGGATCGCAATTCTGATACATGGTTTAAGTGTTATGACTTTTTAAAAAATCACGTGGAACTAAATGCAGATGATGAAACCGTGCGTGCATGTGGGGGCAATTTGTTTCCTAGTTGGGGTGTTTGCTCTACTAGACTATTGAGCATCCGTTTGCTCCCTAGATGCGCCCATATTTGTTTCAGGTAAACGGATGCCCCTTATTTTTGTAGGTCATTATTTTGTGATACTTGCAGGACTTCTGTTTCTGAAAGTATAACACACCTTTCTTAATGCTATTTTTCATAGGAATCTATAACACTCCATGTCATTGCTGTTGAGAGATGGTCGAGAGCCTCCAATACTAGCTTGAGCTGGCATTTAGTGAGGACTAAAGAACATACAGAAAAAGGTTGTGCCTTTGCACTGTGTGAACCTGCCAATGCTGTGTTGTTAACGGCCTTATTATAATGTAAGAACATATGTAAGCCTGGGAATTTCAGTCTCTATAAGCCTATATATGCAGGTTACACGCAAGATCAACTGTTCAATATAAGGCTGATTTGCTAGAAACCTCCCTTCTGCATATATGTAATCTCACTGATTTCTCATTTTTCTGGAATTGTCCAGTTTATATTGCAGTGCAAGATGGGATCACTTTATCCTGCGATATTGCTACTGTCATATTTTCTAAGATAACTAATTTGTTGATCGCTTCATCGAGCAGGTCATCTATGAGCTGTTTCTTTTGTCTGTTGGAAGAAGTAGATGATTGCATTTGTTTACATGACACGCTTCGCTTTTGGCTTTTTGTTCCATTTTCAAAGAACGGCGAGCTAACATGCTCCTGTTTTTTTTCATGTGTGATTTTACATTTTTACCTCATAATATAACATGGTATTCTTGTATAATATATAGAGCTCCGATTTAGGAGGCGGCAATTTGGGTAGTAGGTGTAGATACACCTATTATGTAAAACATTTTTTTTCTTCAAAATGTTAAAAAAATTACAGAAAAAAATTCATATATACATTAGAACATTTTGTGTTAGCACAAAAATTGCAGTGGAGAAAAAAAATTGTGACCTGTGCAAAAAAGACAAAAAAAATGTCTCGTACAAAATCATTTTGGAGCATCCGGATTTGTCATTTTTGCACAGGTCACAAAAAATGTTTTTTCTTCACGTAAATTTTAGAGCTAACATAAAATGTCTTGAATTATATCCAAAAATTTATTTTGAACTTTTTGACATTTTAAAAAAAAATTGGGTAGTGGGTGCCCATTATGGATTTCCGCTCCGATTTATATGATGTTATGTTTCATAGTCGAGTGTCTTTATCCTGTTTATCTAACTGAGGTAATAGACCTCCAATATAAACATACATGGTTTTAAATTTAGCATTTGGTTTTATCCCTCGGGGAACATCAATAGCTAAGCCCAGATAAATAGATTTTTAATTTGAGAACATGATTAATGAAAAATTGTCCCTTGGTGTTTGTTATGCCTATTTAGTTTGTTATTTCGTGGCACAAAACATGTATATTAGTCGGATCCGTAAAATCGTTTGGTCGAGAATATTTTTTCTTATACATATTCGGGGCATCATGTGCACATCAAGACGGTGGTGGCGCCTAGCAAGCTGCTTCAGCATGATGGAGTTGAGTTTGAAGTTCATTGATGGTTGTTTTCAGTTTTTAGGGAACAATTGTTATTAGAATATTAGTCATTCATAAATTGCAATGTCATAGCACTGACGCGTTGAGGTTTCTTATCACATTTTTATGGAAGATTTTGAAATGCAAAATTGTCGCTCTATTCATGTAAAATATGTGAGCATATTATTTGAAAGAAGTTAATTCAAATATATGTGCTCAGTACCACCTGATTAGCAAGTCGGTAGGCACGTCTCTACGGTTTTCAAATTTAGCAGTTTTTTTTGTTTTGTTGAGACACTCTATGGACATATAATAGCATGATGAACCATGCGGCATATTAACGTTAACTCATAGGGAGAAAAGATGGTGCATTGCACGTGCACACTAACTGTATACACCAGCGAGGGGATTAGCGTGCTGTGATCATACCAGATGAAATAAATTTATTTAACCGTTTGAATTCATATCTGGTTATGTTGGACTGCTCCAAATGCATGATGTGCTACTGAACATGTTCCTGACTTCGAATCCAGCAAAATCGGCAACTTGATCTGTAGGCTCTGATCTGCTTAGATATATGAGCTCCTAGAAGCTGACCAGCCTAAATTTTCGTTAAATGTGATTTTAGGTGCATCTCTATTTTATTTGATGGTGTTTTGTCGTTTGTTATGTATCGAGTGTTAGTTTTGGCTGTGTATTTGGGGATTGTCACATGTATGTTCAGTTTATACTCTTATCTACTGAGTTTACTTTTCATGAAACAACCTCGACATCATGTGAGTTTAGTCTCATTGGACAGCATTGTCCTATATTCCATCTCAAAAGAATTACAAGATTATCTTGTGGTCTTGAGGTTAAAAACTGTAATTATTTTGCAGGTTGTGGTCTCGAGGATAACTAAAATGTTAACATTTGTACTATGGCCTAAATGGTTATAATTTTTCATTTATGTTTACTGTTTGCAATGGCTGGTTACGTGCGTTGCACGTGCACGTCAACTAGTGTGGGAAAACGACCAAACGATGGTCAAACGTGGAACCCCCGATCCTGAACGTGGCCATTCGCCGCAGGGAAATTTACCGCACTACCTTCCATATTACCTGGCCAGGGCATGTAAGGACAAAGACCAATTCACTATCTCAACCGAACCTGATCCGTCCAGATAACATGTGCATCTGTGCTCGGGAGTTATATTGCACTATACATTTTATAATTGCATAACCACAAAGTGCATATTGAATGAAAAGTTCATATAAGTTTAGACAATATTGGACTGAAATGTTGGACAAGGTGCAGATAAAACTTTCAGTTGCACTATCCATTCTTCTATTTTATGAGTTGCCGTTTCTGAATCCATACTTCCTTGGAACATATTGCCGGCTTCAACTTCTCTCTCAGACCGTAATCCTGCATCAACCACAAGCATTACACCGAACACTCGTCCTTACAAAAAATGGAGAGACAGCTGAGAGGCCAAGAAGTTAAGTCGGTGCACGATCATCCTAGGGTTCTTAACAAATTTAGATGCACTGATCATCAGAGATTTTTTTTTAGCATATCAGGTGTAGCCATACATGCATTACTAGAAAGGAGGACGAATCAAAACCACTTTCTGGTCTGCTTGGGAGAAAAAAAATACTCAAGTTGGCGATTCAACCATTGAATCGGTAGGTGTAGCCATACATGCATAACGACCACCTTGACAGAAATTTAGCCAATTTAAGTGATGCCCTTTAGAAACATTAAAACATATGCATACGTCTGAATGTCTTGAACACCTCATCGACCAGTGGCTTAACCTGCAACATGGATGATTTGACACCAATAGTTGCCATGTCCTCGCTGAAGACGTACAATAGCTCTCCTTCCACTGAAACCTACACACGCCGCAACAATTTCCTTGATGGTGCCTGCTCGCGGTGGAGGGGCACCACGGTGAACGGAGCTGGCCGTGGGCGACGTGGAGGTGCTCGAGAGGCACAAGATTGGACGGAGAAGGGGATGGAGGAATAGGGCGTGGCGAGGGGGGCTGCGGTGGCATGAGGAGGCCGGTGAAGGCGGAGCTGTGGGGATATGGTGGCCGCTCCGGCCATGGATGGCATTGCTGGTAAGGGCTAATTTGGTTGTAGGGGGGAGATATCCCAGGGAAGCAAACCCACGAGGGGGATTTTCCCGTGCAGACGGATCCCCTCCCACCACGGGGGAGATCTCCCCGTATTTCCTGTGCCCAAATGGAAAGCAAGAAATTCCCGTACATACAAGTATAGCAAGATAACACGGAACAAATCATATTCAGTAGCTTCCACAAGAGGTTTTGACTTTTTTTTCATAAATATCACGTAAATCCAAAATCATTTTTCCTGCAATGACTAAAAAATCACGATTAACATAAATAATCAAAAAATACATTAATTCAGCATTTTTAGGACAATAAACAAGAAATTCAAATTACACTTAATTCTGGCAAAGCCAAACAATGACCAATAATTCCAAGAAATGATTCGCAAAAACAATTCCCAGAAAGTTTTCCTTGCACCAGCCGCCGGCATCGTCGTCGGCCAGCGACCCGCGGAGGCGTCGTTCGTGTATAGCTGCCGCTATCATCTTCGGACGCAGACGCACATCACCAATCACATCGAGAATGGTCCGGTAAATATGTCTAGGGACTTCTCCGCGAGCACGGTCCGGCGATCGACATCCAGTGAATAATGTGGCCGATGGACCCCTGCAAGCAAAAATATTCAACACAAAAGATGAGCAATGATAATGCAATAAGGTCAAGAGGACAATGATAATGCACTATTAGTTCGTCAGTAACCTGAAGAAACCAAGGTACATGCAGAACAAAGAAAATAAAACACCATGCTCTGAGCAATATGGAGGAGCTGAAATTTGCACAAAAGCACCATCTCGAAAGTACAAATCAGAGAAAATAAAACAGTACATGCTATGGGCAAGTTCAGGTGCTTCATGCTCTTGTCTTCTCTACTCCGTTTGGTGAAGTAGTGAGAAAGTTAGCATCTGCTTAATAATATAGCAGTTTAAGTAAACTATTTTTCAGACTGCCGCACTTTTCTGACCACACTTATCTGAACACAACAAAATAAGAATGCCTGAATATATTATTCCCATATGATCTTATAAAAAGAGCAATATTGCAATAATCATTACCCTTCTATTTTTTATCATAAGAAAGATCCAGTATTCGATAAATCAGGAGTTAGAAGCACGGTGGAAAGAGAGGTTATTACCAAATTAATGCTGTTAATCTCCTACATCTTGTGGACTCCAGAATCACGACCTCCACCAAATCCAATCTCAAAGATGATGAAATCAAAATTATAATAAGAAATAGGCTTATTCCTTGAGCAAGCAAGCAGTAAAGCAGACTCATCCATATGCTTATTCAATAAGAAAACTCCAAAGCACCATAGCCATGCAGGAGAAAGCTAACCAAAATAAAGCCATGCGGGAGCAAAAGTGAATCAGCATGCACAAGCTTAGAATTACAAGAGAAAGCACAGCCCAGCTTTGGATTTACAAATATAAAAGAAAACCATTGAGACAGCAGTTTCAAACCTAACATACGAAGTAACAATTATTCTGCCAATGTTATCTAGCGGCAGCACCCACAACATTTAATTTGATGACCACATGAATTATGTTCTGACTAACAAGATAATGTTATGATGAAAGTTTCTGAAACTCCATGGGACATGCTACATCAGATGGTTCCAGGTCCAACAGCCTGAAAGCTGCAGGAACCTCAAGCTTCGACATGAGACAACCAGCACCAGCTAGCTAAGTACAGACAAGTAAATGCATAAGCCAATTCCAGAGCTACAAATATGGAAGACAGCCAATCACTCGCTGCCCTATGCTTCTCCTGTCAAAGTTTGGAACGGATATATCGTCACGGCAGCCTCCCGCTCCGTGTACCTTGATGTCGTCGCCGGAGAGTGGTCGAGCTGATGCAAGAACAAGAACAGGAGCCTCTGCAATATTTGACTCCGGTCAGTCAACAATTTAGGGCAAGGACCAATAGGACATGTAGGAGGTGGGGAGAAGAAGGGCTCACCTTAGTTGAAGGAGAAGGAAGCCAGGATCCACAGCCTGGACGTCGTCGTCACCGGAGCAGCAGATCGAGGCGGGCCAGATCTTGGGGGAAGGAGAAGACGACCGCCCGTGGGGGAGAGGCCGAGAGGCACGGTACGAACAGCGCCAGCGGGGAGAGGCGGGAGAGCTCGGGAGGGGGACTTGCTTCCGGTCGCCGGACGAAGTAGGTGTCGCCGTCCCCTCCTCTGTCGCCCCAGCGCCGTCGCCGTCGCCTCCTCTGTCGCGAGACGAGAGCGAGCGAGCCAGAGGAATTCCTGCCCAACCTCCCAACTAGGGGAAAACTCACCCGGGGAAAGGCCGCGGAAGGGCCCGATTTCCCTCCCCTCGCGGAGCGCCAAATGGGCCCGTGGGGCTTCCCAGGCCAGTTCGCCGTGGATATTTCACCCGGGGAAAAGGCCGGGTTCCCTGTGTTTTCCCGAAGCACCAAACTAGCCCTAATCAGGTGGGGATGGCACGAGGACTACAAAGAACAAATCGAGAGAGGAGATGAATTAACGGTGATGACCATCTAAGCTATTGTTGTAGTGTAGCGTGCGTACGCGGGTGGATGGTAGAGTTTTCGTCTGTCCCCTTAACTTGCTTTTTGAGAGGAGTCTCTTAATTTGCTAAGCTTACAGCAACTCTAGCAGATACCGAATAAGGCCCCGTCCCGGAAAATAACTGTTTTCTCTGGGTCCGGGGCAAAATTTCCGCACGACCAGATGCGGGATAAGCCCCCCTACCGGATTTTTGGGGGGGGGGGGGGGGGACAGGATATTTCGGCCCCGGTGCCGAACTGCTTCCGTTTTCGTGGTTTCTTTTCCCGCATCCCGCACTCTTGGTGCCAACGCTCCCACGCTGAACATTCAACTCGCCCGTCCTCTTCCTCCCTGCGCCCGCTGCTTCTCGCCACCTCGCTCTCTCCCGCCCCCGCTTCCACTGCACCGCGGGAAAGGGTTACCGGCCACCGGCGACTCTATTTCACCCAGTTCCGGCCCCGGGGGAGCCGTACCCCATCCGCACGGACGCGGCCGCCGCCGCCATGGATCCGGCGCCGAGGTCGCGCGTGAGCTCTGTTCCCACCGGGAGCGGCGTTTCCGGGCGGATTTGACTAGCCCGAAGACACTCTCCTGCTCGCGTGGCAGTCCGGCCATCGTTTTGCTCCGTGCGGGTCTCATCCGGCGTTCGGTGGTGAAGAAGGTGCGTTTTTCTCTCGATTCGTTGTTGATTCGGTAGTTTTAAATCTACAAATTAGTGGATTTGTAGTTTAATTTAGCAAAAACATCTATTTGCTCGATGGATTGGAGTTCTTCATCATCGTCCTCCTCCGAGTCGGATGATTCCGAGATTGAGGACCTCCTTTTCGACGATGATATCGAGCACATGCTCATGGCTCATCTCGTGGAGCAATACGAGAGCAGAGTCAAGAGGAAGAGGCGAGGCTCAACGGTCGGCCGGCTTTGCATTACCCGCAACCGAGTGCTTGGAAGTGCGTTGCTCATTAAAGACTACTTCGCCGAGGTACCAACCTATCCGGCTCACCTTTTCCGTAGGCGCTACCGTATTTGTTCACATTGTTGAAGCTTGCGAACAAAATTGCCGATTCTTCATCCAACGAAGAAATGCCGCCGGTTTGCTTGGCTTCACTTCATACCAAAATATCTCGGTGGCTATGAGATTGATAGCATACGGTGTGCCCGCTGATTACACCGATGAGTATCTTCGCATTGGCGAAGATAGCACGATCAAAAGCGTGCGTTTGTTTGCTAAAACTGTGATTAAGGTTTTTGGCAAAGAGTACCTCTGAAGTCCTAATGAAGAGGACACAAAAAGATTGATGGCGGCAAATGAAGCAAGGGGGTGGCTGGGCATGCTTGGTAGTGTGGATTGCATGCATTGGAGATGGAAGAATTGCCCGGTAGCTTGGCATGGTCAGTACACCGGTCATCCCCGTGATCCTACTATAGTACTCGAAGCGGTTGCTTCGGAGGATCTTTGGATTTGGCATTGCTTTTTTGGTTTACCGGGATCACTTAATGATATCAATGTTTTACAAAGATCACATCTATTTGCTCGGCTTGCTAGTGGAGATGCCCAGCTTGCAACTACACCGTCAATGGGCATGACTACACCTTAGCGTACTATCTTGCCGACGGTATATATCCTTCTTGGTCAACATTTGTGAAGACCATTTCAAAACCGGCTAATAAGAAGGATTCCATATTTGCCAAAGCTCAAGAAGCTTGCCGAAAAGATATTAAAACGACATTTGGTGTGTTGCAAGCTAGGTTTGCAATTGTTCGAGGTCCGGCTCGTTTTTGGGATAAGAAAACCCTCCGTAATATCATGACGGCTTGTGTGATTTTACACAACATGATCGTTGAAGATGAGAGAGATTTAAACTTCGAATTAGACTATGACAACATTGGTAGCCGAGTGAAGTCCCAAAGGCACCCGGACCGGATCGAAGCTTTTCTTGAGACCTACCGGAAGATCGAGGACAAGGCCACACATATTCAGCTCCATAAAGATCTTGTCGAACATCAGTGGCAATTGTATGGGAAGAAGTAGATTCCCATTTTATTCATTTGAGATTGTTGTAATTTAAACCATTTATTTCCTTTCGGACCATTTGATATTGTTTTAATTATTTGGATTTACACATTTGTTGTAATATGGATGATTGTATTGTGTGATGTTAAAATATTTAATATATTGAATTTGTATTAATGTTTGATGAATATTATGTTGTTTAAAATCATGAATTTGATAGCAAATATGCAAAAAAGCTTTATCGGTACCGGTACCGGTACGCTGTGCAGAACAGATACGGTAAACTCATATCCGGTACGAGTTTACCGCATATGTTTTGCCGCGGGCCGCGCCGTACCAGAAAACGTTTTTCTGCTCAACCGGATAACTTTTATCCAGTATGGAATTATTCGGTATCTGCTAGAGTTGCTCTTAGATCCCAATTGGTGAGCTGGATGGTGAGGCTGTATTAGGTCCGGGAGTTTTTTTTTTTGAGGGGTACAGCTATCTATATTACTCAATAATCATATGTACAATGGATGTAGCAGGAGATTGCATAAGCCATAATCGACGACCTTGTACCAAATCTAGAGAGCTACGAGCTAAATCATGAGCGTGGACATTTGATGCTCTTCCTTCATGTCGAAAGCAAACAGACATGAAAGCTTCCTTTCTACTACTAATCTCTTTTAGCACCACCGCATATCTAGGAAGATAATTATTCTCCATGGCATTTATCACCTCCAAGCAATCTGAAGCCAAAACGCAGCGTGATATCTGAAGATCAGCAGCCAGAGCAAGACCTTCCCGACAAGCAATATCTTCTAGAGTTGCAGGATCAGAAATTCCAGAACAGGCTAAACCTGATGCACCCATATAAACACCCTCTCAACTCCTGCATATTGCAGCCACAACACCACGGTTTTCAGACCTCGACACTGCAGCATCAACATTTATCTTCACATAATCACCACTTGGAGCAACCCAAATCGCTGCCATCGCACGAACAAATTGAGGAATCCTAGTTCGTGCCGGTGCCACAACAAGAATGAGGTCAGATATGATTTTCTCTATGAACTTAAAGATGGAGAACGGGCTCTGAAAAATATCTTCATGAATCGCCTTGCGACGGACAGACCAGATTGCCCATAGAGTAACAACAATTTGAATCAACTGAGGATGAGTTAATGACTCAATCAAGAAGAAAATCCACTCTTTGGCATCTCGACATTGGTTAACTGAAATGTGCTCAACCAGCTCATCATTTAGAAGGGCCCAAACACTGCGAGACATTGCACAGTCCAATAATGAGTGTCTCCAATCATCATCAGAAACATGGCAGAAACTACAAGCTGGGCTGGTCACCATGTTTCGGTGGTTTCTAACCGAGTTTGTAGGAATACTTTGGTGAGCTAATCTCCACAAGAAAACACGGATCTTGGTAGGTACTTTGACTTTCCACATGTTACTCCAAAGTTTGTGTTGACTGGTCGAAGATGAACTTGATTGTCTGCCTTCTAACCAATCCTCACGCACCTTCTTCATGTGGACAAGTAATCGATAAGCGGAACGGCCAGTAAATAAACCCGTCTTTTCAAATTGCCAAGCCCAAAAATCCTCCAGCTGTGATGTGCAAATCGGAATAGATTTAATTGCCTCAACATCCATAGCTATAAAGTGCTGCTCTAATTTTCCATCATTCCATGTGGCAGACGAATAATCAATCAACTCGGAAACCCAAATAGGTGGATCAGTAGTACGTGCAGCGATAGGTAGCATCCTTGAATCCCTAGGAATCCATTTATCCCACCAGATCTTAGTGTTCGCCCCATTGCCGATCCGCTTAATCAGGCCGAGCTTCAGAGCGTCTCATCCCTCCAGAACAGCTCTCCAAATCTAACTTGGCCGGCTCCCCAAATCTGCTTGCATAAGCTCACCATTAGGGAAATAGACTGCCCTTAAAATTCTGGCACTAAGCGAATTTGGATCTGTTATAATCCGTCACGCTTGTTTCGCCAATAATGCCAAGTTAAACAATTCAGTATCTCTAAATCCAACCCAAGACAACCAGCAAGGTTCCCTCTGCCCATGCTTACTTCCCCACCAAAAATCTCTCAAAAGAGAGTCAATTCTTTTGCATAAACCTCTGGGCAATTTAAAACAGAACATTGAAGAAGTGGGTATAGCTAGTTGTTATCTTGACTGCTAGATCCCAATTGGGGCTGGATCAGAGGCTGTAATAGGTCTGTTTGGTAGGCTGGATCGGAGGCTATAATAGGTCTGTTTGTTGTGTGTACGTTAGTCTGGGTGGACTTAGAGACAGTTGAATGAGGGATGTCACAATTCAGACCTAGTTGTCATTCTATTT
This sequence comes from Poa pratensis, assembly GCA_947311845.1. Taxonomy (NCBI): domain Eukaryota; kingdom Viridiplantae; phylum Streptophyta; class Magnoliopsida; order Poales; family Poaceae; genus Poa; species Poa pratensis. The sequence goes on from CAMZMU010000041.1 coordinate 144,703,552, forward strand.
TCAAGAAAAGGGCAAGGGTCACATGTGTGGAAATATAATCTCTCAAAAGATCTAAATAATAATGATAAGTGTCACACCCTACATCCAATGTCTATTACTTGTCAACTTCCACGTTCCTAAATTATCATCTGAGGCGGGAGCAATAGTTTGCTCATCTGAGATAAAACAAAGCAAGTGCACGGGACCTGTTCATCCAGGCCGCCATTGGGAGTAGACCCTACCTAACATGTAGGAAAATTAGTGCCCCCCATTCAGCATCCATGAAATTTTAGAGCACAGAACAATGTACACAAAAAAAAACTATGCAGACACAAAGCACGAATTACTATAGAAGTTGCGTACAGAAGGATCCATCCATATAAAATTCACGATAGCTATTAACCCAAATTACAGCATCCACTTGTCACTGAAACAAAATAAAACAGCTGTGAAGCAGCAATTATTGAAGTTGCGTCTGCTGTTGCCTGTTTGTTTCCTCAGCCTGTCATCAAGGCCTGTCAAACCAAAACCACCAAACTCTGTTAAGTAACTGTTCAAAAACCTCAAGCATCTGTTTATGAGCAAACTTTGATAGAAGGTTATTTTTATTTGTCTACAAGAGCAAGACAAAATACAAGTTTCTATGGACTCAATGAACAGTACAGAGAGCAGATGTAGTATATGTAATCATCAAAGTAGTATCTGTGTACCATTAAGATGTTTTATTGGTGCAGTGTGCAAGAACAAATTCCTTATTTAGTCACATCAAATAAAGGACACATTAAATTCCTTATTCTGTGTCTGTTGCTTCTTCGACACCTGAACAATTCCAACTATACCCAGAATTGCCACAGCTACGCAACAAGAAGCCAGAACTGTAACAAGCAACACCCATCAACTAGCTTAGTGAGATATTGCCTTAATATTCCGCAATCTCTTGCGTTAATTAATGATTGGCAAAGATAGCGTGATTGATCCAAAACAATTGCACTGACTGGGCACATGACATCTTTGTTATTTTCTTTGACGTCCCGTAGTAGAGCAAGGGTAGGGTAACACCAGTAATATGCAACTAAACGTCTAGGAACTAAGCACCTTCAATTAACTTCTTCTACATGTTGGCCTCACCAGGATGCTCGTTTTAAGATCATAGGACCACACCATGGTTTGACATTTAAAGATATATACTTGTTTTAGTCTCAAGATCTTGCTTTGGAATTAAGCTGATCATAGGAATCGAAGGAGATAACTTAGTGAGGTTCTACATGTCAACAAATGCGATCAATAACAAAATTCATGCTTAAGTAAGAAGACCACCTAAGTCATCTTAACGGCAAGCTAGCACATCAAAGCACCAACAAAACTGAGTTAACTCTCAAAAAAACTGAGTTAAATACACACTATTGATGTATAATAAAGAACACCAAAAAATAGAATGCCTTCCCAAGTGCTGATAAAAAATATTTGCGCATGACACGCATTTAGAATTAAGCAAATATTAGTAATCAAAGGAATTTAACTAGCATACATGTCTACGAATGTGATCAAATTCATGCTTACATGAGTAGGCCGCTAAGCCATGAAGGACAAGCTAGGTCATCAAAGCACCAACAAAACTAAGCTAAATATACACTGTATTTATGTACAAAAGAAGTAAAGAACAGCAAAAGATATAATCCCTTCCCAGGTTCTGACAAAAGTACATTTACGTACCAAAAAACATGCATTTAGAAATTACACTGGATGGTGCACTGTATATTATTCGGCTACTTGCAGTTCCGAGCCTTTCATAATTCAGACAAATGGTGAAGGCTGATATATAGTACCGTTCAGTTCTATAAGAACCACTTTGACCCAATGTAATATTAACAACTAAATCGTCATGGTCCTACCAAAGTACCTTCATTTGAGGATTCGTTGGTGCCGTTTTTGTGTAACTAAACAGATGAACTGGACTGGACTAATCAGTACAAATGTTCGACAGTTGTAAAGTGTGTGCCACCTAACACTACTCAAAAGTTGCATAAAATAGCCTTACTATTGGATTGGATTAAAGGGGTGATTGTTTAACAGTTATCTTCAGCACAAGTCATTTAAATCTAGTATAGTAAAATGGCCATACTGATTTGTCTCTGAAAGCATGTGATTCATTGTAAAAATAGATACAGATGCAGGGGTTCACACACAAAGGAGTACCTGCAGAGAGGAATCCTCCACTCTCTCTGCAGCTTCAGTTTTGTCCCCATGGACGCATGAGCTTTCTGCAATTCTTGGCTTCTTCGGCTCCAGTTCATCTCCAATAGGAGCGTGCAGTCTTTTCACGAGACCAGCTACCTTTGTATCACCGAAGGGCTGAATAGACATAAATATTGCAGTGTATTAACAAAACTGAGAACAGAGCACGCTAGCAGTACCCTACTGAATTTAGCCAGCACAAAATCATCAGATCTTTCAGTATACGTATAGAGATTAAGTCGGTTCTCTGTTGTCACCTTGCATTCCTTCCCGTCAGCCTCGACCTTGTCCTCATCTTCATCCTCATCCTCCTCGCCCTCGGCCTTGTCTTCGTCCTCGTCTTCCTCGTCCAAATCTCCGTCCACTATCAAAGGCTTGCTATTGAAATCGCTGATCATCTGAACAAATGTTAGAGAGCAAAACTTAGATTTTTTCATGGCAAATGGGTTTCACGTCCCGTAACACCTAGATAATTGATCTATCGAACATCAAGGAGAAACAAAACTGAAGTACTTGACCACCGAAATAATTTTTATTATAAGATGAAACCACCTTCGCAAAGGCCTTCCTCGTCTCATCCTTTCTGCAATCACCAAGGGTAGAGATGATCTTGGCGACTTCCTGGATGCCATGGTGGTTGACGAACTTGAGAAGGCTAAGATCGAGGGAACAGGAGGACATTCCGCGGAAGACACCACCGTCGGCACGGCATGCGTTCCCCGCCATGCTTGCTACCGGCGGCGGCGCCATCAATTTGGTCTTCGACGCCAGTTGGGATGTTTCCTTCATCATTTACGTACCAAAAAACATGCATTTAGAAATTACACTGGATGGTGCACTGTATATTATTCGGCTACTTGCAGTTCCGAGCCTTTCATAATTCAGACAAATGGTGAAGGCTAATATATAGTACAGTTCAGTTCTATATGAACCACTCTGACCAATCGTCATGGTCCTACCAAAGTACCTTCATTTGAGGATTCGTTGGTGCCAGTTTTGTGCAACTAAACAGATGAACTGGACTGGACTAATCAGTACAAATGTTCGATAGTTTGTAAAGTGTGTGCCACCTAACACTACTCAGCAGTTGCATAAAATAGCCTAACTATCGGATTGGATTAAAGGGGTGATTGTTTAACAGTTATCTTCAGCACAAGTCATTTAAATCTAGTATAGTAAAATGGCCATACTGATTTGTCTCTGAAAGCATGTGATTCATTGTAAAAATAGATACAGATGCAGGGGTTCACACACAAAGGAGTACCTGCAGAGAGGAATCCTCCACTCTCTCTGCAGCTTCAGTTTTGTCCCCATGGACGCATGAGCTTTCTGCAATTCTTGGCTTCTTCGGCTCCAGTTCATCTCCAATAGGAGCGTGCAGTCTTTTCACGAGACCAGCTACCTTTGTATCACCAAAGAACTGAATAGACATAAATATTGCAGTGTATTAACAAAACTGAGAACAGAGCGCGTTAGCAGTACGCTACTGAATTTAGCCAGCACAAAATCGTCAGATCTTTCAATATACGTATAGAGATTAAGTCTGTTGCCACCTTGCATTCCTTCCCGTCAGCCTCGTCGTTCACGTCCTTGTCTTCGTCCTCGTCTTCATCGTCATCGTCTTCGTCTTCCTCGTCCAAATCTCCGTCCACTATCAAAGGCTTGCTATTGAAATCGCTGATCATCTGAACAAATGTTAGGGAGCAAAACTTAGATTATTTCATGGCAAATGCGTTTCACGTCCCGTAACACTTAGCTAATGGATTATCGACATCAAGGAGAAACAAAAATGAAGTACTTGACCACCGAAAATAATTTTTATTATTAGATGAAACCCACCTTCGCAAAGGCCTTCCTCGTCTCATCCTTTCTGTGATCACCAAGGGTAGAGATGATCTTGGCGACTTCCTGGGGGCCATGGTGGTTGACGAACTTGAGAAGGCTAAGATCGAGGGAACAGGAGGACATTCCGCGGAAGACACCACTGTCGGCGCGGCGTGGGTTCCCCGCCATGCTTGCTACCGGCGGCGGCGAGGGGATTTGTTGTTAGGGTTTCGACTTTCGAGTGGCTCCTCTGTCTTGGACCGCGCGATCTGATTCTCCCCTTTTATTCCTGGAGAGGAAACGCCTGCCTGAATTGGGCTAGCAGGCTCTGGTCCACGAAGCGACGCGGCGCGGCAGCGGAGTCCGCTACGCCCTTCGTCCCAGGCCCGTTTATTAAACTCAAAACAAAAACTAGTTTTTAGGGCTTCTGCGAAAAAACAAAAAAACACTCCAAGAACAGTCCTTGACCTATATTTTGATTTTGATGTAAGATATTTTTGGCAGTTTTAAAACTGGGCACCAAGTGATACAAATATACACCACTTGGGGTCGTGCCCAAAAAGTTGAATCGCGACACACACATCCAACTATTGCATGGAACCTTCCCGCCCTCCTTCTTACGTCTCAAACGTATATATAATTTTTAATATTCCATGCATGTTTTATACCAATTGCTACATGTATACGCTTCATATTATTTTTATGCGTTTTCTGTAACTAACCTATTGACAAGATGCCACAGTGTCTGTTCATGTTTTCTGTTGTTTTCCGTTTTAGAAAAGTTGTTAAGTAAATATTCTCGAAATTGGACGAAAATCAATGGGACAAGTTTTACACTGACACGAAGACGTAGTCCAAACGGAAGCCGAGGAGGCGACCCAGGGGCCCAGACAACACCTAGGCGCGGCCCCACCAAGTGGCGTGTCGGGGAGTCATCTGACTCCATCGGGTGGCCCCTCGCACCGCCCTTTCGCCCATAAAACCCATTCGTCCCGAAAACACTAAATATCCGAGCATTATTCCACGAAAAGTTCCGTCGCCGCCGCCGTCGCAAACCCTAGTTTGGGAGGGTTCTGAAACTCTTCCCGGCCGCCGGCGCTTGATGGAGAGGGGAGTATGCGGAGACGGAGCTGCAGGTGGAGCACGGTGGCAGGGTCGACCACGAGGAGGCGCTGCCGTCGTCGGGCGAGGAGCAGAAAGAGAGAGGAATGGACGCTTGCGTGCGTCTGCCTCTGGAGACGCTGGCGGCGCGATGCGGAGGAGATTGGGTGGCGGCTGGGGTTGAGGTTGTGCTGGCCTGGGCTAGGTCAGGCCCCTGGTGAGCTGGACTGGGCCTGGCTCAGCCGGCTAGTCTGTTAAATACGTGGGGATTATTCTTTTCAGAATTCTTTGTTTGACTGATATGTGGGGTCCCGGGTATCCATGGAGGATCCATGGGCAGATTTTGGCCCCCATCCCCGCCCCGCCAGCTTATTGGGTACCCGCCCAACTAGCCCCATGGGGAGAATTCCCCCCCCCCCCATCCCCGGTTCTTAGCGGGTATATCCCCGCGGGTACCCGTCCCCACGGGGAGAACTGCCATCTTGAGTCAAAACATCTACTAACAACGGAGAATGCAAGAATATAAATAACACATGTATATAGATAGATGAACAAACTTGATCATAACTTCACAATTCATCAGATCCCAACAAACACAACATGCAGCATTACATAAAGATGATCTTGATCATGTAGGCAGCTCACAAGATCTAAACATGATAGCACAAAGTGGAGAGACTACCATCTAGTTACTGCTATGGACCCGTAGTCCTGTGGGGAACTACTCACGCATCACTTAGAAGGCAAGCATGGTGGTGTAGAGCCCTCCGGTGATGATCTCCCCCTCCGACAGGGTGCCGGGAAGAGCTTCAGAACCCTCCCGAACTAGGGTTGACGACGATGGAGGCGATGAAACTTTTCGTGGTTTTTTGATCGGGTACTTAGGGTTTTCGGGGAAGTAGCAATTTATAGGCGAAAGGGCGGTGCCAGGGGACCACCAGGGGGCCCACACGGCCTGAGGGCGCGGCCAAGCCCTAGGCCGCGCCTGGAGCCCGCTTGTGGCCTTGGTGGGTCCCCTGGACCTCTCCTTCGGGCAGTGTGTCTTGGTTCCTTCGCAAAAATAAATCCCGTAAAGTTTCAGGTCTTTTGGAGAATATTTTCCGACTAGGATTTCTGAAACAAAAAGACAGCAGAAAACAGGAACTGACACTGTGGCATCTTGTTAATAGGTTAGTCCCAGAAAATGCATAAAAATGATATAAAGTGTAAATAAAACATGTAGAATTTGGTATAAAACAAGCATGGAACATCAAAATTATAGATACGTTTGAGACGTATCACCGGGTATTGAAATTTACAAGGTTGAAGCCACTTCATACACAACCTCTCTTTTGGAGATCTACACATAAACTTTGCCAAAGTAAATAAATAGAAGTTGTGCTATAAAGGTTCAAATTCATAACTAAAACAGCTTTGAAGACAACAATCAACAACATGCTTTCGAACAACAGGATACTCCATGCAATAGATGAGCCCGCCATTCGGTCCGATCCTGATGGGGGGACTATAACCCGGTAGGCCCATGAAGAGGGAAGCGTGACCCGCCAGGCAGGAGGCCCGGCCAGGCCAGCTAACCATCAGCATGGGCCGGGTTATGTTGATGGGCCAGAGGCTTTGGCGGTAACCCGGCTCAGAGAGGGAAGTTTCTAGAAGATCAGAGGCGGTTCGGGACTTGGAGGACACGAAGGCTAGAAGAGCTAGAGTAGGACTCCGAGTCTGGGTAGAGCCCGGGTTCGTATTGTAAAGTGCCAGGAGACCCGATCGTCTATATAAACCGGTCCCTGAGCCCTAGTAGAAGAGAACTTTACGATCCAAGCTTAGGCGAGAGAACCATCGAGAGAAACACCTCAACCTTGTAACCTAGATCGAGATCCGGCTCTGTTGTCGTAGCCGGGTTATCGAGATCGAGATCAATAACAAGATAGCAGGAAGTAGGTCTTTATCTCCAATGGAGAGGCCGAACCTGGGTAAACCTTTGTCCCTGCAATGCTAAACAATCTCCCAGACGCCAGTGTCGCCTTGCCCATCAACTCAAGCTACCCCAAAGTAGCATCTGCCGTGTTATCTACCCCACGACAGTTGGCGCCGTCTGTGGGAACGCGTCCAAAGGTGTCACCATCATGGGAGAAGCAAGGCAAGGAGTAGAGAACTATGTTTTCGGCGAGATCACCCTCAATTCGCAAGGAGAGCCCATCGTTGATGATTTTGGCTGGGGGCCGGAATCAGATCTACTTGAATCAGGTGATGTTATTCCAATTGGCAAGTTTAACGTTTTTGTTGGTATGATTGCAACTAGATCTGCTAGTGATGGAGACTATGAATCTGTGTCAGGAGCTGCCACAATTGTTCAATCTGATGGAGAAGAATCAGTTGGTACGGCTGAAGATGAGCTGCCCCTGGACGTGCACGAGGAGAGATCGGGAAACCCGGCTCCAATCCCGGGTGATGTGGTGGACTATGCAGATTCAGAATCGATCCTGCCCTTGTTCGAAGGCCGGTTCGGATATGGAGTAGAAGAAGAGGACGAAGAGGAGCAAGAGTCCGTTCCAAGCCCGGTTAGGAGGGTGGCGGTTTACACCGCTCCTTCGATCAACGCGGGGGCATCACCGTCAACGGTTGTGCCACCAGCTTTTACTCCGGGTCAGCAGCAGCAACAATTGCCACCAGTGTTGGAGCTGGCGGGTCAAAGGGTTGATGGAGACCCGGCTTCGGTGTCAGAGGAAAGTGAAAACACGGCGCGTTACAGGAATAGCTTCGGTTTTCTCAATAACCGAGCTCAGGGTGAGGAAAGAAACAATGCAACTGGGGCCCGGCCATGTTTAACAATGGCCTGGTCCTAGATCCAACAGCACTTACGAGGATTGTTACTCCAGAAAACGCGGCAGCAGAGCTATAGAATTGGATACAGCACGCCGGGCCTTGGAGCAGGTGCGCAGAGACACAATGGCAGAGAAAGAAGATATGGAGGTTAGGCGAAAGCAATTAGAGGATGAGGAAAATCGTCTCAATGAGATGACCAGGGCACACCGGAGGAGGCACCAGAGCCGGCTGGCTCCTGGAGAAAACGCCATAAATCCAGCAGTATTGTTTAGGACCCCAGAAGATCAACCAGTTGGTGTAACCCAGGTGGCTCCAGTTGTTAGAGCAAATGTAGAACCAGACAGAGGAACAGGAGCAGCTGGAGTTGCAGTTGCAGCGGCGCCGGGTCTTCTCGCTGGGGGAGCCAGGGGAAATCCGGGTCTGCCGCCCAGGACACCAAGGTTTCATACGCCGGCGGGTCACTATTCCAATCCAGCAGATAACGTATATGCCGCAACTTTGGCACTGATCGTATTCCATTAGGAGACTCGCCAGCAGAGGTTGAAGCTCGGCGTGCCATTGACATGTTACGCACTGCGGTTGCTCAGCAAGTTCAGTATTCAAAAGAGAAAAGCGCGCTTCACTCCACAACATATCGTAGCAAGAGTCGCCACGGGGGAAACCCGCCATTGGCCGGGTTTGCCGCGGCACAGCAGCAAAACCCGCCCCAGCAGAACCAAACCAGAATAATCAGCAGTATCAACCCGCCCCTGCAATTTCTGTGGCTCAGCAGATAGTCAATAGATCGCGAGCGGGGAGAAGTGCAGCTAATGCAAACCCGGCAGTACCTGCAGCTGGAGCACCACAAGGAGGACCGGGTCCCGTGCCAGCAGCATCTGCAAGCTCGCCGGGTAACAAAATCTTTTAGCAAGTTCTTCCACTTTGGCGGGTCCCAAGTGTCTTTCAGATGCCATTAGAGCAGAGCCTTTCCCTGAGAAGTTCAAGGAGCCAAGCAAGATTGCCAATTATGAGCCGAGCACAGACCCGGCGAGTTGGTTGAGCAGCTATGAGATGGCGATGTGTATACGCAATGCCACAGAGAACGTTTGTGCAAAGTATATGTATTTGATGATGAGTGATGGTGCAGCAAAGTTGTGGTTCAAGAATCTGCCAGAGAAATCTATCAATTCTTGGGATGAGTTGAAAACAATTTTCATCAAGCACTTTCAGGGCACGTGCAAGCGTTTATTTTCCATTGAAGATCTTGATCGTTGCGTACAGAGGAAGGGCGAGTCAGCTCGTCACTGGATGGGCCGGGTCACGGAGATCCTGCACTCTTCATCAGGTATCGAGCCCAAGGATGCAATTTCATCGATGGAGAAAACTTGCAAGTACGCTCCCTTGGTCCAGAAGCTGGGCCGCATGAAGGAAGGACACCGGGTTAAGCCCGTTACTATGGCAGAGTTGATGGATGCGTGCAACAGACACGCAGCCACGGACAAAACCCAGGATGATAGTGAGGAAGAAAAAGGGAAAGGTGCTGCGAACAATGGAGGAAAGAACAATGGCCCGGGAAACAATAACAACAGCAATCAGAACCAGCACAAGCGTGGGCATCAGGAAGGAAACTCAGAGCTAGTTGCAAATGCAAATGCCGGGTTTCAGAGGCAAAGGATGGATGGGAATTATCAGGAAAACAGAGGTTATCAGGAAAACAGAGGTTATCAGGGAAATAATGGGAGTTATGGTGGTGGAAATAGTTATCAAGGAACACGCCCAATGAGCACTGAAGAGGCCTTCAGGATGCCGTGTCCTCGTCATAGCAAGAACGGCAGACCCGCCAATCATTCATTGGCCCAGTGTGTAGATTTGAACAGGTGGAAAAACAATGAGATTCAGAGAGCTCTGCAAGGAGCAAACAGGAGTGGAGGACCCGGCCCGAGTGCTAACCCGGCTGCGGGGCCTCTAACTGGAGCAAACGCGGTACCAACTGGAAATACAGGACCCGGCCAAAATACAGGTAATCAGGGTGGATTCTCGAACCAGCCGAGGCAACTTGGCCAATATCATATATATACCAGTGGCACGACCAAGAGAGAAAGAAAGATAGTCAAAAGGGCAGTTAATTCAGTGGCTGTAGGGGTACCAAGGTATTTGAGATGGTCAGAGCATACTATTACTTGGAGCAGAGCAGATCACCCGGATGTGGTGGAGCACCCGGGTCTGCTTGCGTTAGTTGTGGCTCCTCAAGTTCATGGCTTTGAGTTAAAGAAGGTTTTGATGGACGGTGGCAGTAGCATTAATATCTTGTACTGGGAAACATTTATGCGTATGGGTCTGAAGGAGTCACAGTTGCAGAAAACGTCAACAATATTTCATGGTATAGTTCCTGGGAAGTCTGCTACACCTGAGGGAAAAATTTCATTAGAGGTTGCTTTTGGCGAGTCTATCCATAACTTCAGATCAGAGTGGCTCACTTTGAGGTGGTGAAATTTCCAAGTCCTTATCATGCGTTGTTTGGAAGGCCGGCTTTGCCAAGTTCATGGCAGGCCGTGTTATGTATACTTGCAGTTGAAGATGCCGGGTCCCAAGGGGATCATTACTATTCATGGTAACAGAGAAATTGCAGCAGAATGTGACGAGGGAGATGCAGCCCTGGCAGAGCGAACTTGTGCTAGAGAGGAGTTGAAAGCTTACAGGTCTAATCTTGACCCGCAGGATAACAAGGCGCTCAAAAAACCAACAACAGAAGATGACAGGGCAAAGTTTAAAGCAGCAAAGGATACTAAGATGGTGGATTTTGTGCCTGGGGATTCCTCCAAGCAGTTCGCCATAGGGACCAGCCTAACTGATAAATAGGAAAGCGCGCTCATCGAGTTCATCCGTGAGAATCGGGATGTTTTTGCGTGGACACCTAGTGACATGCCAGGCATTCCGACTGAACTCGCTGAGCACCGTTTACATGTTGATCCAAAGGCAAGGCCGGTGAAACAAGGTTTGAGAAAAATGAACGCAGAGAGAAGAAAAGCTATAGGAGAGGAGATAGCCCGGTTATTGGAAGCCGGCTTTATCATGGAGGTTTTCCACCCAGAGTGGTTGGCTAACCCGGTTTTGGTTCTGAAGAAAAATAATGAGTGGAGGATGTGTATTGATTTTACAAGTCTCAACAAGCATTGTCCAAAAGACCCGTTCGCACTGCCGCGCATCGACCAAATTGTTGACGCAGTGGCAGGCAGCGAGCTCTTGTGTTTTCTGGACGCATATTCAGGTTATCATCAGATCAAGCTTAACAGGCAGGATTGGGAAAAGACATCGTTCATCACCCCCTTTGGTGCTTTTTGTTACAAGACCATGACTTTTGGGTTGAAGAACGCAGGAGCAACTTATCAGAGGTGCATTCAAAATTGTTTTCATGATCAGATTGGGCGCAATGTGCATGCTTATGTGGATGATGTGGTGATCAAGTCAGAAAAAGCCGGGTCATTTATCAGTGACCTTACAGAAACATTCAAAAATTTGAGGAAGTACAAGATGAAGCTCAATCCTACAAAGTGCGTGTTTGGAGTTCCAGCAGGAAAATTGCTCGGTTTCATTGTGTCAGAGCGTGGAATTGAGGCAAACCCGGAAAAAATCAGAGCCATCCAGAGTTTGAAAAAACCTGAGGAATTGGCAGATGTTCAGAAGTTGACAGGATGTGTGGCTGCGCTAAGCCGGTTTATATCCCGGCTCGGAGAAAAAGCAATACCTTTGTACAAGTTACTCAAGAAAACAGACAATTTTGTGTGGAATCAGGAAGCAGACGAGGCATTTGAAGCTCTGAAGAAACAATTATCAAAAGCGCCAGTTCTGGCGGCCCCGGGTCCCAAGGAACCCATGCTGTTATACGTCGCTGCCGGGCCTCAGGCTGTGAGTGCTGTGGTGGTGGTCGAGCGTAAGGAGGAAGGCAAGGAAAACCCGGTTCAGAGGCCGGTTATTATGTTAGTGAGGTGTTATCAGAAGCAAAGCAGCGCTATCCGCATTGGCAGAAGCTAGTATTTGGTGTTTTCATGGCAAGTAGAAAGTTGAAACCATATTTTCAGGAGCATCCAATCACAGTGGTGAGTTCAATACCCTTAGCAGATATTATCAGGAATTCAGAAGCTACAGGAAGAATTGCCAAGTGGGCAATAGAGATGGGGCCTTACCACATTGACTATGTGCCTCGTACAGCTATCAAATCGCAGGCATTGGCGGATTTTCTTAATGATTGGACACAGTTGAGTGCACCACCTCTTGCGCCGGGTCTCAAGCCTTGGGTTATGCACTTTGACGGGTCTAAGCAAGCACAAGGTTCAGGAGCTGGAGTTGTGTTAACTTCTCCCAAGGGTGATAAGCTGAGCTATGTTTTGCAAATTCACTTTGATTGCTCTAACAATGTGGCAGAATATGAGGCCTTGTTACATGGTTTGCGTATGGCAAAGGAGATGAGCATCAAGCATATTAATTGTTATGGGGATTCAGATCTTGTGGCACAGCAAGTTTCAGGAACATGGGATAGAAAAGATGCGACAATGGCGGCTTACAGGAGAGAGGTGGACAGGGTAGCCGGGTTTTTCTCAGGCTATCAGGTGGATCATATTGACCGCAGGAAAAATGATGCTGCAGATGCTTTGTCAAGACTCGGCTCACGCAGAGAGCCGGTTCCACCTAACGTTTTCTTGGACGAGCTATGGACTCCATCAGTCAAGCCTCAGGGCGTAGAGGAACTGGCGGGTCAGGAAGACCCGGATTCGCAATTGGTAGCAGCAACTCATGAAATTCCAGAGTGGACAGAACCTTATTTGGCGTATCTTTTGCGTGGAGAGCTGCCAGAGCAGGAAGTTATATCCCGGCAAATTGTGCGCCGGGCTAAGGCCTACGTAGTTATTGATGGCGAGTTATATAAGAGAAGTGTTTCTGGAGTATTTCAGAGATGTGTGTCTGGAAAGGAGGCCGGCAAATTTTGAAAGAGATTCATGAGGGAGATTGTGGTCATCATGCTTCAACAAGGTCTTTAGTAGCAAAAGCTTTCAGACACGGCTTCTTCTGGCTCACAGCTCAGGCAGATGCAGAGCGCTTGGTGAGTAGATGTGATGGTTGCCAAAGATATGCAAGGCAAATTCATGTGCCGGCTCAGGAGTTGCGAACAATACCCTTGACTTGGCCCTTTGCAGTTTGGGGGCTTGATATGGTGGGTCCTTTTAGCATGTCTCCTTGCAAGAAAACCCACCTCTTGGTTGCCATTGATAAGTTTACAAAGTGGGTTGAGGTGATGCCTGTTACTAATTGTGAAGCAGCTACAGCAGTCAAGTTTTTGAAGCAGATCATACACAGGTTTGGGTATCCTCATAGTATCATCACAGATAATGGTACTAACATGTCCCTTGGTGAGATGGCAAAGTTTTGTGGAAATCAGGGTATACGTTTAGATGTTGCTTCAGTTGCTCATCCACAGGCCAATGGACAAGTAGAACGAGCAAATCAGGAGTTGCTTCGAGGTTTGAAACCACGTCTCCGGGTCCCGTGTCTCAGAGCTGGAGCGTGGGTTGAGGAGTTGCCATCAGTAGTTTGGGGAATCAACACAACACCAAACAGATCCACAAAGATGACCCCTTTCTTTATGGTGTATGGGGCAGAGGCAGTTTTGCCAAGTGATATAATTCATGACTCGCCTCGCGTGGCGGCTTATGTTGAAACAGAAAATGAGCAGACCCGGCAGGATTCTGTGGACCTGCTTGAGGAGAACAGAGAACAAGCACTGGAGAGATCAGCAGTGTATCAGCAGATTTGAGGCGGTATCATAGTCGCCGGGTTAAAACTCGCACTTTCCAGGAGGGAGATTTAGTGCTGCGATGGGTGCAATCCAAGAAGGGATGCACAAGTTATCTCCCCCTTGGGAAGGGCCCTTCATCATAAGCAAGAAATTGAACAATGGTTCATATTATTTGTGGATGCAAGAGAAAAGTCCGAGTCTGTGAATGACACATCGCACTCTACCTTTTCATTGGAAGAGCGTGAGAGGCCATGGAACATTGCAGCTGCGCCCATATATACTTAGCATGAGAAAGAGATATGAGATGTAAAACACGATGTAACAGGCAGCAGGTTTCAGACGCGCTCTTTTCCTTACCAGGGTACCTAAGGGGACTGGAAGGTTTTTAATGAGGCGGCTTGCTGACCTAACCTTTTCTATCAATAAAGTGAAGGTTGAACAGAAATTTGTGTTCTTTCGTTTCTTTTTTGATGTTTGATAGTAGTGTTGCATAGTTCTATGTTAAGTTTGGTCTTGGGGGCTTGTCCTTGGGGGCTGCCCAAGACCCGGCTTTTTACGGTCGTCCGGGTCTCGATGTTTTGTGACCCGGCTGTGCAGTTTTCGTACAGTATCCATAACTTTGGATTCAGAGTATGAAGGTGAAGTTTACATTTTAGTTGTTTATGTTTTTGTCATAGAACAAGTGCATAGTTATCTTTGAGGACGCCCAGAGAGCGTGTCCCACCAGTATGAGGATCAATGGGGTAATGTTGCATAGTTAAGCCATTACTTTATAAACATTGATCCAGGTCTTGGGGGCTCTTACTTCAATAGTTTGCAGCTGCAATCCCAAGACCCGGCTTTATGCCACTAGTTTATTCTTGGTTATCTTGCTGTTGAGCTGATGTGACTCGCAATTTTATGGCCTGATTGCTCACCTGGAAATTCAATCAACCATGAAGCCCATTGGGACTTGGTTCGACCCTGTTTTTCTCAGAGAAGTAGCGACAGGGTATCCATGCGAAAGCCGGCTCACAGTTAAAGAAATCAAAAGGGTCATCAAAACCACAGAAGAGGCATATTTCAAGCAAAAGTTTGAGAGTAGCATAAAAGTTTCATCAGGTGCATAGGCGCACCATCACAGGCATAGTGCAAACAGTGCAAAAGTTATTACAATAAGGCCCAAAGGGCCGAATAAGATTGTTTTCTTGCAGAGATAAAGCATCTGCGTAAGTTTTCAAGCTTTGGCTTCAGGAGCCGGGTCACGGGGAGGAGAGCCGGTTGGTTGTTCTTCGACGGTCTTTGCCGGGTCTCTTCTTCGGCGGCCGCCGGGTTAGCCTCTGGCTCCTTGGTCTCGTCGGTTTCTTTGGCCTTGGTCTTGCGCCGGGTGATTTTTCGAAGTGGCTGGAAGAAGTTTTCATCATCTTCTTCAGCTATCGCCCGTGACGGAGGAGGAATAACTGGCGTAGAGGAGCTGGGAGCAGTGGAGGTACCAGGAGCATTTTTGCCGGGTCAATGGAATCCTTATAGCTTTGGAGGAGATCGACGCGTTGTGGCTCGTCATCCATGATCTCTTCATCATTTTCAGTATATCCAAGCTGCAAAGTGGTGAGCTTCATCTTGCTGGCAATTACAGTGGCAACGTGCCGGGTTTGCTTCACAACCCGGGCGTAGCACTTCTTATCGAACTCCTTGCCATCAGTGTCAAACTGAGGAAAGCCCTTCTTCAGTGGAGCCGGGTTTAGCTGGGGATGGTAGGCCTTTGCCAAGGCAAGACCTCGCATCACCCCGGCCCTGCAAGCTGATCTCTTGAGCAGATGGATCCATTGTGGCATTGTTGACAGATGCCCAAGGACTTCAGTGTACTTGCTTGGCGGGTTCTCCCAGAGCCTAGCGGCTTTGATGACCTCGCAGCTGCCAAAGTACAGCTGACGTGTCAGCGTGTACATGCATTTGATCTTCTCTGCAGCGGTTTTGCGGAGGTTCCCATCACGAGGGCCTGTGTAAGGAAAAGGTAACAGTGAATTTCAAAAACCGGGTCTGTTTGATCAGTTTAGGTTGAAATTCAAAGGAGTAGTGCTTACCCACTAAAGATTCAACCATAGAGGTGATCATTCTTTTTAGCCGGGTCAGCTCGTTGTTGGTTTCATCCAGCTGCTTCTGCAGGGTCTCCTGTTGCTCCTGGAAGTTCTCCTCGTTCTCCTGCATGTCCTTCTTCAGATCGGAGTTTTCTTGCGTCAGCAGTAATCTTTTCTTCCAAGGCCTGGAGTTGAGCTGAGTGATCAGCCCGGGTCTCAGATTCAGTTTTGGCAGCGTCAGTGAGCCGGGTGATTCAGCCTGGGCCTTGGCATGGTCTTCCTGTTAAGATGCAAAAAGTTATGTTAGTCCCAGGTCGCCGCAGGCGTGCAACCCGGCACTTGGGGGCTACATGCGCAAAAAGTCTAAAATTTTCTAACTGTAAGTCCCAGGTAGCTGTGGACAGCTAACCCGGCACTTGGGGGCTACTCAGTTTGAAGTTCAATTGTTCAACGTAATAAAGAAGTCCCAGGTTGCTGCAGGCACACAACCCGGCACTTGGGGGCTACAGTGTTCAAAGTTTTGATGTGAAAATGGGCAAGTTTTAAATGATGGAAGTTTTTTAGTCCCAGGTTGCTGTAAACAGACAACCCGGCACTTGGGGGCTACAGGTTTGAAGTTTTTACCTAAGGAATGCATATTGTAAGCACCAAGCTCATCACAAGTGATGAACTTAGAGCTTGGGGGCTACTTAGGGTATAGTTATGCAAGAAAATATACAGGCAAGAAGTAAAAAGGGTACCTGATATCGTTTTTGAATTAGGGCGACCAGTTCTGTCTCCAGGGTCTTGTGTTGAGCAAGGCGAGAAAAATATTCGTCGCAAAGTGCTGGAACGACATGGCGTCCAGAGCCGGTGAATTTGAGGAGGAAGCCGGGTTCTTGTCCTTGGCAGGAGTTGCCGGGTCAGCATCTGGGGCTGGCACCTTGGCAAGAGTCTCAGGAGCATTTTGTACTGGAACGTGCCGGGTCCCAGTAACCTGCACTTCATCTTCTTTAGTCCCAGAGCCTAACCCGGGCGAGTGAGCAGCTGGGGAGGATTCTGGCACCGGGTCAACAATATTTTTTGGAGAAGCCGCGGGGGTTGCTTGCTCCCTTGGCTCGTCTTTGTCCTCCGGTTCTTCAATATGTGCCTCCATAGGAGAAGGCTCTGTGGTTGCTGGAGGAGGAGACGCCGCGGGAGGAGATTCCGGGTCTTCATCCATAAAAGCTGGCACTGGAACAAGATAGTGTCTTAGTTAAACAAGAATGGGACAGTAAAGTATAGAGGTATGGAAAAGATGTGTGAAGTATTTCTAACCCGGCGTTGATCTGGAAATCCTCGGGTGTGCTAACACCATCCGAGGAAGAATCTGACAAACGAGATGGTTTAGGAACCCGGATCTTGCCAGCTAAAGGGAACTGTTTGCTGGGCGTCTTCTGGATGGATTTGGCCCAGCTTGATAAAGAGCGTTGAGGGATACCTGGGCTCAGGGAAGCTTGGCTTGTAGAAGACCGGGTTCGGCGTCTCTTGTTCGCCTCAGCCTCCTTCTCAGCCTCCTTTTCCTGTTTTGCTTAAGTTTGAGATGAGTTCATCATGAAATTGAGAAAAGAGAATGTGGTACCTTGGCAATGGTGGCCCGGGTCCTCTTCTGAGTAGGAGCTGCAGTAGTTTGGGGACCCGGCGCTACGTCAGAAGCCGGGTCAGTGGGGCCTGGAATAAAATTTGCCGGGTTATCAGTAGAGGTGTCCTTGTTGGGGACTTCGTTGTTAATCAACTGGAGGAAGAGCCGGCCTACGGAGTCTAGCTCACCTTCTTCTTCTTCTTCTTCGTCGTCTTCACTTTCTGTGTCCTCCCCATCAGGAGAGGATGTAGGGGTAAAATCCACGCTCCACCACTTGGAGTCCTGAGAAAAAGCAGTCACAGTAAATAACAGTCTATGGATGAGTTTACCGGGTTAAAGTAAGCAAATGATTGAGTGTTGGCTTTACCGTGGGGGGTTTGTTCTTGGCACTAAATGGGGCGAGCCCGTTCAGTGCAATGGCATCTTTCTTTTCGCCAAGCAATCTCTTGGCATTCTTCACGAGCTGATCATCAGTAAGCGTCATCTCAGTAACGCATGTTGTCTGTGGTTTCACCAGTGTACTGGCAAATTAGCCGGGTCCTGATGCTGAGTGGCTGGATGAACCAACCGATCCAGCACTTGACCAGATCTGTGCCCTTGAGGCCATGGGCGAGTAAAGCTCTGGCCCGGCGAAGGTGGGCTCGAGCTTGACCCGCTCGGCGTCATCGGCATAACTATTCATTTTGGCTTCATATGTTAAGCCCGAGTTCCGGAAAGCCGGGTAACGGGCATCGTCAGATTCTGGTGAAGTGTCTTGCAGTAAAAATATGTGTTTTGCCACCCCTTGGGATGGCTGGCTAGAAGAAGAGCCGGGAAATCGCATTCCCTTCGGCGCTGGATTGCAACTCCCCCATATGGGAGTACTTGGTCCTTGCGAGAGGGGTTGCAGTAGAAGAACTCGAGGAACAGCTCGAGGCTTGGAGCCATTTGCAGATAATCTTCACAGAACACCACAAGTTGCTGATGTTCAGCATGGAGTTGGGCGCGATGTCTTGAGGCCTAAGGCCGTAGTACTTCAAGACCCGGCGAAAAAACAGGGAACCCGGGGGGCGAAGGCCGCGCTGAACGTGGTCGAGGAAAACCACCACTTCACCTTCCTTGGGGCTGGGGCGGATTTCTTCTCCAGCAGCACGCCATTGATCCTTTGGAGGGAGCTCGCCGCAGTTCACGTATTCTTGAAGCATCAAGTTGTCACCGTGGACTTGGTCCAGTTGACCTGAGTAGCAGCGGGGGCGGCGGAGCCAGATGCACCGGCGTGGGTGCTGTGAGGCTTCTTTGCGAGCTTCTTCGCCGCACGGGGAGCTCCGGCCTTCGCTTTGTCCTTCACCATGGCTGAGGAGCTTCGAGGTTCTCTGAGCGCAACAATGGAGATGAAACCCTAGTTCTAGATGTAGATGCGTGGAGAGGGAAATGCAAAGCAAATCTGGACGAGATTCAAGTTGGAATCAAGTGCGGAGCACGGATGTGTGGGATAATCGTACCTGTGGATCTTCTTGCAGGAGATTGGGAGGCTCGATTTGAGATTGGATCCGCGGCTGCTACAGTGCGGCGCGAGGAAGAAGATGAACTGAATGGGGAAAGTGACCGCGGTGTCTCTTGGTCTCCTATTTATAGGCACAGTAAAAACCCTAGGGGTGTTGTGGTAAAAAGTGAAGAGATAAGGATCTTTGACTAAAAGTCAACGACAAACGGAATGAGATAATTACGGAGTATTAAATGATAAGATCGTGATTAAGATGGATAAGGATGGATTTCAGTTGGGCGATAATTTTCACTAAGTGTCGAAAGTGAAACCCGGGGTGGAACCCGGCAAGAGATAACCGGGTTACGGCGTGAACCGCCAAAAAGACTGGCCAAGCAAAGGAGAAAAGACATGTTCTGATATTAAATTTGTTATGTGTTATTTTATGTTTCAGGTGATTAACCCGGCTGGCCAGGATATCAGTTCTGCTCAAAGAAGCAATATTCAAGAATAAGAAGCAGAGCATGCCAACCTGGCAACCAGGTTAATCTGGGGGC
The DNA here is from genome assembly GCA_947311845.1 of Poa pratensis. Taxonomy (NCBI): domain Eukaryota; kingdom Viridiplantae; phylum Streptophyta; class Magnoliopsida; order Poales; family Poaceae; genus Poa; species Poa pratensis. The sequence continues at coordinate 144,722,957 of CAMZMU010000041.1, forward strand.
TACTGATGGGGGGATGATAACCCGGTAGGCCCATGAAGAGGGAAGCATGACCCGCCAGGCAGGAGGCCCGGCCAGGCCAGCTAACCATCAGCATGGGCCGGGTTATGTTGCTGGGCCAGAGGCTTTGGCGGTAACCCGGTTCAGGAAGGGAAGTTTCTAGAAGACCAGAGGCGGTTCGGGACTTGGAGGACACGAAGGCTAGAAGAGCTAGAGTAGGACTCCGAGTCTGGGTAGAGCCCGGGTTCGTATTGTAAAGTGCCAGGAGACCCGGTCGTCTATATAAACCGGTCCCTGAGCCCTAGTTGAGAGAACTTTACGATCCAAGCTTAGGCGAGAGAACCATCGAGAGAAACACCACAACCTTGTAACCTAGATCGAGATCCGGCTCTGTTGTCGTAGCCGGGTTATCGAGATCGAGATCAATAACAAGATAGCAGGAAGTAGGTCTTTATCTCCAATGGAGAGGCCGAACCTGGGTAAACCCTTTGTCCCTGCAGTGCTAAACAATCTCCCAGACGCCAGTGTCGCCTTGCCCATCAACTCAAGCTACCCCAAAGTAGCATCTGCCGTGTTATCTACCCCACGACAGATCCCAAGCTCCTCCATGACATCATCCAGCGATATGAGCTCTCTAATGTCTACATAAATACCAAACGCAAGTGAGTAAGAGTCATATGTAAATTGTTGCACAACGGCATAACGATACAAGTATATTTACCAGTAGACACAGGGTAGCTAAAATGCTCTGCAGCTGGATCCAGATTGACCATATGAATCCTCCTACCCACCATCTCGCAATGCTGAAACAAGCCGGAGCAGTAAGTGGACTGCATTGCAATGGCAATTGGTTAGAACAAGCTATTTCTAGGCTTGAACCTAAGTAAACTCTAGCCTCCCACTTGGACCAGGCAAATTCACCGGAATCTGTATGCATAGTTGTAGCCATCTCAGGCCACTAAACTAGCGTAAACCCTAGATATACAGCAGAGAAGTAAAAAATCTTAGCCTGGGGTCGCCTCAAATAAGAAGCCAAACCCAAAACCCCATCTAAACAAGACAAAATTACAATATGTTTAGTAACATTTGGGCCCCAAACATGATAAAACATCTTACATTTTGATACGAGGGGAGTAGATGATAAAAAATAGCAGGAGTTGAGCAGTCACCTTGCTACTGCCAGCGGGGCCGATGACGAGCTGCCCGAAACCCATGGCGGCGCGGGGCTACCGAACGGATGGGGAGGGGGTCGGAGTAGGTTTTAGAGAGAGAGGAGAAGGGGGCTAGAGGAGGAGGAGGAGGGGAGATTAGAAGGCAGAGGAGATGGCGGCGGCGAGGTAGGATCCGAGTATTTTTTTTTGACAACTCAAAAAGCTTTATTCATTAGATAACAACCAATCATTTACAAGCAGATGTTGAATAAAAGCTAGGCGCATCTCCTTCTCCTGGACACTGCCATCGGCTTCTCCTGGACTGGTTGGCGTAAGCTGGCAAGGTCGCGGCTCGCGGGGTTGGAGTTCGCTTTGGGGACGATGACCGACAGCGAGAGCAGGCCGGTCCAAAGTCCAAACCGCCTTTTGCTACCAAGGGGGTATTTGTGGTTACCCGCACGTATTTTTGCCTTTTTTTGGCTTCTCTCGATCGAACTTGGCTGAGTAAAAACGTGGCTTGGTCCATTACACTATGTTTGATCGCATTATCGATTTTTGTCTGGATAAAGTCAAACACGAGCGTTTGATTGCATAGTGTGTTTCGTGTACTCTCATCTCTTTTCTACGTGGTGAAATTACATCACGCCAGCACATATGAACAAATTCGTCTAGGTCCATGAGGAGGAGCGGCGGCACGGCGGCCGTGTGTGCCGGTGAAGGTCGCGGTAGGAGTTGCGGTGTCACGGGCCGTGCGCCAGCGGAGGTCCGCTGAAACGAATAGGTTGTAACATCAAAGTTGTGGGAAACGGCGAGATCCATCTACTCATAAAAGGAAACAGCAAACGGTCGAACAAACACGGTGAATTTGACAAAATTCGTCTAAAAATGGTGTGAAATTCGGTCCAAAATATTTTAAAAGTTACAATCGACGAAACATGATTCGGTCACGAGAATGGAACCTGCTCGTAGACGCATATATATTTCGTCTATATTTAATCTCGAATCATAACATAGTTGTATAGATTAGAAATATTACTCCTCAATCCTGAAACAGTTTTAGCGGGGAGAGGGAACATAAAGCAACATACCAAGTTACGAACATGCCTGACGGTTCTAACAGAGAAAGAACTGTTAGAGAAAGTGGATTCGCTCCCCCTTTGCTCAAAGCTTAGTCCCGAAAAAATGGCCGATTCAGCCGTTCCGCATACTAACTGTTTGTGTGATTTAAATTTCGTTCGATACATATACTGGCTGCGGCTCATGCCTATCTTTTTCATTCAGCGGGACTGTTTGAGATGCCCGCGACCAACCAAACATGCCCCAGATCGACGGCCTTTTGCAAATTGCAACCAAACCGACTTTTTTTCTCAATGGGGAAAGCTCCAATAGGTTCAAACGAAACAAGGATTCCGAATAGCAAACTAGTACGAACCATATTTTCCATTTGAAGGGAACACTTACCTTCGATGCAAACCAGTTCTTGCATATATACATGGTGACGGAAGAGGAGACGCTGGAAATTACATCGAGGCGGAAGAAACTGGCTAAGCTCTAAAATCAGCCATGGCCTGGTCATGGTTGGACGGGGTGTTGGGGAGAGGGACTCCGGCTAGTGAGAGTGCTGGCGAAATCCACGAATCGAACTGTCGACAGGTCAAGTGCTCTGCATCGGAGCATTGGCGGCTCTGTGCCGCGCGGGGTGGAGGTACTACCGGAAAAGCACATGCCTGCGCACCTATGGCCGGGACATGACGGCCTTGGCCGGCAAGGCTGACCCGGTGATCGGGCGCGACGACGAAATTGACCGCATCATCCGCATCCTCTGTCGTCGGAGCAAGAACTGCGCCGCGCTCGTCGGCGCCCCGGGGTCGGCAAGACGGCCATCGCCGAGGGCCTCGCCCAGCGCATCGTCGCAGGGAAGGTCCCGTCCATGCTCACCGGGGCGCGCGTCATTGAGCTCAACATCGGGGCGTTGGTGGCGGGTACAATGTATTGTGGGATGTTCGAGGAGCGTATGGACAACTTGATCAAACAAGCTGGAGGCTACACACGGCAAGGTGATCTTGTTCATCGACGAGATGCACAATGCTTCTTGGCGCCGGATCGGCCGCATGCTGCCCCACCATGGACATGGCCAACACGCTGAAGCCAGCTTTGGCGCGTGGCCATATCCGATGTGTGGGCGCCACTACTGACGAGGAGTATTGCAACTATATCGAGAAGGACGCTGCACTGGAGCGCCGGTTCCAAAAGGTGCACGTTAAGGAACCAAGCACGCATTCCACCATTGCGATCCTCCAGGGGCTTAAACCCCGGTACCAAAAGCATTATGGCTTGGAAATTCTTGATGCTACAATTGATGCTGCTGTACACCTCGCTGACCGCTATATCTCAGGTACAATGATTATAGCTGCGTTATTTTTGTTTCGAGACTGACGAAGTTTGATTCTTGCTTGTGAGGCGAGTTCATGTTCATTGTTGTTGTGTGTGTGTAGGTCGTCAGTTTCCTGATAAGGCAATCGATCTCATTGACGAGGCTTGCACGACACTAGAGCAGCTAGGAAGAGAAAATCTAGTTGTTGCGCCGGATCATGTTGCACAGGTAGGCATGCATATATGTCACTTTCTATTAATTCAGCCGAATGTGCATGTTTGAACTAGTTTTTCATTTGAAGGTTGTGAGTGGATGGACTGGAATACCTATAACTACGCTTGATCAAGAGGACAACGTCAAGTTAATCCACTTAGCCGACAGATTGCATGAGAGAGTGGTTGGGCAGAATGAGGCCGTCAATTTAGTTGCAGATGCAGTGTTGCGTTCCAGGGTTGGCCTTCACCAGGCTGGCCAGCCGATAGGCTCCTTCCTCTTTTTGGGCTCGACGGGTGTTGGAAAAACAGAGCTTGCAAAAGCTCTCGCCGAACAAATATTTGGTAGCGAGAAGATGATGCTTCGCTTTGATATGTCCGAGTATGTTAGTCCTGAATCCGTGCTACGTCTCGTCGGAGCGCCCCAAGGTTTCATTTATAATACACACACCTTAATTTCAAGCATTATATTATTATATCACATATTTAATTTTACTTATATGAATTTCTCTTTCATAACATCTTAGAGCTATCATGGTTAGGAGAATGGTGGACAACTGACCGAGAAAGTCAGAAGGCGCCCATATAGTGTTATCCTTTTTGATGAGGTGGAGAAGGCATATCCGTCGGTGTTGGATGTTTTTCTTCAGCTCCTCGACGATGGTGTGTTGACTGATGGTAAAGGACATAATGTAGATTTCAAGAATACAATTATCATTATGACTTCAAATGTTGGGGCAGAGCAACTAAATGTAGAAATGGTTGGAGAAAAGACAAAGGCTGCTTCGCGGAACCTTCTCAAGAAACAGGTTTGTGAATCACAAATAGAATTTACTAAGTAGCTGCCCATTGATCCATTATGATATTATTTTTTATTGCTGTAGGTTAAAAAATGTTTCAAGCCCGAATTTCTCAACAGATTAAGTGAGATTGTGATATTTGAGCCGCTTTCACACGATCAACTGAAAGAGATCGTGAATATACAAATGAAGAGTACCCTTGCTAGAATAGCCGACAAGGGAATATCTCTTGTTCTAGGTGATGCCGTGTTGGATATTATTTTATCAGAATCACACAACCCAGTAAGTATTTTCTTTTTTCAAAGTAATCATACCATCTAGCTCAAATAGTGGTCCATTTTCCCCATGTTATTGAACCAACACTACTTGTCTTTTCACAGTCGTACGGTGCAAGGCCCATAAAAAGGTGGATAGAAAAGAACATAATGACAACTATCTGCAAGATGCTGGTCAATGGAGAAGCCAATGAAGGATCAACAATTTCCATTGATTCCACCAGTGACAAGAAAGGGTTGAAATACCAAGTGGCAAAGAAGAAAAAATGTCAAGGATCCGTGACGCAAGAGATCTTCCGAGTAACTTTGGAGAATGACAACGATGCTTGATCTTGATCGCGTTTAATAGAAGAAAAAAGATATACATCTTTGATCTTGGAGGAAAAAATATGAACAGTTAACTTGTTCAGAAATCAGAAGCCTCCTCATTTGGAGCTGAACTTGCCAGAGACTGTCTCGTAAGCTGGTAGTAGTACATTGAGAACTGCACGTCAAAGGGCACTAGCTAGATTAGAACCAGTGCAATCATTACTAATAACTATATCAAGGGAGCACGATTTCTCGGCCTATCAGCGAGCAAGCCACTGTAGCAAATGAACAGTAACCTACAGTGGTCTCCCAGTTTGGTTCACTGGACCTGTTCGGTCCCTCCGTGTGCACATGTCGGCTTTGGAGCACTTTGACCACCGCTTCGTGACCGCCGCTCGCGTGTTTTCTTTTTTCCCTTTCTCTCCATCGCTCCCTGTCTCCTTCCTCGATGCGCCGCCGTCGTCGCCTCCCTGCTCGGTTCCCTGCTTCCTCGCTCCTACCCGATGCAGCCACGCCTCCTTCCTCTCCGCATGATTCCATGGCTGCGCGCGCGGCTTCCTCTGGATTGGAGGTTCCTCCCGCTGCTGCTCCTGTTGCCTCCGGTGGTGGCACGTTCTTACCTGCCTCCTCTGATTTTCCTGCTGCGACGGTGTCGCCGTTCCCGCGCGGTAGGCGTGGCTGCCGGCCCCGGGCTTTGTTCTCATCGGCTGGCTCCGATGCGGATCCCCCGCCTGATTTTGTTTCCGAGTTCTCGGGTTTTCCTCTCCTGTCCCCTTCGCTAGATGTTGCCGAATTGGGGGTTTCGATTCCAGCTTCTTAATTCTCTGAGTGCTGGTGTCATGCCCCAGGCTGTTGGTCGGCGGCGGCGCCGTCGTCCGGAGCGGTGGTCGCCGGAAGTGCCTGTTCGTCCGATGCAGCGCCGTCGTCGTGCCCTGGATGGTGCGCCGGACGTGTTTGCTTCTGGGTCTGCTGCAGGTCGTCGTCGCCGCCGGTCTGCTGCAGACCAGGTTTGCTCCGATGGGTTGTCCCGCTCGGTGCGGCGTCGGCTTGATGCAGCTTTCAGATGTTCTCTTGCTGGCCTTGCTGATCCTCCTCCTTCAGCGCCAGTTCCTGTTCGTCCTCCGGTTCCGTCCGCGCCTGAGCGTCCTTCTGTTGGTGTTCAGTTCAGTGCTGGCCCTGTTGTTACGCCGTCCGCTGATTCGGCCCTCCCTGCTTATTCTGTTGCTGCTGCCGCGCCAGCCGATGCACGCAGGATGGAGATTCGTCTGGGCAAACGTCCGGTTGGCGCTGCTTCTACTGATCTTCCTGCTCCTGCTCATGCTATATCTGCTGGTACGTCCTTCTCTTTCTAAGTCTGTTACCTCCTTTTTCCATTGTTTCAGCAATTTGTTTTCGTTCTTGCTGTCCCCATTGCCATGTTTCTTAGTGGATACATTATGTTGTGCTCATGTTGTGCTCCCACTTGCCCTGTGCGTATATGTTCACCTGCGTTCATCCATGCCAGTCTCATAGTGCACTGCATGTCTACGAAGTCAGTCTACTTCTCTCTTTTTTAATAGGATGACCACTATGGTTTTGTCTGGTTGGATCGCTTCTTTTAGTTGTACGCTCATCCAGTGCAGTAAGATCTGCAATTATGCTACCCGTTATTGATATTATAGTTAGTAATTTCTCCATTATGGACGGGAATTGGGTGCTTCTTCACTCCAGCTATATTTCTAGATCGACTTAACGACGCACTGATTTATATTTGTTGTTGCCAATCATTTTACCACATTGTCGAAGACTATAGTTGTACATCTTTTATTTCCATGGTTCTCTGACTATGCTCCTTCTTTGTAGGTATGCTCGCGCCGTCTTCGATTGCATCGCCTTCGTTTACGGAGCCTGGTTATCGACGTTTGCCTGAGGAGATAGATTCTTCTGATGATGATGTCTTGCCGGCTTGGTCTGAGTTGTTGCGTCTGTTTGCTCCTCATACTGCCGGTGCTTCTACTAGCGGAATAGGGCAGGCGGCTGCTTTTACTGACTCGCCTCATGCTGGATCGTCTGCTTGGGTTCCCATGACAGCTGATGAGTTCCATGCTTCTGCGTCTTCCGTTCGTCCTGTTCCTCATTCTGCCGGGCTGCCATTTGGTTCCGATGATTTTGAGGCGCATTGTTCCACCAGGTCTGATTCTTCAGAGAACGATGATTCCGATGTTGCTGCTGATGCTGGTTCTTCAGAGGATGATTCTTCAGAGGATAATGATTCTGATATTGGTGCTCCTGTTCATTCTTCGGTGCCGTTGCCCCCTGGTGCCAATCCTCTGGATTATTTGTCGCGGGGTACTATTATTTCCTTTTTCTTTCGTTCCCCTTTTGATTCACTCTTTTCGTCTTATGTCTTTACGTGGTATTAAGTGTTTTCGCTATTGTTTCCTGCAGTTCCCGCGACTCCTTACGTTTCGGCACTCCGAAGTCGTCATAATCGTCGAATGCGTACGGCTCTCCGTTGTCATCGGGCTTTGCTTCGAGCAGGTTATACACCTGGGCGTGTTGACCTACCGTTGTCTAAAGATTTTGTTGCCCTACTAAAACGTAACTCTTTTACTTTCTTACCTAATATTTCCTTATCTGGTTATGTTGTTTTCATCACGGTAATAACGTACTGCTTCTTACGTTCCAGGTGCTTGGCCTAAACGTTCCTACTATGGCTGCCCTTGCCATGTTTGCATATTTTGTTCTGCTCTGTTCTGGTATCAAGAGCGCAATAAGCAAGCTAGCCGTGAGAGGAGACGTCCTGTCTACGCTGGATGTTGTCGCCGTGGGAAAGTATCCCTTCCTATATACCCTGCCTGGCCATCTCCCCTGTCGGAGCTGCTTAGATTTGACGGTGGTCCTGAATGCAAGCATTTTTTGCATCTGATTCGAGAGTATAATTCCATGTTTGCTTTCACGTCGCTTGGCGTCCATGTAGATGATACTGTCAACACTGGTGGTGGTCCTTATGTCTTCAAAATATGCGGAGTGGTGTGCCATCAGATTGGATCTCTTATTCCACCTGCTGATAATCCAGTTCCTAGGTTTGCTCAGTTATTCATCTTCGACCGGCAGCACGAGCTGGATCATAGGCTTAACATATTCTCTTCTGGCAATATTGATGCCTCTGAACCGGTTCCTTTGGATGATCATTTCTCTTCTGTCTCCCGTGGCCGCCGGCGAAGAAGAGATTCAGCTGATTATGATGATACTCAGAATGAACCGGCCCGTTCTGTTCGTCGTGTTCGTTCCCGTAGGGAAGAGCCTGATCGTCAATTGGTTGATTCATTGCGGGCCATGCTTGATGAGCACAATTCCCTTGTGCAAACATTCCGCATGGCTGAACAAAGAATGTTCTCGCCTGAATGCCCCGATGTCGCTATCCAGCTGTACGGGCATGAGGGGAAGGAACATGGAAATCGGTATTCTTTACCTGCTGCTCCCGAACTAGCTGCTCTCATAGTTGATGACTTTTCAGTGGAAACAAATAGGTTCGACATAATTGTGCAGAAAAATGCTGGGTTTTTCCAGCGGGTTTCACCTCTTAATCCTTCACTTATGGCTTTGCAGTACCCACTTTTGTTCCCTCATGCTTCCATGGGTTTCCATCTTGGAATAAAGTATCAGCCTGTTAATGGTGTTGCTGCTGGTGGAAGGCAGAATGTATCAATGCTTGAGTATTATTGCTATAGATTTCATTATCGAAGAGGCGAACCCAATCCTTTCACCTGCTGTGGTCGGTTATCTCATCAAATAATGGTTGATTCTTTTTCATGTGTAGAGTCAACCAGACTAAGTTATCATTTTTGGAATCAAGACACCTTGCGTTCTGAGACATATCAAGGTTTGTCTGATGCTCTTGGAGAAGGTAGTCCGACTGGAAAAAATATTGGAGTTGAGTACATCTTGCATTCCAGTTACACAGGGGGTCCTCGATATATGATTCAGAATTATCAAGATGGAATGGCTATTTGTCGTGTTTGTGGACCTCCCGACCTTTTTGTTACGTTTACATGCAATCCGAAGTGGGATGAAATATCTGAAGCAATCCTTCTTGAGCCTGGACAGGTTCATTCAGACAGGCCAGATATTGAAACCCGTGTTTTCAAGATGAAGATTAATGAATTTAGAGAGCGAGTTAGGAAAGGAAAAGCTTTTGGTCCTGTGAATGCATGTATGTTTCTATACGAATTTGTACATATATTTTTTTCCCGCAGTGTTCTTTTTCTGTTTCATTTTATTCATTCTTCTTTGCTTATTTAATGCTTCAGCCATTGTTGGCGTCATGCTTGCTCTATTCATCGCTGTAGTTTTTCTTATGTGTATGTCACTTACGACTTCGGCTTATGTCCTTTAATTAAATACTTTTCCATTCCCGTATTGTCACATTCGATTAATTACCTTCTCCGCAATGTGTTGCCACATTTTATTAATTTTTCACGTCGATGAGATATGTGCTTCCATGCTCTAATTCTGCTTGCTTCCTTCTTTTAAAATGGTTTGTGCTTTTAGCCAATCGTTATGTAGAACTGCATTTTTCCTTGCTGATGCACTGTTATCTTTCCCGCTTTTTTTTAAGGCTATGATGCCTGTACCTTCTGTCTAACTTGCTTAGTTAGTTCTTGCCCTGTTGTTCTACTACTGCATGTCACATATTGCTATTTTTAGGTCTGCTCTGTCAGCGTTCATCTTTTTTTTTCCTCTTCTCCAGATTTGTATGTTGTGGAATTCCAAAAAAGAGGCCTTCCTCATATACATTCACTTGTGTGGCTAAATATTGACACAGATGATCCCACTCCAAACACTATAGATTCTTATATCTCAGCTGAAATACCGGATTATCGTCAGGATACTCTTGGTTATGCATTGGTAGAAGAGTTTATGGTGCATGGCCCATGCGGTAAATACAATCCACATGCGCCTTGCATGAAAGATGGTGTTTGCTCAAAGCATTATCCGAAAGAATTTAATGAGGAGACTACAATTGATGGATTAGGTTTTCCTGTTTACCGCCGTCCTGATAATGGCCGGTATATCACAAAAAAAGGGCACAAGTTGGACAATAGGTGGATAGTTCCGCATAACATGGCCTTGCTTAAAAGATTTCAAGCCCATATTAATGTTGAGTGGTGTAACAAAACAAACCTCCTGAAGTATTTATTTAAATACCTTGCTAAAGGTCCTGATATGGCACATGCGCGTTTGCATTCTATTTATGAAACTGCTGGCACTCAGTCCGAAGGAAGGAATGAAATAAGTGATTATGCTAAGTGCCGGTATGTTTCTTTTGTTACTGGTACTTATATTCTCTTGCATTCTTCCGGCCATTCAGCTCTTATTCCGCACCATTTATGTGTAAATCCTGTGCTTTATAGGTATCTGTCAACATGCGAATCCTGTTGGCGGACGTTTGCCTATGACATACATGTTCGTGAGCCAGCTGTTGAAAGGCTGACTGTGCATCTTCCCAACATGAACAGAGTTATTTATCAGGAAGACGATAACCTTACTGACATTGTGGACAATCCGAATCGATATAAGACAATGTTGACGGAGTGGTTTGTTGCTAACCGGCGCTATCCTGATGCCCGTTCTTTGACTTACCTCGATTTCCCATCCAAGTGGAGGTGGGATGGTAAATCAAAAAAATGGAGAAGAAGAGTTATCAAAGGAAAGTTTGGTGTGCCCATTGGAAGGATTTATAATTGCCATCCTACAACAAATGAACTTTTTTTCTTGCGCCTGTTGCTAACCAAGGTACCGGGAGCTACAAGCTTTGCTGACCTTAAAAGTTATAACGGCGTTTTACATGGTTCTTTCAAGGAGGCTTGCCAAGCCCGTGGTTTCGTGGGAGACGACAACGAGTGGTTCCTTCTTTTTAACGAAGCGATTGCATGGGCTTCTTCCTTTCAGTTGAGACATCTGTTCATGACTGTTGTTCTTTTTTGTGGTGTCATCAGTGCACAAAGGCTCCTTGACAAATACTCAACCTATATGACAGATGATTTAGTTACTCGAGTTCGTCGTTCTCTGAATGATGATGATTTATGTGTCCCTCCGCAATATTTACAAGCTGAGCTTTTGCAAGAGCTTTCCATTCTGTTTAGCAGAAATGGTTACTCATTGGAAAGCTTTAACATATCTACTGTTATTTTACATGGTGCAAGAATTCTTGGAAACAGGTTGATCATTGAGGAGATGCAATATAACAAAGATGATCTTCGATCTGCAGCTTTCTCTCTTCATGAAAAGCTCAATTTAGAGCAGTCAAGCATCTATGATCAGGTCCTCGCTGCTGCTACCGGCTCAGTAGGAAAGCTATTTTTCATCTCTGGTCACGGAGGCACAGGGAAAACTTTTCTTTGGAATGCAATCATTACTGCATTGCGAGCGGACGATCATATTGTCCTAGCTGTTGCTTCTTCTGGTGTGGCTTCGTTGTTGCTTCCAGGGGGACGAACTGCTCATTCTCGCTTTAGGATTCCACTCGATGCTGGTGAGCAAACTATGTGCAACATGTCGCGTGGTACTAACTTAGCAGAGTTGGTAAGGAAAGCTGCATTGATTTTATGGGATGAAGCACCCATGACGCACAGGCGTTGTTTTGAAGCCGTTGACAGAAGCATGAGAGACGTTCTTTCCGTCGACGACAGTCCAAGAGAGGCCTGCCATTCGGTGGAAAAACAGTGGTGCTAGGTGGAGATTTCCGTCAGATTCTTCCTGTTGTGGAGGGTGCAACAAGACACGAAGTTATCAATTCGTCCCTCATTATGTCTCCTCTTTGGCAGGATATTACTGTTCTGAAACTGGAAAGAAATATGAGGCTGTCTGATCCTAATTTGTCCATCAATGAAAAAGCTCAGCTAGATTCATTTGCACGCTGGGTTTTAGCAGTGGGAGATGGAACGGTGTTGATGGATGTTCGGCAGGGAGAATCGGCTCCATCATGGCTTACGCTGCCACCTGATATTGCACTGCTGCCACCTTCCAACTACATCTCATCGCTAATCAATACAACATATAGTTGCTTTCAAGAGAACTTTGATGATGTATCTTACTTAGCCCAGAGAGCTATAATATGTCCAACTAATAAAGTGGCCAACTCGATCAACGACATACTTTTCGCTGCTGTTCCAGGAGAAGAGGTCGTATTTGAAAGCTGTGATGCTATTTGTAAGACATTGGATCATGTAGCAGATGCAGATTTATTATATCCTCCTGAATTTTTACACAAAGTTGAGCCTCCTAACTTCCCGCAGCACAGAATTGCTTTGAAGGTGGGTGTTCCAATTATGCTACTTCGAAATATTAATCAATCTATTGGTCTATGTAATGGTACTCGCTTGCTGGTTACAAGATTGGGTCAGTGGGTTCTTGAAGCTAAGATTATGACCGGGTCTAATGTCGGAGATCGTGTGTGCATACCAAGGATTGTTTTATATGCACCATCTAGAAAGTGGCCTTTCACTTTACAACGCCGCCAATATCCGATTCGCATCTGTTATGCAATGACAATTAATAAAAGCCAGGGACAAACACTTGAGAACGTTGGTGTTTATTTGCCAAAGCCTGTGTTTTCTCATGGTCAATTTTATGTGGCTATATCACGAGTGACGTCGAGAGAAGGACTTAAAATTCTTGCCTTGGATGAAAATGGGAAACCTACTTTACAGACCAAGAATATTGTCTACCGTGAAGTTCTTGCTAATTTATAAAACGTGTCTACAGAGCATTGCCTGGTGAGTTTTAAATGGGCTTGCAAGTACCAGTATACTATTTTCCTCTTTTTATGCAGTCTACCCTTTCAATCAGTGCGTTCTTACTTTGAATTAAACTGTTGCCATACAGGCTCCTCATCATATTTGTTATTTTCTTTTCAGGTTGGAAAGAACATGACTTACCTACCCTTCCTGCTGTTGCATATCTTTTCTGTCTCGCTCCTGTTGAGTTTATGCAGTTATGTTGGTACTCTAAACATGTACTTTAAAAAAATCAATCTGATACTTACTTTTGTTGCCTATGTAAATCCTGCTATAAATAAGATATATGCTGCTGTGTTTGCAAATATTGACCACGCCAATACGATGTGCCAATCACATCTTCTGCTTGCAAACTATTTTCGTTCACTAAATGTTTATGTCCACTTACTGCTTCTGTTTACATGGATAAGCCAGCCTAATAAGCCTCACTGCTAATAAACCGCATGCCTGCAGAGAATGTGGGGAAAAAATGAAATTTGAACATATTTTCGTTTATAGTTTATTTTGTTCCAGCATTGTCATCGCTGCCATGAGTTCACAGCTGTACTCATTCCGTCTCCAAACAGTGTGGCCTCTATGTACAACTAACTAAGACCTGCTTCATATATACGAGATGTGAATCATTGCCGATCCGAAGCAACGCTTCAGTATATCTCTGCTAAATAGATTTCCTCTGGTGGTTTATTTACAGTACCAAGTGCTGCAGTGCATTTATATATTGCTGCTGCTAAGTCTATGTAATGATGCTAATGTTCTTTAGATGCTTTCTCGGAGAATATACCTGCTGCTTACTTTTGTTGTCAGTGCAAACTCTGCTATAAGTAAGTTATACTGATGGTTTTACAAATATGAACTGTGTCAATATGGTGCGTTGACTCGATATCTTTTTGTTGCCAACTGTTTTGGTTGATTGAATCTTTATGTTCAGCCGCTGTTTCAAGTCGCATGCCTGCGAGGAAGGCCTCCGTCTGTGATTTTACAGAGAACTGCGTGTGGCGGAAGAACACGACCAGGAAGGTGTTTCAGATTATACACCCAGGCCACATTCATGCAGCTACCAGCACAGATGTATTCTGAAATTATGAGATCTGATCTGCTGAAGGAAACATTACACTTTTTGATGAATTAATGACTGAAATCCCCTTGCATCCACATTTAACAACGGCGATCGTAAGGAGCCAAGAATCCCACTGTGTTAATGAGATCCTATCAATATCTGCCATGCTATTAACTATTTCACTGAATTATGCTGTTGTTCATGCATTTCAAATTGTGTCTGTAATCAAATCCAATGACTCTAGCATGTGATCTTATTTCTGTTTGGGCTGTCATTAGAGTCGACCGTTCAGTTTCTAATGAATCCTGGTAGCTCATGCATCCAGGAGCGAGAGTGCAGCATATGGATTATGCTAAATAAATCTGATCACCGGCCATTAGTTCTGGACACGGAGTACCAAGAAGTTACAACTGGCTCAACTACATTTCCTCTGTGTGTTTTGGGCCTTACTTAGAGCTTTTCATTTGTTTTCTTCTTTCGTTTTTCTATCCACCCATATGCTCTTTCTGGTTCGTAATGACACGTCTAATTAATAATATTTTTTATTTTGTTTACCTCTTCAGCTCAGAAACACCTCCGGACTGTCTTTAAGTCCATGATTTTTATCTACTTACTTACACACTATTTTTTACTTTCCTTCTGACAGTTTTTCTCTGCTACTATATGATGGTGCTTTGGAGATTTCACATCTCATCAAGCTCAGCTTCCCAGAACTCAGTCATATCGCCCCGATCGCCGCTGCCTTCCATCGTCGACCCAACTGCAACAAGGTAGAAGAAGATGCCGAACAAGCAGCAAAGCACTAAGCAGACCGAAATATCTATGCCTACCAGTCCAACAACGGTCCAAACAGACGCCAAACAGACACGCGTCCAGGCACATGTCGATGCCCTACTACACGCGCCATCGAGCCGGCGCTGCACCGCTTCAGCATAGAGGCGCGGCGTGACGCCGCGCAAAATACCACTAGTTATGTATACAAATAGATGACTTCTAGATAACACGGAGCTCATCTTTTCCATGAGATGCCATTGTCAGTGGTGATGAGATAACTTTCAAAGCGACTAGTGATACATCATTCAGAGCTATACCATCAACAATCTTAAGCTCCTCCACAGGTTTCCTGCAAAGGGCAGTGATTGCACAGCTTCCAGGAATCTAAAGATTACATTCTTGGGGGTGGTAGGAGGCTTCACAGCGATTAGACATTCTGGGCCGTAGATAAGGACCATCCATCCTGACCGTCCGTTCTAGAGATCCCTGGTTGGCCGGCACTTTTCTACACGCCTGGATATCGCACCGTCTCGCTGCAGGTGGCCCCATGTTTTTCCGGACCCGCTTGCAAGCGTGTGGGGTGAGTCGTCTCCCATGTGAACGGTCTTGAGCGCTGCGGGGGCGAAACTGACCAAACCCTAGGCGACCTTTGCCCAATCCCCGCAGCCGCCGCATTCGTCCTCCTCGTCCTCATCTCTTGCCCAATCACCATGTTCGTCTCCCCTCCATCTCCACTCCCTTTCTCCTCCGCCGCCACATCTCCTGGTCTCTCCATGGCTCGAGCAGGGAGGGGCGAAGGGCAGCAGGGCACCATGACTGGAGCAGGCAGAGCTCGGCATGGGGGAGCAGGCGGGGAAGATGAGGCACATCGAGCAGCGGTAAAATTTGGCGCAAGGACGGACACGAGGAGTCAGTGGGCGTTAGGCACGGCGGCAGGTGTGTATCTTCATCCTCCCACCTCTGATTTTGTGTGTGTCTCTCTCTCATGTCCCGTCTCACCTCCTCTCTCTCTCAGCCATCGGTGGCGACGGCGCATGCGAGGAGCTCGGGATCGACGCCATGTGCCTCTCCTCTTCCGGTTCCTCTGAGTTTGTGGCCCAGTAGGTAGAAGGGATGGGTGCGGCGGGTCGAGGGGAGAAGAGACGATGCTGGCCGGAGCTGCCTTGCTCGATTTGGTGTCTTCTTGACAGGCGCATGGGCTGTGTCCTCGGTGGGCTTCCTATCCAGTGCTGGTGCGGCGGCTGGCACTTCAGAAATAAAAGATATTTGTTCCAGTGACCAGCGGGATTCGTCTTCAGCGTCCGTGCAGCGGCCGGCACCTCCGGAACGGCGGCCTCCGCTCCAACGACCCGTATGTCGTCATCCCCATGGGCAAGCAGGTTGGGGTCTATCACTTCGTGCTTCTTGGTCGTTCTGAGCTAGATAGTGGCTGGCAGCTTTGTGGCGCTGCTGCTACCTTTTTATTTTGGCAATTGCTAGCTAGATTTGTGCTGCTTGGTTTGATACATGGAGATATAAAGTTAGCTAGCCTGCTGCTATGTTAGATGAGAAGATGCGGGGGATGCAGATTCTAGCTAGCTTTCTTTGTGACATTTATGCAGATTTATTTCCCGATTTCTTCATTTGGTTTGCAGCAGTTGGAACAATACATCTACCGTAGATTGGGTGTTCCTATTCTTCCCACTTATTGATGAATTCTTGGTCTCCTAAATAACATGTGTGTTCTGATCAAATTTCAGTGTCATTGACAATAGGTAACCAAGGTTTGTGCTATTTTTAGTAGTAGCATTATGCTTAAAGTCTATAGTTATATGCTTTATCCTATAGACCTCAGTTTTGTTTATTTGTATGACCTAATATACCTAATTTTAACCACAACCTTGTCCATATAGTGATTTTTTATCTGTTTCCTGGTTGTTTCTACGCTTTTGATTCCAAATAAATATGTTGCTGCAGTATTGAAGAAAATCGGTGACAACCAAACATGTACAATTGGTCTTTATGAGCTACACCGGATAACCCAGCTGTACCCAAAGGTATTTTGTCAAGTATACTTCTCTGTCCGCCGTTAAAGCTGAATTCAAATTCGATGGGTTGCATATCACCGATCATCCATTCGGATTTTTTTTAATGTTTGTTATACCTTACACAGGCTGCTTACATTTTCATCTTTGGAAAAGTAAACTGACAAACTGAATTTTGATTTTCTTATATTGTCATTTTAAGATGTCTCCTCTGGTTTGTTTCCTGATTCGAGAACATGTTTCCCTCAGGTTAATATATTTGTTCCAGCTTCAGAATGCAAGTGAAGCATTTAGAACGTACATTAGAGATGGGCTTGCTCAGGTTTGTAATCTCTTTCCTAGAGGGGTTTAGTTTTCTTGGGTACTTTTGACTGATACACGAAACATGTTTTTGGTGCATTCAGGTGGAGAAGAATGCCGCAGCTGGAACTATATGATTGTTCAGCTCAGGAAGTTATCTTTGCCTATGTTTTTGCTTTATAGAATACATAAATGTTCAGTTCAAAAAGAGATTTGTAGTAAAATTTATATATGAAATAAATAGGTGGTCCAAATGAAGGGTGGCAACTACTAATTAACAATGCATGGGTTGTGCAGTACATATATGTTAGTATGGCATCGGAAAGCTAAGTTATAAGTTGCACAATATTTTTTGCTTGCTTACTGGAAATGAATTGTTTTCATGTGCGGAATAGTCTCTCACTTTATCTTGGTAAACTGTGTTGAGCATGTTAACTGCAATTATCACACAAGAGGGTCACCTTTCAACTGAGAATGTCATTAGTGAACAGAGGTAGAAAGTGCAAGATTTATACTCTCTGTTTCATGAGATGTATCAATGAATTAGTGAAGTTCTGAAGCATTGTGACTTACCTTTGGAAGCTTGGAGTGCTTGAACTGATTTTGTTTTGCCTTAGGAAAGAAATATTTAGTAAATATATTTATTTTTCATGTGGTCTTCGATGATCACTTAGTTGGCATTATTGCTCCGTCAGTCGTGTTCGAGAAAATATCCTTCCAACAATCTATTTTAGTGTTATCTAAGCAGGATTGCGGCTCTCCCAGTATGAATTGGAAGCTAAATTTTTATTGGCATAGTTATAGTTAAGATCAATGCTTACTTTAACAGTTAAATATTTCATGATTTATGTTTTCCAAATTTATAACGAGCATTGGTTCTTATGCTGCAGGTTAGTTCAAGATGTCCAAGATAAAATAGTAGCACATGATGTGCTTGGTTCCAATTGCTGAAGATTCTTTCTCCTCTAAAGATGGCTATCTAAAGATAACATTCTTGCCCAGCTAGGGCGCTCCTCAGAGCTCAGACGTTCCTGACCGTCTTATAGAAGTTGATCAGATCCTGGCCGTCGATTTCTTACCCGCGTGTGGTATATAAGCCGCTCCCCACGGTGAAAAAGCCCTAGCCACCAGCCCCCAATCCCTGCGCGTTCATTCCTCCCCCAATCCCCTCGCAGAGCTCCTCTCCAATCCCCTTCCTCCTCCCGCCGCCACCACTCCCCTCGCGTCGCCGCTCCCCGCGTCTTCTCCTCTTCCGCCACCACTGCCTCCTCCGGCCACGCTCGCGACAGCCCTGCCGTAAAACCCTAGCCGCCATGAGGAGCCATGGAGGCCTGCAACCAGCTCGCGATAGCCATGGAGGTCTGCAACGACAGGAGACTGCCACGTCCAGGCTAGGGTTTTCATGGTGGGACTTTTGCTTGCTCCCGCCCCTTCTCCTCCCCTTCCCCAAGCTCGAGCCATTGCTGCACTCGTCGCCGCTCGGAGATCGACCATGGCTACAGGTTCTTACCCGCAAGCCCAATCCATCTCTCTCTTGATTTCTCACTTAGATCTGATTTCCCTATTTTCTTCCCCTTGTGCAGCATCCGATCTATGTTTGGGAGAGAGGTTGAGGGCCACGGCAGGTTCAAGTACGGACTCTCCATGGAGGAATGCTACTTTCGTTTGGTTCACCTTCTCTTATTCATCTTTTTGTTTCCTGTTTCCAGCGACCTGGTTGATGCTATTATGTTGGATGTTTAGTTGTTATCTAGAGGCAGCTTCCATTGCATCAAAATCACTGAGGGAAAACACCGACGTTGGAGGTTTTTTTCGTTATCTTCCTTACGTTTGGTTTTTAATATTCGTTGCTGAGCTACATCTCACTGCGATCTGTTCATATCTACAGTTTTTGTGTCAGGAGCATACAATGGAGACAAGATCACCTCACATTGACCTCCAAAAACTAATGTAGAACTGCTAGCCCTTGGATTTAAAATTCAAAATGAAAAAACTACAATGGTATTTATATTGTTTGATGTATATGCAATGCTACCTTCCATATGCATTTGTCCCATTACAATCAAATCATCTATCTAATGTTACCATGTAAAATGTTGTCAGGAAAAGAAGAGTGGGGTTCTTATGCCTCGCCAGGCCTCGCTGGAGTTTATCTGTGCTAATCCTCATGCTGACATTATTTATGTGATGCACGTGGCTATTAAATATTTAACACGAGGTAAAATCAGCTCCATAGTCGGTTCATCACTTAAATGGGTAGGACTAGGTACACTGTCCTAGACTGATCAGTGTAACTTTTTGCTTCATCTTGCGTGTCATTAAGCACCTCATTCACGTCATGAAATCCACTTATGTTATGCCATAGAACCTCTTCTTGCATATTAGGCGTGTACTGGTTTGCTTGCTTGGCATCATAGTACATTCTTTATAGCATAATAACAATTTTAGTACCTCGACATTTTTATTTCTATGCCCTGTAACTCCTGTTGTTGATGCGGTCTTAAAGATTAATTACAAGGATATGTTTGAGGTGTTTCTGCAAATTGTTTGATTCAGCAACTAATTCAGTATAGAGCTCTTGGTGTTGAATGCCAAACGTGCTGCCATGTTGTATGTTTACGTGACTTTTGAAGCTTTTCTTATGTTGCAGTATTCATTGGTTGTTGAACATATTACCACTGGGCACTCAGAACTCTTCCACAGGTGGTACTCTAGCCATGGTTGCTTCTTATCAAAAGGTTTAACACCATTGTGCTCAAGAAGGTTCCCTATTTGGTTCGTGCATTTCTTTTGTAGTTTGGTCAGAATCACTACTTGCCAGCATTGATATATCTCATATGCATATTATTTTATATATATAACAGAAATATTGGATTTAACCAATCATTAGTCTGGTAGCTTATGCGGAATACATTATTTGGCATTCTCTCTCCAAGAAAATTTCCAATTTGTAATGAACAAATGATAGGTATCCTATTTGGTAACCTAATTGAATAATTCACATATTCTCCCTCGCTGTAGGTATTTGAAATTCAACTATGTGTGCTCTCTAATTGAAATGTTGAGCTTATAGGGAAATTGGCATCCAGGAGGACAAATCCATCTGTCCATCGCAGGGATTTTCTTGCCTCGCCCCCTCGGCTGTATAATTTCAATAGTCTTTACCCTCATCATCTTTTTCATTTCTTGCATAGGTCTATAGGATCAGGTCTTCACTGGTCAGTGGCCGCATTCCTAATTGCATCCCATCAGCGCCTCTGTGCTCATTCCCTCCCTTATTGACGCATGCTTGCTGTTTCTAGCTATGTTTTCATAATGTAAATATAATTCACTTGCTAGCTGTCCCAAATTTCGATTTTTTCCAGCTCTAAGTCAGTAGCATCCTCATGATTATTTAGGTGCTTATTGTTTCAATTTGTTTGTGTTTTTTGTGACGTTTTGCACATCATGAGCTGCAAGCACGGGCACCAGCTCCAAGAATATGCCATTCAATCTATCTACAGCAAGTTTGCTACCTGGCACTATCATCTTGCTGCTAGGCCTATTTATGATATTTTTTCAATTCAGGTTGATGTATGTGACCAAGAATATATTAGTACAAAACTAGGCCTATTTCTTATTTATGTTTTCAGTGTATAAGTGCCCCCTCGGTTCTTCTTTGTTCTACCTACATTTGTCTTGATATTATTGGTGAAAAACTATTCGGGTAATGTGTGTGTGTGTGTGTGTGTGACTGTGTGTACATGTGTGTTGTGTGCACCAATGGTGAACAATTAGTTCAGTCCAATATACTTAAAAAAAATAGTCCAGGTCGTTGCCTTTAAAAATATTAGATAGCCCAGTCCAGGCCATTGCCTTCAAAATTTAGCTGACCCCATTCCACTTTCTATGATATATGCTTCTTTGTTTATGGTCGTTATTCTTGATTGTATCCTGATTATTATCATAACTATCACTTTGCTAAGTTAAGAGTGATGTCTAGACTGGCATTATCCTCATGATTTCTAGACTGCCACTTGCATGCTTTGTCTCGAGATAATTATGGTATGGCCTGGTGCTAACTACCAATATCCATTTCAGAAAATTTACTCCCATGTTTGTTAAACCAAGTTTTCCCCATGTCTTTGCTTTTAGTAAAGGTAAGGCGATTAGCATGAATTAGTTTCACATTTATTATGTGACATGTTTCTTTTAATCTTTGCTCGCATTCTGAAAATTCTCGATTACAATTTGTAATGTGAAAGAAGTGTACTTAGGCTACTGGTCTATTTTGATTTTGACCTCATTTTCCTTTTCTGTAGGATGGCAGTGAAAGAACTATAATGGAAGCATTGAGCATGGCCACACTGAAGTTACTATTGATGTTCCAACTGTAGCCAGCAGGTGCTTTTCTTCCCCTCCTCAAGATTCAGGGAAGATAATATATATGTATAATATGCTTTATTAGCTTTGTAAATTATGGACAATGTTAATGTGGATGCTTATGCTGGAACTGAAGTTTGTTTGCTTGAAATTTTATCATGTTTGTGTTTTGGTCATTTGGCAATGTCCATTCTCTTCACTAACGCTCCAATCAATGATAGCAAATCGATCTGTCAATCTAGCTGTTTATAATAGGTTCAGAAATATGGGCTCTGCTTGTGCACACGTTTGTATTAGCTTTCCTATCTTTTGCATCTCCATTTATTGGTTCAGAAATACGGGTTCTGCTTGCGTGTCACACAGATTTGGGTTAGACACTTAGACATGAACTGAAGTATGTGTTAAATGGGTTCCTGCCAATAGACCAAATATATGCATGCTCAAAATGTTATCATGCATATGTATTTTCTCAAATTCTGTTTTGTACTATTTGGGTCTTTTGGCTGACCAAAGATAAAGAATCTAGACATACCAAACGTCTTGCCATGTCGTATGTTTATAGATGAATTTGTAGCTTTCCTGATGTTGTTCTATTCATTGGTTGGTAAACCTATTACCAATGGGCAGTCGAAGCCAGCTATGGTTGCGTCTTCTCTAAAGGTATAACACCGTTGATTTCAAGGATTCTCTGTTTGGCTCGTGCATTAATTTTGTAGGTGGGCCAGAATCACTACTTGCTACTTCCGTATATCACATATGCTATTTTATATATAATAGAAATATTGGATTTAACCAATCATTACTTCCATAAATCACATATGCTACTTCCATTTATCTTATGCTGAATACATGATTTTTATTCTGTCTGCAAGAAATTTCACAATTTGTAATTATATCTTTCCTCTTTGGCAAGATGATTGAACCATTAGTCAAATATTATTACTTGCTGTAGGTATTTAAAAGTCAACTCTATTTGCTCTCCAGTTGTCATGTTGAGCTAATAGGGCAATCACCACATCGTCAATATCTCCGTCACGACTGTCACCAGGTATCCATGCAGGGATTTCTCGCCTCGCTCCCTCAAAATAGAATCCACTTTCTAATAACCTTTTATATTTTATGAGTGAACAACCGTATATGATCTGTACTTCCTGTGAGCAGTACTGCGGTTAATAAAGGATCTGTAACGTTTGTTGTATAGCAAATTTCTGCCTACCTAACTTACTAACTCTTTTACCTCTTTCTCATAGATAGATAGTTGTTTTCAGTGGTGCAAATTTCTGCCTACCTAACTTACTAACTCTTTTACATCTTTCTCATAGATAGATAGTTGTTTTCAGTGGTGTACATTGCTGATACTCATGCAACTCAGCAATTGTGCAATCAGGTAGCTCTTTATCCAGGAGCGCGTAATACAACAGTACACAGTTTATCCTATTTTCAGGTTTTGATGCATACATGAATGAGCCATCCACCTTTGTTATATTTACACTGGCATGCTTTAGAGTACATGATATTTTGCATGTTCGAAAGATCGATGAAAACCATTGATGCAAAATTGTGAGATATTTAGCTTGCTTTTTATACAAATGCACCTGTAGTAATTGCAGCAGTGAGTTTAACACCATATTCTTCATCGTTTCTGATTTGTTTCCTTGCAGGTCTCAGATTTCTTTTTCCAGTCGCCTTTATTCAATGACTCCCTTGAGGTAAAGGACTACTTTCCTCTTTCCCCGTCAGAAACAATGCATTCCCCCTTTTTATTTGTTAACAGGACAATTAAATGCCTAGGTTCTCAAGTTTACAGACCAGGCGTTTCTCGCTGTAGTGTGTTAGCCCACTTTATCTGCTAGGTAGCTTTGTTGTTCTCCTATGGACCAGGCGTTGGTTTCTGTTTTAGTAGTGTGTGACCATGTGCTATTAATTTAAATCATGCATCCCTTTTATGGTCTACGTGATTCATAAGGATTTTATTGATTCCGGTTGACGCATTACTAACCAGTGTAGCAAATCATGGCTGCTCTATTCAAGTGAGAAGAGACACGGAAACAAAACTAGAAAAGAAATGGTATCAACACAATTTTTCTGATGTTATTTCACTGGGATTATTGCTTCTATTTTTTTGCCTTCAGTGTTTCTCATCTCAAAAGGGCTCGAATAACGTAGCCTTGATATACAAGTAAATAGCATGCTTACATTTTTCCTTCTTTTCCAAGAGGTGCTAAAATCCTAGGTGGTCGCTAGATTGTGCATAGTCATCAGTGCCTTTCTATGTTACTAGAAAGCAGAGATAGGATGAGGAATAGAGTGACGATACTTCCATGTTTTTTGGTAAACAAATCACGAATTAATTATTTTTTCATGACCTATACAGTTTTGAAGAGTTGTGAACTTGTGATCCGTCCTTGATTGTGTTCTCTCATTTGCTCATTGAGTCTGAGAAGTTCATTTAGCATACTTCGTGCAGTACCTCAAAACAGATCATCTGGGAGAGAATGAAAATAATTATGAGCACTGATCCTCAACCTTAGCATTCGAATCTAGCTTAAAAAATAGTCAAGTGCCTCAATCATAAATAAATCTTCCTTTTTTAATCATTATAACCAAATTTAAGCGAGAAAAAAATAGTCCTTTTATCTACTTCTAGCAGAAGTCGGAGACAAACTAATCCGGTGGTTGAGGTTGTGTACGTCAATGCCTATGTGCTCCTTTCGCTCACCTCTTCAAATCCTCTCCAAGCCAGCTGGTAAGTCTCGAATCCTAACAGAACCCTTTCTTGCGCTTTCCCTTTTCTGATCTGTGGTGCCACTGCTCTAGGAGTGGATCCGTGTTCACGAGCTGGGAGCCTCCTCGCAGGAGCAACATGGGGAGGTCGCCGTTTATTTTCTTCGGATTAAGAGTTGGCCGGCTCACTCAGAGGAGCAGCTCAGAGAGGTTGGCAGCGGCTTAGAGAGCTCCGGCCAAAATATTACGGAGGACTAATTTGTAGTTCTGTTGTCCTGATTTCATGAGTTCAAATGTATTAAATGCTTATGTGTATAGCTTCATCTTTGAAGCATAGTTATGCCTAAAATATTATAGAGCACCGGTGCGAATCATACATAATCCGGTGCTGCCTGATCTGTGAAGCATAGTTTATTTTTGTTTGTTTCAAAGGATGACTTGATTAAGGCTTAAATTTATAGGATTGAATCCACAACAATTGTGTCTGTTCATTAGTTTTATCTTCAAATAAATTTTCCCTGCTATGGTTACATGTAGATAAGAAGTTCTATAATCAATATGTCATATGATCTGGAAGATACGCTTTCAAATCTATATAACTATGATCAAATTCATATGGATATAAATGTCTTTTAAGTGATCTGTATAAATGGTGGTAACCACGGGCAAAAAATTCAAAGAAGCAACAAGCGCGGCGAGCCGCGCCGTTCAAATCTAGTACATAAACAATCACTAGTACAGATCGGGCAAACGCGCAAGGTCGGTTTCGACCATCGCACACGAGTATTGCGCCCGTCGCTATCCATGGGTGGGCGATAGAGGTGGCACATCGCAGACGGACCAACTAAGCGTGTGCGATCACCCTAACTTCGCAAACGCGCGCAGGAAAAAGCTCGTGTGCGAAAGGGACAGCATCGCAGACGGTTTGTTCTCACTTAATCGTGTGTGTTAAGCAGCATCGCAGACGACTTTATTTGTTTAGTTGTGCGGCTTTATTCAGCATCGCACACGATTCTACTAACTGAATCGTCTGCGTATGTCGTCCAATCGCCCACGTTTAACAAAACATAATTGTGTGCAGTCATTATCATAATTGCATTATTTCATCAAAATCACAGTATAGCACATCAGAATCACATATTTCATTAAACATTTCATATATATAAACAGTGGTACGTCACAATCAAATAATTCATTGGACATTCTAGAAACCATCAGTACATATATATATATATATATATATATATATATATATATATATATATATATCACTAGTACATAACGACACATCGGAAACGGGCCAAAAACCCCTTCGGCAACGGAGAAAGGGTCCGTGTCCCCGACCCTGTCACTGATGTGAAGGCCTTCATCGGTAACGGAGGCAAAAAACCGTTTCCGATGAGGTCTCCATTTGGCAATGGTTGGCGCAGACCTCCGTTGCTTTAGTTTTCCTACATCAGATACGGAGTTTTCCATCTACCCGTTTGCACTGAGCTTTTCTCATATTTCGGTTATATGCCATAATACATGAAAGGCTGATTGCACAATGCAATAAAACGTTATTCAATTCATAACATAGAACAAATGCCATCATTACATTGGTATACAATAATATCACTGTTTTTTACAATTTGACTACAATCATATCCATCACACATTGGCATAATGTAATATCACCTATTACACTTTGACTACAATCATGAACTCTAAACCTATAAGCAACTAACCTAACAAGATGGAAGGCTGGCTTAATTAAGCCAGCCTTCCATCTTTGACTTGGAGCTCACCTTCTATGAGCTCTCGGTCGTCGCAGTACCCACTCCAAGACCAGTATCCACGAAATTTCCTTGCCTTAAGTTTTCTGGTTCTCAAAATGATAGATTGGTACTTTTATGCAGTGTTGCCGAAATAAACTCCTGCGTGAAAGAAAAAAAACTATTAGCGAAATGTACAAAATACATCTGGATATTAAAAAAATCGGTGGCTATTTTCCAGCAACTGCTTTGTTCGGTTGCCATTTTCGAGAAACGGCTAAGATCAACGGCAAATATCCAGGAACTGCTCTGTTTGGTGGCAGACAGTTCGCATTCCTTCCTTCTCTTCTTCCTCGTTCCACCCCAATCCCCTTCGCAAGCGTGGACATCACCAACGACAGCAAGGTGCTTTCTTCTGCCGGCTTCCACATTCCACCGGAGTACTACGTGGGCATCCAACTCGTATACAAAATCAAGGGTGGAGACGAGAGGGACGGAATGGGTGATCTAGCGGCAGACCTCATCGACAAATTATACGCCAACATGAAGAAGGAGTTCCCATCCAACCAGCACGGTTTTTGGGAGCGGATGCCGCTGCACAAAGTTCATCGGCATCACAGCCGGTCACAGAAAGATTTATACCTTTCACTCGGCGGGAGATCGAGGAGGTGCAGGCCTCTGCCAGATGCGCTGAGATGCTACCAGCGCGCTGCGACGCAATCACCTCCTCCTCCTTCTCCTTCGTCGACATCCACCTCCTCCTCCTTATCCAGATCAGACACCACCTACAGATCCTCCACCACCTCCAGATCGGCCACTTCCTCCTCCAGATCGGCCACTTCCTCCTCCAGATGGGTTTCTGCTGGTAGATCCGCCGGAGGTGCTGCACCACCACCTCATGAATGACCTCCTCCACATCGGCCTGTCTCAGAAGAAGCCGGGCATCACCGGAGGAGGAGGGCGTCAGATGGTGGCGCTGCCGCATCATTAGCGGACGCATGGCCGCCTCCAGATCGACCTTCCCCTCACGAAGGGCTGCCGCTAGAACGGTGCTGCCTCGGCGGCTAGAGCCGCGGCCGCGATAGCCGGATCTAGAAGCGCCGACGGAGGAAGCGATTAGAGAGAGTGAGGAGTGTTGAAAGCCACAGTGTGCGGCGGCTAGGGTTGGAAGAGAGACAGTGAGAGAGTGATAATGAGAACGAGCCGGCAGTATATATAAGCACCACATTGGCAACGGACATTTTATATAACCGTTTCCATTGATTTTACACCAGCGAGAGAGTAAACTTACTACCCAACTTACTAACAGGTACTCTAAATTACATATGAATGCAGAGACCACTTAGCAGCTAATGCTACTACATACGGACTTGATAATGAAGTAAACGATTACATATATGCTACTACTAGCTAATGCTACTACTAGCAGCTGCTGATGAAGACTCGGGCTCGTCGTCGCTGTACACGAGTGCGTCCCTCCGGCATAAGGTACCGTCGAAGATCTTGATGAAGAACCCGTTGTCGCCGTCGAACTCGAAGCACAAAAAGTGCCCCTGCTCAAGCTTGTACGCTTGGGCGAATGACTTCCATCCCTGGCCGAGGTACAAATTCCCTCCGGCACTCACGGCCGTCTTCACCGCCCAGCTGCCGTTCTCGCAGTCCTCCATCTTCAGATGCATGGTGATGCATGTAAAATACATACATGAATTTTGCATTATTTTACTTATATTCCAATCATATTTGCATCATATAAGGATTATATCAATATTTTATAATGATTTTGGGAATATTTCATAGTTTTCCCATTTATTTGGAATTAACCCTGTTTTTTCAGAAAACGTCTTTTTTAGTGTTTCAGACTTTCCGGGAGCTTCGGGACTCCAAAAAGGGCAAGGCCAAAGAGCACGGTTCAGAATTTTCGAGACGAACGCAATGGGCTTAAATTGAAGACCAGGAGCCCAACAGGATGGAAATGGGAGGGTCCCACGCGGCCTACTGTACCTGGCCGCGTGGGCCCAGCTCTTTTAACCCTCGGAGCTCCGTGGCCATCGATCTTTCGTCCACCGACTCCGTCTTGACCTAAAAATGCCTATAAAAAAGGTCCCCTGGCGTTTCGCGAAAGGAGGCGGCGGAGAAACACAGAACCACGAAACAGAGAGTCAGAAGGCTGCCGCCGGAGAAGATCGGAGGGGGAAACGCCGCCGGAGTCACCTCCGGAGGGCTCCACCCCCCTCCGGCGTGTTCATCATCAACATCTACAGCAAGAACTTCTCCACCATGATGAAGGGGGAGTAGTCCACCCCCTGGACTAGGGTTTGTGGTGGTAACTTTTGTATCTCTCCTCTCTCTTGAGCTTCACTAATTAGTACCGTATGAGCTGCTGAACATGATTACGGTCATCTATATAATTCCTATGGTGGATATTGGGTGTGAGATAATATTTGTTATGCATTTACTGTTGTGTTGGATCTTTTATGACTTGTCATACTTTGGAGATATTCTATGATGCATGTGATGGTTTGATTTATGCATAATGTCTTGTTTATCTTTATCATGAGGTGATTGACACCACCAAGTGTAGATAGCTGAGAGAGATGTGGTCACACACGAAATATAAATCATTGCACTAGTGTTTATTATATTATCCATTATGAAGTATGATGTATGTGGTACTGGTTGGCCAATGTGACAGAAGGCATAGGTATTGAGTGACACAGTACCGCCCAACATCCTTTATCTGGGGGTAAAAAGAAAGAGTATGATGTGGGAGTGAGAGAAACCACGCTAGCCTTACGAGGGGTGACCTAGCAACACAAATGAGTATTTCTTTCAACTATGTGTTTTAGGACATATAGCCGTCATAAAAAGCTACCATTAAAACATGACAATTGTGTGTACTTTATCTATAACATGACGATCACCGTAGATGAGAGAGAGAGGATTAAGTGAACCCATGAACCATGTCCATTGTTCCTATAAGAAACACACACTTGAGCTTGTCCTCTTGCTACATAGAGGATTGGGCTTTCTCTCTTTGAGAGCTTTCACTTGCTACTACCTTTGTCTTGTCCTCTTGCAAAGAAGAGGATTGGGACACTTTTACATCCATCAAACCAACCATCTTGTTCTCTAAACTTGTTTAGTGCATAATCAACTAAAACTTGTGACACTTTAGTTGTAGGGAATAGACAACTTTTCCTTCTTGCTCCTGCGGATCGATACCTTACTTCCACATTGAGAGGTGCTACAGCGATCCCTTGCTCTTGGGGGTTATCAAGTACTTTTCTGGCGCCGTTGCCGGGGAGCGTAGCGCTTAAGTTTCTATTCTTGTGTGCACTAGACTAAGCTTGGGGAGGTTCCTTTTATATCTTGCAATCATCTAAGCTTGGGGAGGTTCTTTAACTTGTTTAATGATACCATGTCTCCCATTTATGATGATGAATATGATATTTTCATTCCACCCACTATTGAGTATAAAGTTTATTGTGATTATGATATGCCTCCTATATATGATGATTACAATGATTATTATGAATGTTTTACTCCCATTATTCCTAATGAAACTGTTTATGCTTATGTGGAGAGTAATGATACTTTTATGCATATGGATCATGATAAGAATGTTTCATGTGATAGCTATATTGTTGAGTTTATCAATGATGCTACTGAAAGTTTTTATGAGAGAGGGAGACATGATTTCATATATCTCAAAAATATTAAGCCCTCTCTCTTTTTGTTGAAAATTTTGAAGTTGCACTTGCTTTGCCTTCCTATGCTAGTCACTTTGTGTTTTATTGATTTATTTTCTTACAAGATCCCAATGCATAGAAAGTGGGTTAGACTTAAATGTGTTTAATATTTGCTTCTTGATGCTCTTTTATATTCAACTCTTATTCCTATGGGAGCATCATTAAAACTATCATGCCTAACTATATGGTTATAAAGAATGCGCTTTGCGGGAGGCAACCCGGTTATTTTTTGTGTGATTTTCTTTGTGTCCTCTTTGATGGGGGAATCATAACCCGGTATGCCCATGAAGAGCGAAGTGTAACCCGTCAGGCAGGAGGCCTAGCTAGGTTACCTCACACCCCACATGGGCTGGGTTACACTTGGGCCAGCAGGCTCATTCAGACCCGGCCAGGGAGATGACCCGGCCAGAGGCAGACCCGGCCAGGAGGCAGACCCGGTTTCAGGAGTCAGACCCGGCCAGGAGGCAGACCCGGTTTCAGGAGGCAGACCCGGTTTCAGGACAACCTGGCACCAGGAGGGGTCTCGAAAGATGTTATAGAAGGAAGATTCTGGAAGACCCGGAATCCTCGTACAAGTTGGAGACTCAAGACTTGGAGATCACGAAGGAGCTAGACTAGGACTCTTATTTCGGGTATAACCCAGTTTTTACCTTGTACGACTAGGAGACCTGTCCATCTATATAAGCAGGCTCCTAGGTCATAGATAGACAGATTCGAGAGAAAAGAGATAAGCGGAATAAGATAGACAAAACAGAGAGAGCTCCCACGCCGGAATCATCCAAACCCGGCGATCGCCATTGGCGCACCATGTAATCTGTTATCATATAGTGATTTATAGCAGGACGTAGGGATCCTCCACCGAGGGGACCTGAACCTGGGTAAAAAATATCTTCTCCCCCGTAGAGCTAGACCATCTCCTGAACACCGGAGTCGCCTGACCCTCAATCTCAAGTTACCTCGTGTAACATCTGCCGTGTTATCTACCCCACGACAGTTGGCGCCCACCGTGGGGCCTGCGTCCAAGTGTGTCCTCATCAAGGGAGAAGTTCTACAGGGATGGAGAAAATCGTTGTCGGCAAGATCATCAAGCATTGTCCATGGTTGTGGGAGAAGCCCGGAAGCAAGATCCGATAGAAGAAAAAGAAAAGCCGGCCATACAGAAGGGAGGAACTAAGAACCGGCGATTGCAAGGGATTGCGATGGCGTACGTAAGTTAAAGAAAAACTATCACGGCATGCATACGTGGTCCACAGAGCGAAGATCGAAAAAGGAAAAGACAAGACCAATGGGTATCAGATTGATTAGCTCAAGGATCGAGAGAATTGGATTGCGACTCGCCAAGCCAAGGCCGATCGAGGTTGAGGATTTTCGTCTCGTTCAGCTTCCGTGCGTCGAATTCAACACTGACCCGGACAATGCGTTTGTTGTATTCCAATCCGCAAGGGACATGAAGGAACGTGTCGGGCATGGCTGAGAGCAAGCAGGTCTGTGTTTGGGTGCGTATTGTGAAGCAGTCAGTTAAATGCCAAAGGAAAGTCACGTATGGAAAAAGGAGTGCAAACCGAGTGCAACTAGCACTCAACGTGGATAAAACAATCCCTGTGAGACACGGTTTCCCAGGTGATGGAAGAATAAAAAAAAAAGGGAAAGGAAAGAAATACGCTGCCAGCCGGGTTACGATCAGACGGAGATTCGCTTCCTGGACGATTTGAGTTAAAATCCGGTTTAGCCAGCGTAAAGGAAGAATCAACGCCAGAATATACCATAGCAATGGATCAAGTTCCGAAAGAGAAATTATAGCAACCGGAGAGTGGCCCTTGAGTGCTTCTCACGTGTACTGCTGCTTGTTTTGAAAAAAAGGAGAAGACAAAAAACAGTACAGGATCACGTATTCAAGCATTGAAGAAAGGAAAAATAGAGCGACGCGGAGAGTGCCCTCGAGTGCTACTCCCGTGCATCTGCTCACATTTTGCAAAAAGTAGAAAAGTTGGATTTGGCTGGCTTGCGATTACGCATGAAAAAGAGCAGCTCACACAATAATGAAAAAAGAAGAAGATGTAGAAGTGCAAGAGCATCGATCAAGGAAACCCGGCAGCGAGCCGGCTTCGGGTGACGATGACCCGGCCGCAAGCCGGCTTCAAGCGACGATGACCCGGTCAGCTTCTTCAACAACACGATTGTCTACAAACGACGGTCCCCACACAGCGTCATCAACGCAGGAAAAAATGAGCTAAGTTGCATCTATATTTAAATTTCATATTTTATTCAGTCAATTAAATCTGGGTCCTTTGAGTCAGTCCCTGGAGCTAAATATCTTGTTTATGAGAAAATTGCAAAGATCATTGATTGCAGGCCACTTTTTGAAAGTCGAGTAATTTGTCGCTCGCAATGGATTTTTTCAAAGTCGAGCTATCTTTTGCTCGCAATGGATTTCTTAACAACAAGGTAGCTATTAAAATGCCATCGATGTGCTCCGGCTCAAATCGCCGGCTCATGCCTTATTCATCATTATCATCCCGGCTCAATTGCCGGTCTATACATTATTTACTGTCATCAATCTAGCTCAATCGCCGGCTCATATCTTATTCATTATCCTCATCCGACTTAATCGCCGGCCTATACATTATTCATTATCATCTTTCCAGATCTATCGCCGTATTCCGGCTTATTCATTATCATTATTCCGGCTCAATCGTCATACTCTGGCTTGTACATCGATTAACGCCAAGAGCGTGCCAAATATTTATCATTCAGAGGGGTGAATCCTAAAATCCGGGTCTCCCTGTTATCAATGGTTGGGTTGAAGACATGGATCTTACCATGAAACATCTCCCGGCTTCAGTTATCAATGGTTGGGTTGAAGACATGGATCTTACCATGAAACACCTCCCGCTTCAGTTATTTTTCAGTTATCAATTGTTGGGTTGAAGACATGGAAAATCCATGAAACATCCCCCGACTTTAATTATTTGCAGATTGTTAGCGTGCCCAGGAGTGTTTCGCAACTTTGGTTAGCGTGCCCAGGAGTGCTTCGCAACATTGTGCATATTGGGTCTTGGGGGCTGATCGCTCGAATAGCGCAGTTACAAACTCAAGACCCGGCATATAAGCCACTTTGGTCATGGGTGCTGATTATCAGTTATTGGTACAGCTGCAATCCCATGACCCGGCCAAATTCAGAGCCACTATATTCTTGGTTATCTAAACTTAAGCTCGATGTGAAACGCAATTATATGGCCTGATTGCGTGCCTGTAAATTCAATCAGTCATGAGTCCCACTGGGACTTGACTGACCCTGTCTTTAACAGAGAGGTCGCAACAGTGAAGATCCATGCGAAAGCCGGCTTACAGTTTATAGAAACCAAAAGGGTCATCTAAACCAAAGGGATTTGCAGAACTATCACGTTCATCAAAAAAGCAAACCCTCAGGGTGCACGTACACCATCAGCATAAATATTTCATAAGTTACTAATTTATTACAAGCCCATCGGGTTAAGTGATATTGCTTCTTGTACAGGGAAAAAAATATTTGCAGGTTTAATATATAACCCGGCAGCAGAAGCAGGGTCATCTTTATTGATTTTCGCCATGTCTGATCAGAGCTAAGATTTAAGAATTGGCCGATTTACCAGTGAAAGAAGAAAATAAAGCTGGATGCTACTATTGTTCGCGCGAGTCAGTCAAAGTTGCGGTGGAGAAACTAGAAGTTTAAGGGCCTGTTTGGATTACAACCAAAGCTGACCTTACCAAAAAATTGGCATGCCCGTGAAATTTGGCAGTCGTTTGGAACGGTACCAAATAATTGGCTCGCCCATCCCATCGGCCGCGCGCCCGTGCTATTCTCGCCAACTCGCGGGCGAGCCGAGGGCGCGGAAAAGCTTCGCCAAAAAATTGGCACGGCCACTTGCCCTCTTTTCTCGGTGGGTCCCATGTACTATTCATTTTTTAATTACTTTGCAGAGCATACAACCTGCTGCTTGATTGTTTAGTCTTGTATTAATCGCCTGGTATCATACAATTAGTAAATGCACTAGGTAGTCCAGGTATCCGAGCGTGTATCAACTTCAAGCCGCAACAGTTGTATTTCAATCTTTCGGTGATTTTTTTTTTTTTTTTGCGAACAAGAATTTTTCTCTTTGAGTGCACGAAATATTCCAGATTTAGATAGTAGATATATAAAATATTCCAGGAAATAGTATACACGAAATAAATAAAATTGCAAACCAAACGTGGTCAATTTTGCCAAAATTGAGGATACTACAGTGGCTACAAACCAAACAGCTACTACCTACCAAAATTTTGGTCATGCCCTTGCATTGGTCATGCCAAAGTTTTGGCAGGGCAAGTTGGGGCTCAAACCAAACATACCCTAAAAGCTGGTGGTTAGTATCGCTGCAAGCAAGTTCGTCTGATGATAGCTCAAGGTGACCCAGCTGGCGGCAGCCGCATAGTACATCAGCAGATTGATTAATCAAAGGAGCCGGCAGCATGCCGTGTCTCAGCCGGCAGCACGCCGTATCTCAGGTGACTCAAAGCATCAAGGATTTCTTCATCATGTGTGCGGGGCTCATCACCAACAACGTCAGGATAGATTCAATTGCCTCGGTATAACAAGAAGTTACGGGGTCATAACTTGTCGGCCAGATCGGAACCTCCTCCAATGGCCGGTACAAGGAAAGTTAAGGCGAGATGCCACAATAGGTACAGCGGATTAAGATCGAGGAACAAAGTTTTAGTACTAGTACCGTCCATCCAGGAAAGTAATTAAGAGAGCAAAAGGAAAAAGCTAGATGGCTTAATGTGAGCAGCTAGCTCTAGCTGTGGTAATTCAATCGTGCATGTACATGCAGCTCCAGGAGGGTCACGTGAATAAAACAAGAAGAAGAAAAATATTGGATGGCCATGGAGTTGTTGCCTTGTCAGGTGGTCATGCATGCATGCAATCAAAGCATGTCACGTGAAAGAACGAAGAAAAGAAAGCCCAGATAAACTTGCTGCCTTTTCATGTGGGTATGCATGCAATCAAAGCAGATCGCATGAGAAAAAAAAAAGGGTGCCTGGAAATTCTTATGGATGACTTCACCAGGATCGACAACCCGGCCGCCGGCAGCGGGCCGGCTTCGCGACCATTAGTAACGCCACCATATCAGCGTGAAGACTGGAAGATGATATGATTGTGTTCGTTCATGAAAACAGTGGCAACTTAGCCCCAGCCGGGTTGAGTACCTAGAGCCACATGCAAGATCGTCGGAAGCTAGTTTGGTATTGTTATGCACGGTCATCACGTCTAGTATTAAAAAAGAAAAGGAGGAGAATACAAGCCGGAAGATCGCTCAACTGGTCACGTCTCAGTAAAATAAATGGAGAGCAGATAACACGGCTGTGGCAGCGAGCGCGGCCGGCTCTTGTTTCTGCTACAAGATACCGGCTTCCATCACACCACAATAGTTGCGTCTGGCTTCAGCATCGCTTGATTGGAAGGAAAAAATAGATCTAAGAGTTGAAATATTTCTAAGTGATACAAATATTGAAGGACGAGCTCCGAGCTGCTGCAGGCACGCAACCTGGCACTTGGGGCTACTCAGACTGAAGCTAAATTTTTTTGAAGTGATGAAGAAGTCTCAGGTTGCTGCAGGCACACAACCCGGCACTTGGGGACTACAGTATTTGAAGTTCAAAAATTCACTCAGAAGTACAAGATGCAAAAGTCCCAGGTCGCTGCAGGCATGCAACCCGGCACTTGGGGGCTACACGGTTCGAAGTTTTATATTCATTCATCAAGCACCAAGTTATCGCGAGGTGATAAACTCGGAGCTTGGGGGGCTACAGGTTATATACACGAGAAAAATCGAGGTTAATATTCTTGAGAACCGGTAAAGCTGGAGGTATTTGCGCTGGGTCTTCAAAATCCGGGTCTTGAAAGACAGCCTCCATGTGAGTAGGCTCCATCAAGTCCGGACCATAGGAATCTGGAGCATCCTTCAGCACAGCTTCCGTATGAGTAGGCTCTATAAAAAACCGGGTCAGAGGACCTACAAAAGAATATGTGGAAATATTCTTGACAGAATTTGCGGGATGTTCTTGAGATAAACCTAGAGGCATATGAACCCAGGAGGAAATAAAAGTTTTGTTATAAAATGGACCGCCAAAACGAGCTGGCCTAGCAAGTTTAACCCGGGTTTTATCCCTTTAAATAGTTATTTGTTTTATTTCAGGAGTTTAACCTGGATAATCGAGCTGGCGAGTTCACCTCAAACATGATGCTTAAGATCAAGATTACAAAGGAGAGCAAGCCAAGCCCATATCCAGATTAAACTTGGGGGCTACTGATGGGGGAATCATAACCCGGTATGCCCATGAAGAGCGAAGTGTAACCCGTCAGGCAGGAGGCCTGGTTAGGTTACCTCACACCCCACATGGGCTGGGTTACACTTGGGCCAGCAGGCTCATTCAGACCCGGCCAGGGAGATGACCCGGCCAGAGGCAGACCCGGCCAGGAGGCAGACCCGGTTTCAGGAGTCAGACCCGGCCAGGAGGCAGACCCGGTTTCAGGAGGCAGACCCGGTTTCAGGACAACCTGGCACCAGGAGGGGTCTCGAAAGATGTTATAGAAGGAAGATTCTGGAAGACCCGGAATCCTTGTACAAGTTGGAGACTCAAGACTTGGAGATCACGAAGGAGCTAGACTAGGACTCTTATTTCGGGTATAACCCAGTTTTTACCTTGTACGACTAGGAGACCTGGCCATCTATATAAGCAGGCTCCTAGGTCATAGATAGACAGATTCGAGAGAAAAGAGATAGGCAGAATAAGATAGACAAAACAGAGAGAGCTCCCACGCCGGAATCATCCAAACCCGGCGATCGCCATTGGCGCACCATGTAATCTGTTATCATATAGTGATTTATAGCAGGACGTAGGGATCCTCCACTGAGAGGACCTGAACCTGGGTAAAAAATATCTTCTCCCCCGTAGAGCTAGACCATCTCCTGAACACCGGAGTCGCCTGACCCTCAATCTCAAGTTACCTCGTGTAACATCTGCCGTGTTATCTACCCCACGACACTCTTGCTGTACCAAGAGACTTTGTTTATAGTTTAGGTTCTGGAATTTTCAATAAAGTGCCAAGTTTTACCCTTTTTTGTTTTGAAAAGTTGCTTATAGCGTTCGGAGATTTTATTCCTGCACGAGTCAGTGCACGGTATGATTTTTAATTCTTATTATTTAACTCCGAATGAGCTCATATTTGAACTGTAGTTGCAACTTTTCATCCTCTGTGTGCATGGATGTTTTCGGAATTTTTCGAGAAAGTTTGGTAGGGTAGAAAAATACGTTTTGCTGCTGCTGTTTTTCTGGACAGATTCTGTCCCATTTTGTTTGATGCATGCTTTGAGATTTTAAGTTGAATCTTTTTGATCCAATTGAGTTTATGAGTAGGCATACAACATTATACACTTTCTGGACTTATCATATGAATTTTTGTTCAAGGATTATATGCAGCAAGAAACATATTTGTTTATCACTATTAATGCACCCCACAGAAAAGAAATGGGAGAAACGGTGTTTTGAAGTTTTTTCACAGGGATTGGAGGAGATGCACCAAGAGCTATCCAAGGATGGTGAAGACCATAAGCTTGGGGATGTGAAGACAACCCCGCTGGACCTACACACTCTCGGTTTGCACACGTCCAACTTCTGTTTTTCGATCGAAACACTTTATCGCATAAACTTGGAGCGTCGTTTTTGTTTTGGTTTGATTCGTTTGAGAGACCACCACACTATCATTTATATATGAGAGAGCTACTGGAAATATGGGTTGAAATATGTTGGATGCTTTTATAAGATTGGGAAAAGGGATGTTTGATTGATTTTTAATGATACATATAGTTGCATGATTCATGAGCTTGTTTATGAGTAATAGTTTGCAAATTCTTTTTGAGAGCTATCACTTATTCATGTTTTGGTGCTGATTGTTATTTCACTTGGTTTAACATGGATTAGTTAGTTCTATGGACACTCATGCATGCATCTAGATGGTCAACTTTCTCCCTCTTGCTAGCCCAAAAATTCCAACAAGTAAAAACTTGTTTCCAACACTTTCAACCAAAGTTATTCCAGTGAGTCCACCATATCTACCTATTAGCTTTATGCTATTCTGAGTATGTTTAACATGTTATTTTGTATCATTTATACCTCTGAATTAAAATGCTTATGTTGTTGATTGTCTTGGAAAAGTTGGTTATATAGCTCTCACGAACTTGATGCACACTTTACTTTTATTGCACTTAATGAACATGACCCATTGTGATTAAAATTATGATGTTATGAGCTTGACAAATGTCTTTGGTTGAGAGTTAACAGAAATGTGCTGTCACATGGAACGCTTTCAACATTGCACTTATTTATATTAGTTGATGTCATGTACTTTTGTTTATGGATGCTTACCATGGGTGAAATAAATGAGGAAATGAGAGTAGGTTTAAATGAGTTTGTATAAATGGTTAGAGAGACGCCTGGGCCGCTAATCTAAGCCATGCATCATTCATGGTGGAAATTTACTTACATGCTATGGTGAACCGTCTGTGATACACCTTACAATAAAAAGCTATCCAATGGTAAATAAAAAGGGTGTTGAGATTGTTCATTTGTTTGTTTGTCTTGTCATTTTGATATGGGCTTGTTCCATATCCTGGGACAAGAGGTACCCCAGTTGACGCTCTTGATGATACTATTTTACTTACAATGATATTTAAATTGAACTTGCTTTGTTTCTCGAGTTGAGTAACACATGGAGTAGGTACTCGTATTCAAGGGGCATGAGATTTTCAACCCATACTTTGTCAAGCACATTACTCATATTTGCTTTCACTTTAAACTTAATCATTCAAGATGCTATGATAGGGGCAATGAGAGCTTGACACCAAGAATTACCATATTACAATCATTAACTTAAGTAGAGAAGTTCAGAAGTTAGATGAAACTTATCATGCTTTACCTCTACTCATATATATATCTTTCCAAAGTGTCCACCTTTTATATTCAGATTTTCATCTACACTCTATGACCATGTAGGATGTTCTTACTTATCATTATGCATACGTGTGGTCCATATTACTTTTCATTCATGTTACACTTTGTGAATTATCATTGAACATCCTTACATTGAATATTTGATATCACTTCATAAACTATCTTGCATATTGTTACATCTTACTAAGAATGAACCATTTGACTCTATGTAGCAATAGTAATCATCTTTGATATCCATTGATAGTATTAAAATGCAAAGTCCATGTTAGTTTTATCACCTTCATACTCGAGGACGAGCATGGGTTAAGCTTGGGGATGCTGATGCATGTAAAATGCATACATGAACTTTGCATTATTTTACTTATATTCCAATCATATTTGCATCATATAAGGGTTATATCAATGTTTTATAATGATTTTGGGAATATTTCATAGTTTTCCCATTTATTTGGAATTAACCCTGTTTTTCCAGAAAACGTCTTTTTTAGTGTTTCAGACTTTCCGGGAGCTTCGGGACTCCAAAAAGGGCAAGGCCAAAGAGCACGGTTCAGAATTTTCGAGACGAACGCAATGGGCTTAAATTGAAGACCAGAAGCCCAACAGGATGGAAATGGAGGGTCCCACGCGGCCTACTGTACCTGGCCGCGTGGGCCCAGCTCTTTTCCCCCTCGGAGCTCCGTGGCCGTCGATCTTTCGTCCACCGACTCCGTCTTGACCTAAAAACGCCTATAAAAAAGGTCCCCTGGCGTTTCGCGAAAGGAGGCGGCGGAGAAACACAGAACCACGAAACAGAGAGTCAGAAGGCTGCCGCCGGAGAAGATCGGAGGGGGGAAACGCCGCCGGAATCACCTCCGGAGGGCTCCACCCCCTCCGGCGTGTTCATCATTTCTACAGCAAGAACTTCTCCACCATCATCACCATGATGAAGGGGGAGTAGTCCACCCCCTGGACTAGGGTTTGTGGTGGTAACTTTTGTATCTCTCCTCTCTCTTGAGCTTCACTAATTAGTACCGTATGAGCTGCTGAACATGATTACGGTCATCTATGTAATTCCTATGGGGATATTGTGGTGTGAGATAATATTTGTTATGCATTTACTGTTGTGTTGGATCTTTTATGACTTGTCATACTTTGGAGATATTCTATGATGCATGTGATGATTTGATTTATGCATAATGCCTTGTTTATCTTTATCATGAGGTGATTGACACCACCAAGTGTAGATAGATGAGAGAGATGTGGTCACACACACGAAATATAAATCATTGCACTAGTGTTTAGAATATTATCCATTATGAAGTATGATGTATGTGGGTACTGGTGGCCAATGTGACAGAAGGCATAGGTATTGAGTGACACAGTACCGCCCAACATCCTTTATCTGGGGGTAAAAAGAAAGAGTATGATGTGGGAGTGAGAGAAACCACGCTAGCCTTACGAGGGGTGACCTAGCAACACAAATGAGTATTTCTTTCAACTATGTGTTTTAGGACATATAGCCGTCATAAAAAGCTACCATTAAAACATGACAATTGTGTGTACTTTATCTATAACATGATGATCACCGTAGATGAGAGAGAGAGGATTAAGTGAACCCATGAACCATGTCCATTGTTCCTATAAGAAACACACACTTGAGCTTGTCCTCTTGCTACATAGAGGATTGGGCTTTCTCTCTTTGAGAGCTTTCACTTGCTACTACCTTTGTCTTGTCCTCTTGCAAAGAAGAGGATTGGGACACTTTTACATCCATCAAACCAACCATCTTGTTCTCTAAACTTGTTTAGTGCATAATCAACTAAAACTTGTGACACTTTAGTTGTAGGGAATAGATAACTTTTCCTTCTTGCTCCTGCGGATCGATACCTTACTTCCACATTGAGAGGTGCTACAGTGATCCCTTGCTCTTGGGGGTTATCACATGGTAGCTGCCACCATGCCTTGGAGCTTCTCTGCGAACGCCCTCGGGAGTCTCAGGCGGCTCTCAATGCCCTTGTACAGGATAATCAAGAACTCGAAGCCGCGCAGCTCTGGGGACATGTCTTCAGAGGACGGTGAGGGCGACACCGACGGCGTGGCATTGCGGCTGATGCGCCCCCTACCACGGCCGCGCCCTCGTCCACGGCCGCGCCCACGTCCACGGCCGCGACCGCTGATGGTACCTCTCGCCGGGGACATGTCTTCAGAGGACGGTGAGCGCGACACCGACGGCATGGCATTGCCGCTGCGCCCCCTACCACGGCCTCACCCTCGTCCACGGCCGCGACCGCTGCTGGTACCTCTCGCCATGGATTTGGACGGAGGAAATCTGGCGAAGTTTGAATAACTGTAGGCGATGGACTGGGGCTTCAAAGAGACCGCTGCTGGTACCTCTCGCCATTTATACTCGCAGGTCTGCTCCGCCCACCTCCCCATCTGCCCATTCGCTAGCCTCCACGTATCAACATTTTCAACGGTTGGAAAATTCTATCCGTTACCATAGAGGGAAATATTGGAAACGGACAATTTTATTAACCGTTGCCAATATAATAGGTGACGGAGATTGGAAAGGGTCCGTTGCCAATGTAGGCGGGCCTGGTCAGGTTTGTACGCACCGGCCGCGCGGAAAGCACGATTCTCCGTCGCCTAACACCTGCCGTTTCCATAGAGGGGTATCCGATGTGTCGTTCTGTACTAGTGTATATACATTTGGATACATATATATCAGTACATTGGGATATATTCATCAGAACAGAACACTCTTGGTTACATCTTTGTCTCCGCGTTGGGTTCCGAACGATATTAGCAGCCACTGTCTTCCCAAGACACTGGCAGTTGGCACTTGTAGCTTATGTCATTGTGACTCCCATGTATAAGTATAAATAAATGAGTCAATTATATTGTTAGAGGAATAAGTCATATAGTTAGAGTAACAATGATGGATTAGCTTTACGTCTTTGCTTCAGATTGCCGCCACGCTCTGTTTTGCCAAATTAAGACCTTGCAGTTGCCATTTTTTATCCTAAACTTGTTCAGCACCATCAGTTAACTCTTCTCGCCACCACTGTGATATTTTGGTGTCACTGTACAAGACACTCTCAACTAAAAAAAGTGTCTTATAAAGTAAAAAAAATGTTTTATGCAGTGCACCAAAACATCACAAAAGCGACGGATATATATCCTTCTCTTGCGAGATGCTCTTGGGACCTATATATCCTTCTCTTGCGAGAAGCTCTTGACGGTGAATGCTATGCAACGGTGAATGCATCGTTGTCATCGTTGACCCGTTGATATTGCAGTGTGGGAATATAAACACCAACAAGCTAAATGGTAGAACAAATAATTTATGTACACTTACCATGCATTGTCAAGTTTAAGGAGCATGACAAAGATGCAACCGTTGCATACAAGGCCCTATACACCGCTGTGGAAATAACCACTTTCTACAATTCAACCTTTGGGTTACGTGATCATGCTGTGCTATATCAACACTAGCTCCTTTTGCGGCATCACGACTTCACCCCAGAGGAAGAACACACGGATGCATGTGCCCTTTGGTTACTTCTTTGCTTCAGTTTTCTTAGCTCTTCGCTAAGCTGGGAGCAAAGAAGCAATCAACCACATCTTCTTGTACAGTGCCACCAAAATAAGATCCCTATCATAAGAAGCTAGATACAGTTAGAAATAGAACACTTAAAGTTACGAACTAAACTTACTAAAGTGTATAAGTCTCAGATATAATTGTACAAATAGATCTGGAATCAGGCGAATAAAGTAGTGCACACGAACTAAACTTACTGTAAAGTGTATAAGACGAACTAAACTTACTATAATAAACGAGACATGCATCCCTAAAAATTGTTCTAACAAATAGATACGGTCGGACAGAATGTAGTAAATGTAACAAATGGATCCGGAATCAGGCCAATAAAGTAGTGCACACGAGCGCTCATCAGTTTAAAAAGCAAGAGAGCAGTTCCAATCCACAATATTCTACCGAATCCGGCATTGCTAACCATGCTAAAGTAGATCTGAGTACGATTCCATAAAATAGTGCACACGAGCGCATGTGTATACCTTTCATATCAGAAGGGGATGAGGAGGACGAAGACGAACAGCCTTGTGGGTACGACGGCGATGTCGGAAATGTGGTGGGCGTGGACAAGCCAGAGCAACCGTGTGAAATAGCGGCAACTCCGGCCTTCGATATGTACGTGCTGCCGGCGTCATCGGCAAACTACCTCGGCAGAGATCTACGTTTCGCTCCGTCGACCAGGTGAGCAGAGTGTCCTAAAATGGGTGGGGGCGGTTGTGGAGTGAACTGTACTCACAGTAGCTGCTGGTCCAAATATATACAAGAGACAAAGTAGGGTTACGTTAAGATGGGGCCTGGTCGGCCCAAAACAACCGTGTGCGATATTGTTCCATCCTAGACGCTTGGGTTACCGAAAGCGTTTGCATTAGATCTCAGATTAGGAAATATCAGCCAGAATTGATGTCGTAAATACATTTCTACATATTTTGGTCATCAATTCAGGCCGATGTGCCCAGAAAAAAGACTAAGCCAGTATAGTTTTCCTAAATATGTATATATTCACATATTTTGGGAAACCATACTGGCTCACCTTGCATAGGGTGCCATATTCGCGGGTTATAAACCGGTCATACACGCTCTAAACTAGCGAGGTGGGACTAAACAAGCTAACCTGTTAATATAGCGGCTAAACTACTGGGCCTACTTTTAGTTTTCAGTAATTGCACACGGTCGACCCACCTAAACGCGTCTGCGATACCATGCTATCGCACACGCTCTGTTTTGTAAAAACGTATGCGAAGGATCTCAAAGCAAGCGCC
Organism: Poa pratensis; assembly: GCA_947311845.1. Taxonomy (NCBI): domain Eukaryota; kingdom Viridiplantae; phylum Streptophyta; class Magnoliopsida; order Poales; family Poaceae; genus Poa; species Poa pratensis. The sequence continues at coordinate 144,766,463 of CAMZMU010000041.1, forward strand.
GTATTGTGGGAAACCGTGTGCGATAGGTATGAATAAACCTTGGAACTGCCGTTTTGGGAGCGGCGGTTATCAATGCGCTTCATTGTCTCGGAATTTTAACCGCACTCTTCCGCCAATATAATGTGATATCACCGCTTCACTCGCCTCATTGCCATCTTCTTCATCCGTACTCTCCAACCTCTCTGCAACTATCTCCAACACCCTCTCTGCTGCCATGGACGACCCCATTGACTGGTCGGAGTACTGGTGGCTGAGGGGTGACAACCACTCGAGGAGCGGCGGCGAGAACACTCCCTCACCCGCTCCTGCAAGCGACGACGACGACTCGTTCAGCAACGGCACGCTCAGCCCCATAGGCTCCGAGAATGACGACTCAGATCCTGAGTTGGTGCACGGGGAGCACGACGACGACGAGGAGGAGGAGGAGGAGGAGGAGGAGGAGAAGGAAGACGAGCACGACGATGGCGGCAGCGATAGCGACGACAGCGGCAACGACAGCGGCTACGGCGGCGACGAGGACAATGCCGGCAAGAAGCGTCGTCGCCAGGACGATGCCGTGCAAGGGCCGCCGTCGAAGAAGAAGAAGAACTAGTTATTAGCATATAGTTCTAGTTATTAGCATACAGTTCTAGTTATTAGAACATATATAAATATGTACTATTATTTCCAGTGGTTTTCAGTTCTTCGAAGAAGTAATATATTTCAAATTAATTCGAGTCTATACAATCTGTTATTGCACACGATCAACACGGACAAAAGCGTGTTTGATAGTCGGAAGTAATGCATACGCTTAGTTATTTCTAATCGTGTGTGATCGTTCGCACACGGTTCCTAAAATTTAACCGTATGCGAAGTTTGTTCCCGCAACCGTCTTCCAACCTACTACATACGGCTACAATTCGTAAGGGTAAGCGATAAGGGAGAACACACACGGGTGCCTGCATTCGTATGCGATCGTGGGGTCTTAAATTGCCCGATCTGTACTAGTGAATATGCCATTTGTGGAAGCCTTTTTCTTCTCACTAACTTTTCTTATTACTAACTTGTATATAAAGTTCCTCAAAAAAAACTTGTATATAAAGTAGTATTGTCAGTACAGGAAAAAGCTAGTGTACCGACGACTTTATGTATGCCGACGGCTTTTTACCGGGACCGTCGGCATACGTACGTGTATGCTGAGAGTTCCAAAGAAATCGTCGGCATACGTTTGGCCGTCGGCATACACCACATAAGCCGACGGCTGCATGTATGCCATCGGCATACATGCAGCCGTCGGCTTACATCTCGAACCCTGATGGCTCTGTCGGACTGGTCGTCGGCACAGGTGCACCGTCGGCAAATGACCAGCGGCCATTTGGTCCTCCTAACGGCGTCCCTGTATGCCGACGGCCGAGTCTGTGTACATGAATTTGCACGACCAAGGTTCTTCACTGACTATGCATGTGAAATTTACTTGCTTGCATAATTGGATTGTAACTTGCAAGCGGTAGCTCATACATCATGGTTGCTATAGATCTTGTGAACATCAACATTTTTTTATTTTTATTTTCTAAGAGTAATTTCGACAATTTCTTTTTTTTTGAAAGCCTGCGTACACCAGATTGTACCACATACAAAGATGAAGTACAAAACGAAGAACAGAAAACCGACGCAGGGGAACAGAGCAAGATCAAGCACCAGCAACATCGCCGACGAAGAAGACGAAGACCGACGACCACCTTCTAACCACGGCCTGAGGGCACCTCCTACCTTGTAGAACGCCGCAGAGCCCGTCCGCCGCGCAGCGGCGGAGCTTCAGCCGATGAACGTGCACGGCGAGCACCCTCCCTCTCCAGCACCACCACCTTGCCGCTACAGGTACAGTAGAGTTGGATAAAGAAGTCATGTGCCTCGTTCAAAAAAGAAAAAGAAACATGTGCCAAACCGGCCTGCTTTCCACAATATATCACTTGTCACACGGATGAGCCAACATCATCACAAGATAAATAAATAAAAACTTCCACATAACAGGAAACTCACGAGCCTAACAGCAAAAGGGCAATCATGCACACGGCGGGATTCGCAAGAATAACCACTAGTAACTAACAAAAAAAGGGAGAGACCTAGTGCAAACTACATGTAGCAAAGAAGAAAAAAAGACCTGGATGTTTGTACTTTGTATGGGAACAAAAAGAAAAAAATCGAAGATTCTCGATGGCCACAGGTGTTGTCGAGCTCGCCATCGCTGCAGACGAGCTCGCCGACGCGCCGCCTGCCGCACCGGTCTTCACTCCCCTGCAAGGAGCTTGTAGAGGACTGTGGGCCGTGGTGATCTTGCTCCACTCCGGCCACAACTCATCGCTGAGCTTTCCCTTGATGAAGTTCCACGCGACGAACCAGTGACTCAACTGGCGGCCCTCGAGGGGATCTCGCCAGTCGATGTCATGTTGTACCCGAGGCCCACGACATTGCCCTCTTAAGTTATGGCGACAAATGGCATTTACGACTTAATATATGATTTATAATAACATAGAATAATTTACGATCAATAATTTGATGTATTGATGTGACACATGGTTGTTTTGTAAATGACATTATCCGCCATATGCGGTATATTTAGCATTCATTTAGAAGAAAATCCTATCACATATATGACTTTGCACAGTAAAATTACCCATTTTTGCGTGAGCAGCTCGCTGCCAAAATGCATGGTGAGTAGTATTTTCTCGGAAACTGATGTAGCGTGTGGCTGGAGGAGAGACCGATGATAGACATAGCGTCGTGTGTACTGACTTACCAAACAAGATAGATTGGTCCACAGATTTCTGAAAGTAAAAGCGTTTCATCAAGCATTCGAGCAGCTGGATCAACGACATCGCTCAAAATCTGCACGTACAAGTCATTTCTGTGTGTCCGTGCGATAATATTCCTCTTAAGGCTTGCCACGGCCCATAGGCACAACTTCCTTGACATGTTTATGGAGAAGTTGAGATGGAAATCTATACGTTCCCGTATAGGGTCAGAATAACGACGCATTATATAGCAGTTTCAGATAAAACCTTGAAGTAGATAACAATATTTGTAGATCATAACAATTTCTTACATTCACAATCTATCTTTCTTCATTTTATGCAATGATTACATTGTCATACTGATCTACCAGCAAACAAATATAAATATACGACGATTCAGAAATGAATGATCAAATCGATCCTGTAAGCACTAGCATGTGATCACGTCCATCGCCGTGCGTTAGTGCAGCGCCGGAGGGGGGCATGCTAGGTGAGCGTCGTGGGAGCGGCACGACGACCCGGCTGCCGAGTCGTCCGTTACTCCCCCTTGCAGAATCCGGCGCGACAGCTTTGTTCTCAGCACCTGCTTCATCATTGCTCTTCCATCCCTCTGCGCCGAGCCACCACCAACCCGGCCTAGTGCTGAAGTCGCAGCAGCACCATCAGCTTCTGCTCCGCGATGAACAGTCAACCCCTCCTCCGTGGAGGGCGAGCCGTCGTCGCGGCGGCGTGGTTCGGCGGCGCCGTGAGCCACCGGATAATGGACCTCAGGCTTTCGCGGCTCCTCTGGCGGCGATCTCAAGCCGTACGAACTCTGGACAAGGTTGCATGCCAGAAGAAGCAACAGGAGCAAAGCAAGCGAGTACCGTGCCATTTGGTCAGGGTTTCGGCGAGGCAGAGCTCTGCTTGAAGATACTACTGACTATTTTCTCTTGCGATGCAAAGATATTTTATTTTTTGAATTTTGCGATGCAAAGATATACAATACCACACGAGTGTCAACAATTGGAATAGAACTGTTACAATGCAGAGATTTACAGGCTAAACAGGGCGTACTTATAGGCGGCGTGGTATGAGACTCGAGATGGACCGAAGTGACACGGCAATGGGCAGACAAGGTGCCGCCCAATTTTCACTGAGGAGGGACTTGTTAATTAATTAGTGTGTGCGCGTAAAACACATGAGCATATACCTACAGTAGTACTTCTACAGTACCGTGTGTACTGTAGTACTTTTTTTCTTCGCAGAAAAATCCTTTCCCAAAAATTATTTTGACGAAAATATATACACGAAATATATGCGCGTCCACAAGTAGGTTTCATTCCCGTGATCGGATTCGAGTTTTGTCGACTCTAGCTCTTCAATTTTGGATCCAGGTTCGAAAAAAACATTTAGCGCAATTTGTCAAATTCGTCGCACTCAGTCATCTGTTCGAATTTTCCTCTCACGAGTAGATGTATATCGCCCTACCAAACAACTTTCATGTTCTAACCTTTTTATTTCGACGTACATATAGATGTACCGCTTTTTTGCAATAAAGTCCTCCCGTTTTTTTCCAAAACTTATTAATGGGCCCTCCGGAATAAAACATTTTGTAGAAAAGTCCACACGTCCCATTTTTTTGCAGAAAAGTCCTCGCGTTTCCCAAAAAATATGATCCGGCCTCCCAAAATAAAATATTTTCCTAGTAAAGTCCCCATGTTTTCTCAAAATTGCTAATCGGTCCTCCGGTATAATTGAACAATTTTTCCCCCTCCTAGCATATTTGTCCCCTTATAGTTTAAACCTATTTTTTCCCCACACTTCTTTTCACGAACATTATCTATTTTTACGATCATGCGTGAACAGCCCTGTCCCTTACGAACAGTTTTTTTTTGTCTTCTAATAGATTTCTCTCCGTTTTAATTTCCTCCTATTATTTATTTTTCCACATTTCTTCTTATGAACATTGCGCACAAATAGCGACTTCAAAATTACTTATTTATTTTTTCTCCCTAATTATCCCCTACTATATCTTTCGAAATCTGAACAATTTTTAAACGTGAGCTCTCTTTACATTTCAATAATTTTCAACTCTGCATAATTTTTAAGTGTTGACATTTCCAAAGTTGAATTTTACCACACAGGCTCGGCATACAAATTTGAATATTTTGAAATTTTAAATATCTTTCAAATCTAACTATTTTATAAACGTGAAAAGAATTCAAATCTAAATAACTTCCCAATTTAAACAATTTTCTAAAACTGAACAATTTTTTAACGTAAGCTCTCTTTGCATTTCGATAATTTTCAAATCTGCACAATTTTTAAATGTCTACACTTTCAAATTTGAATTTTACCACACAAGTCCCCGCGTTTTCAAATTTTTTTTGTTAATAGTCCTTAGATACTCCCTCTGTCTTTTATTACCCTGCGTTTTGGGTATTCTGAAAGTCAATCTTTTTAAACTTTGACCAAACATATAGAGAAAATACTAACACCTATAATATGAAATGGATATAATATGATTCTATGCTTTACAATGATTTAAATAATATTTATTTTACATTATAAATATTGATATTTTTTCTTATATACTTAGTTAAAAAGTTTAAAATTTGACTTTGACTAAACCCAAAACGCGGGGTAATTTGGGACAGAGGGAGTATATGAAGCAAGTAAATGTAATGATGTCGTTTGGTGAAACTCTGTGAATACAAGTAGGCAACATGTTACTTTATGCATTCCTATGTAATACCGTATATATACATATATATACACACCTTACTACCTACATATTAGCTTTATGTATATGACCGTAGTTTAGAAAAAACACTTTACCTACCGTCATAAAATACACTTCAAAATATGCAGCAAAATTAACACCACAGGCGCGGCGTGCCGCCGCGCTAATTTTCCTAGTATAATACCAACAGGGAGGAGGCATTGTCAAAGCCTGAAACTTCAAACGGACAACAGTCTACCCCGAAACTACGCCTGTCTCCGATGTGGCGAGCATTTCAAACATGCATGCAGTGCTTGTCGGAGGTTTTGTACTGTGTACCACCACTACTACGGCATTGCGAGGAATATACTACAGCATAGCGAGGATTCGCTTACGTGACTCTCCTGTGCTCGGCGATTTGGCTCTAGGGTCTAGATGCACCCATTATGTAAAAAAAAATAGTTTTTTTCAAAATGTCAAAAAATTCTAGAAAAAAATCTGAATGTACATTAGAACATTATGTGTTAGCACAAAAAATTGGCATGGTGAAAAAACATTTTGTGTGAGCTGTACAAAAAAGACAAAAATCTGACACGTATAAAGACATTTCCGTGCGTCCGAATTTGTCTTTTTTGCACAGGTTGCAAAAAATATTTTTTCTTCCCGTAACTTTTCGTGCTAACATAATACATCTTGAACTACATGCGAAATTTTTATTTTGAATTTTTTGACATTTTGAAAAATGTTTTTTGGGTAGTAGGTGCATCTGCTACCCGTTGTGAATATTGGCAATTAATGAGTTTATAGGATGCATTCCCGTTGTAACTGCTACCCGTTGGGTAGTAGGTGCATCTGCTACCCGTTTTTTTGGGTAGTAGGTGCATCTGCTACCCGTTGTGAATATTGGCATCTTCCCGTTGTAACTAATCAGAGCTGACAGAGTGTCGAGTAATACTAGTACTCCCTCCATTCTGGTTTATAGGATGCATTCTCAAAACCAGATTTTTCCAAGAGTAAGATGCAATTTTGGCAATTAATGAGTAATTAGGATTGTGGAAGAAACGGAACGCCACAAGGGGATTAATTACAGGGAGAGAGGAGGGAGAGAAACTACCAATGCATGCGCTTAATTTTGGGTAGACTACGTTTGCATGCAACAATCTTCGCGTGGTTGGAATTTTGGCATTAATTACCGCATCGAAATCTCTAAAACTAAGCCACAATAACGCTAATTAAGTTCTTTCTCTCGCCCAATCCCTCGCCACCTAGGTTCCAGAGAATTGCCAAATACATCCTATAAACCGGAATGGAGGGAGTAGTAGGAGACTAGGAGTATTAGTAGGAGTATCAGTATCCTTTCTATATGAAGCTAGCAGCCAAAATGCATGCCGGGCTGGTATCTTTTGTGAAACTTACTGTTACTAGTAGTCTAGTAGAGATCAGTCAATTTTAATCAACCGATCGCATACCAGTTTTTCCAAATTGTAATAAATTACTCATCCATATATCTTTCGGGAAAAAACTGTGTGTGACCGACATTCAATCCGGACAGATTCCGCAATCGCACACGGTTAAAAACTAAAAGGGTATGCGATGCATAGTGATTTTTGACAAAAAAGATGTGCTGTGTAGAAGGCAAACACATACAGATTCATGTGCAATGCATCAAGCCCATTACAAATCCGCATTATCTGCATATCGTCGTTCGTGGTAAGGTGCCAGCACTCTCGCATAGCATTCCAAATATGGTGTGCATGAGGACAGAGCAATAATGCGGGAGTCACATCCTCCTTCTCCCTATCTTCTCTATCTAAATAGGAGATCCCCACTAGCTGATTTCTCTCAACATGCAAGACGTCCACCTCATCAAGCATCTCTGAGCAATCCCGGCCTGCCACCTAAGCAAATCTGCCACCTAATGAAATATTTTATTCCTAAATAGCTGCAACCTACTAAATATTTTTTTAGCCTTCCAAGCCAGCAGCGTCACCAAAATTGTTTTGATATCCACCGTAATTGTTTGAAGCAATTCTGCCGGTCAGCTCGGAAGTGTACTTTTACTTGGGTTGTTTCTAAGCCATTTAAAAGCAAACCAATCCGTACGTTACACACATTAGTACAATTTTGTTCATCTCTCTGGCGATCCATTTCATTGGCCCCTTCCTCTCCGGCCGGCTCTCCTACTGGTCTGTACCACCGAAATTATATTTTCTCCCACAGCGTTGGTCTACTCCCTCCTACGATCATACACAGGACCATTCGTCTTCTCACTCATCAACTTCTCCATTAATACCGGTCCTTTGCATCTTCTCGGATTCCACTGATGCAACAGATTAAAGGGATCCCAACGCTGAGAGTTCTCGCCTTTCTCATGTCTCATTTTCTCCACTCAAAAGTAAAAGTAAAGTGAAACAACGAATGCTCTCAAGCAGGTGTCCTCGCCAAGATCTGGAGATATGCTTTGTTCCCGTCAATTCCGTCACTGTATCTCTCTCTATCTATCTCTCAAGTAAGTGTATTAGCTTTGTCGCAGCTTGCAGGTCAGATTAGCGCCCCTCTCTATATCTCTCTCTATCTCTCAAGTAAGTGTATTAGCTTTCAGTTGCATGGAATTTATGGAATTTCTTCTGATTGCTCACATAGGCTACAATGAAGCATACCAGATCGATTTGCTCATATTGTATTTTCTGTTGTGTGTGGTATTTTCAGTTCTTACACAAGACCACGACATGCATGGATCATGGATGTCGTTCTATGGTGTCGATTTGACGACGGACGGGCACAGGTGTCCCCCCAACTCTATGAACCGATATACATGTCCCTTCCTAACTTTACTTAACAGATTCTTGATAAGCAAAATCTCTTTCTTTCACTTAATTTCAGTCTGAGATTCTGACGAATCATGTGTGTACTGCGTATCATGGAAGTATTATATCTTCAAACACATCGCATGTAGGCGAAAAAAAAAGGCAGAGTGGAGAAACCGTTCAAATTCTAGCTCCACTGATCCATCCCTCTTTATTTTCAGATGTCAGGTCGTCTGTACTACTGTAGCCTTTCTCCTTGGTTTCATGGGATGGCTTGCTCTTTGTTGGTTATACTAAAACTTGGAATCAAATTCCAATTATTCTGGTCATCCTATGTATTTAGCAATTTGTACCTTTTCATGTTACCTTTGAATCTTTGATTAGTTCAATAAAAAAATTGTAGACATGAAAGTAGCGAAGAAAGTGTAGCAAGGCAGATGCATTTTTCTGTTCATCTTGATTTCTCACTTTCCTTAGATTTCCTTTATTTGTCCCTAATGTGTGGCTACATCATCTAACTGCGTGAATCCAATAAACTGTTACAGGTTGATAAGGCTGAGTCTGACTGTAAATTCATATCCATTCATGTTGTATACGCAACATTGCAAATTGGTCATGAATGTTCAGCAGATAAAGGCACACAAATATTATGTTGACCAAAACTTACTTCGTGATCTGAGAGATTGTAAAATGATGACCACATCCACTTTTAAGTGTACTCACAATCTATGTTTCCGATGTCCTGTCTTAGTCTTCTCCTATGTGTATCCCCAATAAAAATTATTGGCCTTGCAATAATACCATCTGCATGGGTTAGTTAATCATGTTTGTCGTCTACAAAATGCACGTCAATATACATACTCCAGGATAGGAACATATGATATCATAATTGTTTGGAACAAAATTTGGATTTTCCCTATTTAATTCCGTTTAGGTTAGTCTTTCTCATACCGAACTAATGGTGGTTGAAGGTGATACATTGGTTGCTCTCTAGGTATGATTTTTTCTATGGTTATTATGAAAATTTCTAACTGTTCACTTCAGTGTGGTTGTTGCAAAAGTCGTGCAATTTAGGTTGTTAGCACCTACAAGGTACAACAATGTAGTGATCACTTTATTTGATTGATTTATGTATTTCCACTAATTGAATCTCCTCAAATTTACTCATACATATTCCCGCAGCAACGCGCGGGGTATCTTCTAGTTGCAAATACGAAAGAAGCCGGTCACTTTCATATTCCTGCTCGACTTATTTCCCTTCGTAGCTAGAGCATTTGAAGCCGCTCTCCATGCAAACTTCTTCACCTTTGGGGGAACCGAAGAACTACAGATTCTCTTCCTGAATCCTCCTCGGTCGACCGAGAGCTAGATGCACCATAATTGCATTGTACTGGTAACTTGTTAAAAGCCAACTTGTACGCTGAACTGGCAGAAAAGATATCAGATCGTTCCGACTTCCGACATCCAAGCTAGAACATCCTCATGGCCGTGTCTTGACAGCTTGATTCTAATAATATCTTCGGCATCACTGGGAAAGAAGGTATCACGAACCTTCTGAACATTCTAGTTACCGTGCTCGTCCAAAAGTTCAGAGACACGTCTAATCCGTCTGTTACCTTCCAGAGTAAGGGTTTTGCTGTACGACGATCTTGGCTGCCAACTATCTTGCCAAATCCTTATGCTCTCCCCGTTCCCAACGCTCCAGACTAGGCCTCTCTTCAAAAGTTCCAAGCCATGGGGATAATAGTCAATATAGAAGAAGGATTTCCAGTGAAGACCGTGTGACCGTGTCCATGAGCTCTCCATGTGGGTAATATCGAGCTTTCAAAAACCCGAGCATAGAGACTGTTCGGAAAAGTAATCAGTGTTATAAACGATAGCAAATAAACGACGAAGAGCGGAACGATCAAACCAAAGGGGACACGAGATTTTAACGTGGAAAACTCTCCAAACAAAAGAGAGGAAAAAACCACGGGCGCCAGCCAGCAATACTTCACTATAATCGGGTGAGGTTACAAACGCCATGAGTTTACAATGTATGGCTTACCCCAACCGGCGGCTTACAAGATGTATATATGGTGGCATAAAACCCTAGGTCAGCTGCAGTCTGACTTGGAAACGACGTGTACCGTACCGCCCGAAGTTAGCCTCTCACTTTATATCTTCATATGAATTTGGAACACATCAAAATAACAATCAGTTGCCAAGCCCGACGAGCTAACGAGGCTTGATTAAGCAGGCGCATGTCTCTAAACTAATTCAACCTTGGGGTTTTGAGCGGCACATAGTTTTCAGTTGACCCCGTGTGGAACTACCGATGTCCCCGTGTCAAACATGTATGCAGTGCTTGTCAATGGTTTAGAACTTTATTCCATAGTGCAACGAGTACGGTGATTTGACTCCCGAGCTCTAGGTAGCCCCCTTTTATTTTATTGTATTTGAAATTTTTAATTTTGAAGCTACAGAAAAACATCATGATGTAGTCAATACTATGCATTACAAGTGTGTAGTTTTCTTTGATGCAAAATACCTTGTATTCTAGACTCGGCAAAAAAAAAAGATGATCTTGGGCGTGAACAGTAGGATTTGTTTTTTTCTTCATAAATTGTTAGATTTTTCTTTTTTGCTGAGCCTAAATAAGAGGTATTTGACATTGAAAATTTGCATGCTTAAAGTGCATAACGTTGGCTACATCAAGGTATTTTCTTTCGTTTTTTAAATGTTTTCAAAAAAGTCAAAACGGGCTCCACGGAGCCCGTGCTCCATATGAACTATTCGGGTAGGTACTAGTACCTTTTTGCGAGGAGTATACTACTAGAATACTTGCATAGTATGAAGTTAAGGATCCGCTTAGCAGGTGTATGTGCTGCATCCCGTGCAAAGTAGTCCCTCCGTTTTTTAATATAAGATCTTTTAGCATTTATTCACATTCACATATATCTAGATGTATGTAGACATATTTTTGTGTGTATGTGCGCTCATATTTGTATGCATGTAGACAACATGTCGGATAGCTAAAACGTCTTATATTTATGCACGGAGGGAGTAGTAGTACTGCACACCAGTGGCTGATTGGGATTTTGTGATGTAATTTGGAGTGTTGCGTATGGAGAAATTTCGCGCTGTTCACACTGCAGGCGGTTCTTCACCACTTCATGCACACTTCATGCATGGTAGGTAACCCAAGGTGGCCTCGCGCACACCCATGTTTGACTCTATGCGCGCACGCCCGCACGGTACCATAAAGTACTAGCAGGAACTAGCAAATTGCCCGTGCGTTGCAACGGGTTTCATTAAAATCAAATACCTTATACTTCCTCCGTCCACTAATAACTGTCTCAAGTTTGCCAAAAAATGGATGTATCTAGACATGAAACATGTATGGATACATCCACTTTTTGATAAACTTGAGACACTTATTAGTGGACGGAGGGAGTATTTTAAGTAAACTTTGATTTTAGCTTTATAATCGTTTTAGAAGTATATTGGCTTTCTCCTAGATTTTAATTCTCTTGCATGTCCCATTATACAACAATCATGCGTTGCAACGGGTCTAAAAACTAAATCAAACATCTTTTTTCCTTGTTTGTCTCCTCATTTTTCGGCGACGACAAACATTGCTTCTCTGACTTCAATAATCATAAAGAAAACAACAATAATCATAAAGAAAACCAATATGGTGTATAGATAAGAAAACCCGATTTAAAATAAAGATACTTTCCCTTCATTAAATTTCTCCCACATCTCACATATTTGTTAGGGACATGTCGATGATTAACCAATAGCTTAACTTTATTCACATAATTATTGACATTGCAGTACCAGACTGTCACTCAAGTTAAAGAGCATGGCACCTGTCATCTTAGGAGGGAGGCACAAAAAGGCAATACGATCAGCTTAGCCTGAATTGTTACTTAAGCTACATATATTAAACATCCATATCGCATATCGGTGCATATTTGTGAGATTTCTATATGAAATGGATCATGGGAAAACTACTTCCAGATATAAGCATCAGCACCACATCGACAGACATCAGGTAGAGCAACTACTTCCAGATATAAGCATCAGCACCACATCGACAGACATCAGGTAGAGCTGTGAAATGAGCAGAAAAACTGGATACAGAGGAATTCCCTTCACGATGTGCAGGTTTAGCTGAAGCAAGAATTTTTTTAAGAGGAGCAAGCCGTCAAGGCGTGAACCTGATATGGAGTATGGAAGCACACAACTTGGAGCCTCCGGAAAGATCCAGATGAGCATCACAGTACCACGGTCGTCTCCATGTCCATGCGCACTACAGTGGAACCAGCACCGAGCTCTGCTTCAGATTTGTAATCCATCAACGTGACCAGCATGCCCGCCTCCATAGGATTAATCACGGGCCACGGCCGGAATTGAGCAAGGTTCAGGGCCAGCTGCAGCATAAGCCTAGCCAAGTATGCGGCGGGAAATCACGATGGCGGACGGTGTCGATGAAGTTGACAGCCACAGAGTCCAGATCCGCCGCTGAGCAGCGTGGCGGACGCGAGCACGCAAGCGGCCACCAGTCGATCCGGATGCGTGGATACTTCCGCCGAGTCGCGTCGCGCGCGAACGATTCCGCGGCCTCCGAGCTACCGTAGCATGCGGACATAGCCGCCGCCGGCCGCCTGTCAAGCTTTCGCTGTGGTCTCTGGCTGGGAGCGAGCACCGCCGGCGTGCTAGCCGCCTCCCACTGGCACCACCGCCACCATGCTCGCCGCCTTCTACGGGCAAGGGGAGGGAGGATTCGGGGATGCTTCTGTCCGGCCGGCGAGATGGGGAGATAGTGCGGGAACCAGGCGCTCCCCGCAGCCAGGATCGCCGGCGCCGGCCGCCGCCATGCCCATGCATGCCAACATCGGCCGCCATGGTTCCTGGGTTTGGGTCGGGACGGGGAAGCAGAAGGGAACCGCGATGCGATGTGTCGGTGATGTCCACGATTGGGAGATTTTTTTTCTTTTCCACGTGAACAGCGAACCGGTATGTCTCTTTAGCGGTGGTAGGTGGCGTAATATTTTCTACTACGTAGGGGTAAAATCGAAAAGTGAAAAACGGACCATCACCTCAAGACATATTATATAGTAGAGATATATTAACTAGTCAGGGCTGACAGGAGTGCCGAGTAGTCCAAGTACCAGGAGTATTAGTCAGAGCTGACAGAGCAGTGATCAGTCTTTAGTAGCAGTTTAGTCAGAGGTTAGAGAGTACTGAGAAGTATTCTTTGTGTGAGCAGTTCGATCGACTACCAATTGTCATATGCCAAAATGCATGGCGAGCTACCCGTATTTCTCGGAAACTGATGTAGCGTGTAGCTGGAGGAGAGACCTCGAGAGATATATAGCGTCATCTCTACTGACTTACCAAAACAAGATACATTGGTCCACATATTCTCAAAGTAATAGCACTAGTAACATGGCCTTTCGTCCCGGGTGGTAAGGATCTTTGGTCCCTGATGCCCACCCGGGACGCCGGAATCGGCACTAGAGGCCCCCCCCCCCCCCCCCCTCCTCTAGTCCCGGGTGGATTACGGCCCGGTACAAGAGAGGTCCACGTGGGCCGTGGCAGAGCGCGTGGCTGAGGACTTCTTGTACCGGACCGTAATACGACCCGGGACAAGAGAGCCCCGACGTGGCGGCCTCTGCTTTTTTTTGTTTTTCCAGCTTATTGAATATAAAAACTACGATTAATCTTGCAAAATATATGGTTAATTAATTACAAATCAGAAAAATAAATATAGCATATCAAAATATTCATAAAAGAAATATTTATGAGAATTCGACCGGGACTAGATCCCGTCTATTCGATTACAACCGGGAATAGAGCCCGTCTATTCGATTACAACCGGGACTAGAGCCCGTGCATTTGATTACATAGAGGTCGACCGGGACTAGAACCCGTCTGTTCGATTACATGGAGATCATTTCCTACCCGTCGATGGCATTGTATCTTCCCTTTGTGTTTATGACATAGTCCATAAAAAATCCCGCAATTTCCTCTTGAAGTGGTCGAAAGCGGTCCTTTAGTTTCAGGTTCCTCCGCATGAAATCCATTTATAAAAGAAGGAGATCAATGTGAATATTAATCATCATAACAGAAATTATGAATGACACTCAACACAATTGATGGTAATAAAATAAAACTGTGAATATATTTTGTTCACTTACGGCTCCATGAGTCTGTGAGTTCCGCTCACTGACCTCCCGGCGAATCCACTGGCACACGAAGTATCCACACAAATTGGTCCCCGGTGGCTGCCTCTCGCAGGACTTTACGAGAATAGATTTCAATCAAATAATAATCAAGCATGGTATGATGGTATGAAATTTGAATTAAAGAGATGCGCGAACCTAGCTCGTACTACTTACCTTGTCAGGATAAAAACTAAGCACCTCTTTAAATTGACCTTCTGTCCTCACTCTGAATTCTTTCCAAATGCTGCCCGGCAAACAAATGAATAAATGAGTTATTAATTAGTACTTGATATCTTAGGAATTGAACAAATTAAAGAGACCGATATAGTACGATAGAAAATACCTTTGCAGGACATCTATAATTAGTTGGTACCTCTCTTGGGGCCACCCCAATGAGTCGAAGATGTCAACTCTTGCATCATCAACTTGAATGATTAGCAGAATGTAATGGTCGCTGCGCACGTTTATATATGTCAGTAACTAATCAGTTACACTTAACACCGAGTAAGCAAAAATTAATGTGTACAACACAGTAACACTCTTAATTACCTGAAGTGGTAAGGAAACAATATCTTCCTTTTATAATCTTGCCTCTGTATGAACCTAAACAAGTTGGCCACCGTTTCCTCGGGGTAATCCCGTAGCATTTTTCATTAATTCGGACCGGGTCAACGAACCCAAAGTCAAATATTCTCATTCTGTCACATTCATCACTCTTCATTCTGCATAATAGCGTAGTGAGCATAATTAGAACAAGCAATGACCGAGCTGAGCTATAGACTTTATTTTAGAAATAAATGAATTGAATCACTTACAGGCAATAGGTACTGACGATACTCAAGTCCAGGGCGTCAAGCTGGTATAACTGATAGAGTTCTTCAAGATAAACAGTTAACTCGTCTTTACCTATGTAATGTTCTTCTGTAACTTGCACAAGGAGCACTTTTCGACCTTCCCTTGTGACATTCATGTACCAGTCATGCAGTCTTCGCATTTGTGTTGGTAGAAACTCGATCTGATCAGGTGGCACTAGAGACTTCCCGTATTCCCAGGTCCATTTATCTACATGCATTAAGGGGGGAGCTCTTCTGCATCCAGTTGAGAAAGTGACATACCAACTTCTGCAGCAAATTTCGTGCGGTAGGCTAAATCATCAGTGTCCGCCGTGCGCGCCGAGCCCTTATGAGTGGTCACCTTGAGCGGGGAGATCGACTGTTTTGACTGTGCTCCGAGCTGGGCAACGTCTCCTTTTGTTTTCCCGCTGTCACTAGTACTTGTCGTCTTGATGGGGCAAATTCTACTCAGACAGTGTGCATAGTTATCTTCCTATTTATCTCAACTTGCGATGGATGATTCAGAAAATCCGTAGCCCACTTTTTTTGATCTGCCGTATATATTTGCTTCGGCGGGGGATTTTTCGGTTCCATCTGTCTTTTATAGTGGGCTGCCTCGGCCGCGGCATTTTCCTCTACAGTCATGTCCCAAGGTCTCGGGGGAGGAACCTTCGGTACTTTTGGGAGGGGCTCTTGTCGGGGTACCGGCGATCGGTCGCGACGGAAACCCATTAGTGCCGAAACGACGGTCTTCGTCGAATTGTTGCTCCTAGTGGGCGGAGGCGGCGGAGGAGACGGCTGAGGAGTCTGCTGAGGCAGCGGCAGAGGAGACGGCTGAGGAGTCTGCTGAGGCGGCGGCGAAGATCGAGATGGACTCGTGTTGTGGTGGTCGTCCAAGTCGTCATCATGTGGACTTGGAGGCGATGGTGGCCTTGGCGCCGTCTAGCCTGGAATCACGATGTATTTCTTGGGCCATAGAATGAGTCCACCTGGACATCTCCCAGTGTCCTCTCATCATGACCTCCAGGGATTTGAAGTTCGAGTGATTCAAATCCGGGGTTAATTTGATCCACGCCGACACGAGCATAGCTATCTGGAATCTCATTGCCCAAATACAGTGCTGTAGATTCACAAGTAAAAGCATAGCCGTCAGCCGCCTTCACGGATAAGTTTCCTCTCATCAGTGTCTCATGTAGCTCACAACTTGTCTTCTCAGTGATATAATCCATGGGGTAGGTTTCCTTCGATGCCTCATGAGCACCAACCCCCGTGGAAGCCACGCTGCTTCTCCGTTAAATTGGACCACCTGTTGGAGCATCTTCCTGCAGCTGATGAGTTGCCCCATGCTCGCGCATTTCATCTATTTGCTTCTGTTGGTGGCTCACGATACTTTCTAGTCTGCTCAACCGGTCTGATTCCTCCTGCTCCTTCCTCTTCTTTGCTCTTCCTCGGCTTCTATAAGATTCACGGTCCTCGGGAAACCCTTCATTCCACGTCACAGAAGCTCCCTTGCCTCGTGTTCGTCCTCCTTTTTCTTTATTACCGAGGGCCTTTGTCAGTTCGTCGTTCTCTCTGTCGGGAATAAACTTTCCCTCTCGAGCATCGGCGAGTGCATCAAGAATTTTCTTCCGGGGTATAGGAGTTTCTTTCTTTTCATCAACTACTAGATCCCCCGTTTCCATGTCATACTCCGCCCCATGCGCAAGCATCCAATTTCTGACCCTATGGGGCCAGTTATGTGTAATTGGAGTGATCCCTTTATTGCGTAGCTCGGCCTCAATCATATCCCACTTAGGCTCGGCACTTGCGTAGCCACCTGCCCCCATCTTATGGTGATATATCTTTTTCACTGCATTTTCCTTATTCTTTTTCGATCTTTGCTTAGCTAGTTCTGATTCCTTATATTCCAGAAATGCCTTCCAGTGAGGCCGCTGCCTCTCTAGTGTGCCAGTGAAATCTGGAGCTTTCTTTTTCACTTGCCAATCACGGTATAATATGTTCTTGTAATTGTTGAATTGTTCAGCCATCTTCTTCAGAGCGAAATGCTTGACTTTTTTCATCATGGCTTGTGTCCTTTTGGTAGAATCCAACACCGGTACGGTGAAATTTGCTATGACCTTGTTCCACAGCACATCTTTAGTTCTGTTGCTGACCCAACTAGCTTTTTCGGCGCCCTCTAAGTTTTTTGGCTCAATCCATTCCTGAATGCTGATCGGAACATTGTTCCTAACAACAACTCCGCATTGATACACAAACTTAGATGCGTTCGCCTTGGGCTCCAACGGTTTGCCCTCTAGAGAGACGACCTCAATTGTGAGATGCACATCATCGGGCATCCCTTTGGCATGGCCTCGTTTAGTTTCTGCAGATTGGGCCGATGCGGAGGTCTAAAAATAAAAATAAAAACACATGTGTTAATACATACATATAGTACTCAATTATTGCATCCTGATCAACAGAGCCTTAACTAATACAAAAGAAATATAATGTCGAACACCTCGCCAGACTGCCGGGGTCCACGAATTAGCGAGTCGTCATTGCACTCGATGCTCGTTTGCGCATCGTCTCTTTGTTCCTCCTCCATTCCCGGACCGGACTCGATCAAAAATTCTGAGCCATCTTCTGTTCCACCGGCTTCTGCTCCCCCCACGGGTTCACGTATAATGTCGAACACCTCATTTTCAAGGTGTCTGTTGTTGAAGTTATCCATTCTGCTTAACTAATACAAAAGAAATATAAAACAATGTTAGCATTAATTAGCAGAATACAAAAGTTATACAAAAGAAATTTGCAAAAAGTATCACTAATACATAGCAAATTTAAATTTCTAACCTTAAATTTCTAACCCTAAATTTAAATTTGTAACCCTAAATTTAAATTTCTAACCCTAAATTTAAATTTAATTCTATACATAGCAAATTTACACTAAATTTCTAATCCTAAATTACTAACACTAAAAAACAATAAATACATAGCAAATTTAAATCTACACTTAGAAATTTGCAAAAAGTATCACTAATACATAGCAAGTTTAAATTTGTAACCCTAAATTTAAATTTGTAACCCTAAATTTAAATTTAATTCTATACATAGCAAATTTACACTAAATTTCTAACCCTAAATTTCTAACCCTAAATTACTAACACTAAAAAACAATAAATACATAGCAAATTTAAATCTACACTTAGAAATTTGCAAAAAGTATCACTAATACATAGCTAATTTAAATCTACACTTAGCAAATTTAAATTTACACTTAGCAAATTTAAATCTCTAACCCTAAATTTCTAACCCTAAATTTAAATTTGAATCTATACATAGCAAATTTACACTAAATTTCTAACCCTAAAATTTCTAACCCTAAATTACTAACACTAAAAAAATCTAACCCTAAAATTTCTAACACTAAAAAAAACCGCACCTAATTTCTAACCGCTAGAGCGGCGAGCTCGCCGGCGCGCGGCCGTCGAGGCGGTGGAGGAGGAGGAGGGCGCCGCGGCGTGTGGAGGAGGCGCCCTCGGGCGCGGCGGCGGAGGAGGAGAGGCGGCCGGCGCGACGGCGGCGGAGGGCGGCACGGCGTGCGGAGGCGAAGGGCGAGGTGGCGGAGGCAGAGGGCGACGCGGCGCGAGCGGCGGCGGCGCGTGGAGGAGAGGGACGGCGGCCGCCGGAGATTTTGGCAGCCTGACGGCGTCGATTTCTTCGGCTGCGGCCTCCTCCTTCGTCTTCTCCCGGGTCATGGCTCGGCCCGGGGTGGGTGCTGCGTATATATAGGCGGCCACCTCTAGAACCGGGTGGTGCCAACCTCTAGCACCGGCTCGTGGCACCACCCGGTACTAGAGGTTTTCGCCCACGCCGCCCACCTGCGCGCCCTAATACACCTCTAGTAACTGGTGGAGCCACCACCCGGTACTAGAGGTCTGTTTTTTTGATTTCAGGGACCAAAATTTTAAATTTTTGCGCGCCAATTTTTGAAAGTGCATTTGAAATGTATTTGGATATGAATTTGAATAATTTGTACATACTTTTGAATCTGACAAAAAGTTCAACATGAAAAGTGTTTGAATTTGAATAAGTAATTCAAAACCATTTTCTGTTTTCTAAAATAATTATTCTAACTTTTCAAACTATTAAACATTTTGCCATTTTCAATTAAAAATGCATTAACTAATATAGTTTGAATTAAAAATGCATTAACTAATATAGTTTGAATTTGAATAATTTGTACATACTTTTGAATCTGACAAAAAGTTCAACATGAAAAGTGTTTGAATTTGAATAAGCAATTCAAAACCATTTTCTGTTTTCTAAAATAATTATTCTAATATAGTTTGAATTTTTAATAATTATCTCTTTATTTGAAAAACATTCTTAACAACATCTCATACAGTTACATAAAAAGTTTCATACATTATTACACATCACTAACGGTTACATTACTACATAAACGGCCGGACTAGTTGGCTCGGAGGCCGTAGGATTAGGGGGAACGACGGGAGGAGCCAGCCCCGTTTGCGGCCTTCTGGTTCTCGCGCGCACGTTTCCGGCGGAGGGCAAGATCCATGGAGGATGAGTCTTTCAGCGCCCAATCCAGCTCGGAAGCCTCCTTCGCCTTGAGCTGGCAGGCAGTCTTCGCTCGCTGGACACGGTCGTCGTGGACGGAATGGAAGGAGGCTTCAATGGCCTCCTGCATCTGCGGCCCTCCGCGCTCTTCCCCATGGTCGCTCCAGTCGAAGTCATCGTCGTCATCCTCCTGCTCGCCAGGAGATACGGCGAAACCTGGTGGAGGTGCGGCACCACCTGGCGGCACCACAGATCCCCATGCCACCCCTGCGGCGTACGCATCCTCATCGGGGTCAGGGACGTCGGACCAGCCGCGCTCGTATGCCCTCCGCACTGGATCCGGCACCGGAGCAGGAGGCCGGTAGCTGGGCATTCCTCTCCATGCCGGGCTCGTGGGCATACGGCGGGATAGGCTCCCGCGGTAGCGCCCAAGCGCGCTCTGCCGAGCACGCTCGACCTCATCTAGAAGGCGCTGCGGCGGGCGTGGCGGATCCATCTCGTGGAGACGATGCGTTCGTGGCTAGGAATGGTGGATTAGGGTTTGGGGATACACATATATATCTCTAGGGCAGCGCTGTGGGAGGACACGTGAACACGGTAGCGCTCGGGTAGGACACCTACGTGACTAGGGCAACGCTGGGGAGGATAGGTGACTAACACGAATCGTGACAACAAAGCCCGCCTTTTGTCCCGGTTGGTGTTACCAACCGGGACTAAAGAAGCACACGGATCATGTGTTTCTTTCAAGCCGTTGTGAGTAGTTGGATCAGGGGTTGTGTTTCTTTTAAGGGCTTGTGAGCTGTTGGATCAGCACTATCACGACCACTTCCTGAGCCACATGACCCTATATATAGCCCCCCTCTTCGGCACTCAGTGTGTGTACTCATTGTAGTTCATTTGGTATACAAAGTATTCGGATTCCCTGCATACGTCCAACGATGCATTTGATATGCGGGCACTCACGAGCTAGCCACCGTTGGGCTGTATGCAGGGGAAACCGTGTGTTCTGTTCTATCTACAAAATCCTCCAGTTCATCGACCGAATACAAATCATTCGGATTCCCTGCATACGTCCGACGGTGCATTTGATATGCGGGCACTCAGGAGCCCCGTCGGGCTGTATACAGGGGAAGCCGTGTGTTTTGTTCCAACTTTTTCGAGCGCTTGTAAGCCGTTGGAGTTTTTAGAACCAAAAATCGGTGTATAGAGTTTTCTTCTGAGTTTTTAGAACACAGTTACATAAAAGGTTTAATACATTATTACACATCACGGACAACATCCCTATTTAGTGTTCACTTTTTCTTCTGATTGCACCGTAACCATGGACAATCTTCATCATTTAACTTGATGCTTGGGTCAGTGTTCACTTTGAAGGGCGGAATTTCATGAAACTTATCATAATCTTCTGACATGTCTGTCTTTTCCTCCACTCCCATGATGATTCTTTTCCCTGGTAGAACTATGTGACGCTTTGGCTCCTCGTTTGATGTATTCGCTTGCTTACTTTTTCTTTTTTTCGGTTTGGTAGACATGTCCTTCACATAGAAAACCTGAGCCACTTGACTCGCTAGGACGAATGGTTCGGTGTCGTACCCAAGATTCTTGAAATCCACTGTAGTCATTCCGTACTTCGGGTCTATCTCTACCCCACCTTTCAGGTTGAATCATTTGCACCAGAACAAAGGGACCTTAAAAAAAGGTCCATAGTCAAGTTCCCATATCTCCTCTATGGAACCATAATATGTGTCCTTTTGCCCATTGTTGTTTGTTGCATCAAAGCGGACACCACTATTTTGGTTGGTGCTCTTTTTATCTTGGGTGGTCGTGTAAAATGTATTCCCATTTATCTCATACCCTTGGAAAGTAGATATAGTCGAAGATGGTGACTTCGCCAACAAGTATAGATCTTCTCCAATAGTGGTCTCATTAAGGAGACGTAGTTCCAACCAACCGCCGAAAGTCTTCACGTGTTCTCCATCAATCGAATCTTCACCTTCCTCCGGGTATTTCAAGCATAAAATATTCTTGTGTTCCTCGATATATGGAGCCACCAAGCTGGAATTATGTAGATCTGTGTAGTGTGCTTGAGTGAAAGAATGGCCGTCCATACATATTTTTGTTTTCTTTCCTAGCGTGCCTTTTCCACGCAGTCTCCCCTCATGGCGCGATTGAGGAACACCGATCGGCTTAAGGTCAGGAATAAAGTCAACACAAAACTCAATGACCTCCTCTGTTTCATAGCCCTTCACAATGCTTCCTTCTGGCCTAGCACGATTATGAACATATTTCTTTAAGACTCCCATGAACCTCTCAAAGGGGAACATGTTGTGTAGAAATACAGGACCGAGAACAGATATCTCATCGACTAGGTGAACTATGAGGTGCGTTATAATATTGAAGAAGGATGGTGGGAAGATCAACTCGAAGCTGACAAGACATTGGACCACATCCTTCTGTAAACTTGTTATAGTTTCTGGATTGATCACCTTCTGAGAAATTGCATTGAGGAATGCACATAGCTTCACAATGGGTACTCGAACATTTTCGGGTAGAAGCCCCCTCAATGCAACCGGAAGTAATTGTGTCATAATCACGTGGCAGTCATGAGACTTTAGGTTTTGGAACTTCTTCTCTGTCATGTTTATTATTCCCTTTATATTCGACGAGAAGCCAGACGGGACTTTGATACTGCTCAGGACTTCAAAAAAGATCTCCTTCTCTTCTTTGGTAAGAGCGTAGCTGGCAGAACCTTGATACTTCTCTGGATTCCCGTTGTCTCGTTCATGCATATGTTGCTGGTCCTGCCTTGCTTCTGGTGTATCTTTCGTCTTCCCATACACGCCCAAGAAGTTTAGCAGGTTCAGACAAAGATTTTTCGTCACGTGCATCACGTCTATTGCAGAGCGAACATCTAGGATTTTCCAATAGGGTAACTCCCAAAATATAGATTTCTTCTTCCACATGGGTACGTGTCCGGCAGCGTCCTTCGGAACAGATTGTTCGCCAAGACTCTTTCCAAAGACTCTTTCCCATTAGGGCGGGTAGGCTTCATCCGGTGATCTTCCTCACCTTTAAAGTGCTTGCCTTTCTTTCTTACGGGATGCTGTTTTGGAAGAAATCGACGATGCCCCGGGTACACATTCTTGCCTTTCTTGCCCCCGCAATATATACTTTCAGTCTGACCTAAACAGTGCATGCATGCATTGTATCCCTTGTTTGACTGTCCTGAAATGTTACTAAGAGCAGGCCAATCATTGATGGTTACAAACAACAACGCTCGTAGGTTAAATTCATCTTGTTTGTACTCATACCACACACGTACACCTTCTTCATGCCACAACTGTAAAAGTTCGTCAACCAATGGCCTCAGGTACACATCAATGTTATTGCCGGGTTGCTTCGGGCCTTGGTTGAGCACTGTCATCATAATGAACTTTCGCTTCATGCACAACCAAGGAGGAAGGTTATAGATACATAGAGTCACAGGCCAAGTACTATGACTGGAGCTCTGCTCCCCAAAAGGATTAAAACCATCTGTACTTAGACCAAATCTTAAGTTCCTTGCGTCATCTGAAAATGTCTTGTACTCTCTGTTGATTTTTCTCCACTGCGACCCATCAGCGGGGTGTCTCAACATCAAGTCTTTCTTACGGTCTTCTTTGTGCCATCGTAACAACTTAGCATGCTCTTTGTTTTGGAACAAACGTTTCAATCGTGGTATTATAGGAGCATACCACATCACCTTGGCAGGAACCCTCTTTCTGGGGCACGGCTCGCCCTCAACATCACCAGGGTCATCTCGCCCGATCTTATACCGCAATGCACCGCATACCGTACATGCATTCAAATTCTCGTGCTCACCACGGTAGAGGATGCAGTCATTAGTGCATGCATGTATCTTCTGCACCTCTAATCCTAGAGGGCATACCACCTTCTTTGCTTCGTACGTACTAGAGGGCAATTCGTTAACCTTTGGAAGCATCTTCTTAATAATTTGAAGCAAATTTTCAAATCCCTTGTCAGAAGTACCATTCTCTGCCTTCCATTGCAGCAATTCTAGTGTGGTACCTAGCTTTTTCTGACCATCTTCGCAATTTGGGTACAACAATTTTGTGTGATCAGCTAATATGCGCTCCAACTTCAACCTCTCGTTTTCACTTCCACAGTCCATTTGTGCATCACGAATGACCCGACGAATATCATCATCGGGCTCATCAACAATGGGATCTTTTTCAGCTTCGTCTTCCCCCATTGTAGTATCACCGTGTTCATTGAACATGGGATAGTTGTCATCGTTCTCTTCTTCTTCGTTGTCTTCCATCAAAACCCCTCGTTCTCCGTGCTTGGTCCAACAATTATAGCCGGACATGAAACCGGACTAAATTAGGTGGATGTGAAGGATTCTTGAGGAAGAGTAATCCTTCTCATTCCAACAGTCACGACATGGACAACACATAAAACCATTCCGCGCGGTTGCCTCAGCCACATCGAGAAAAGAACGCACGCCTTCCATGTACGCTTTAGAGCGTCGGTCAACGTACATCCATGGATGACTCATCTACATTATACAATTAAGTATATCAAATACAAATTCATCACATTAAAACCAAATTAGAGTAGTGATCAAATGTAATACATAGTTCTCATAAAACATACATTAATTGAAACTAACATACAACTAGCTAAAGAATTTAAATCCAACGACAAATGCGATCAAAATCGCAACTAAGGTAATTATTGAACCAACAGCATAATGATACCAAGCCTCTTAACTAATGGCATATTTTCTAATCTTTTTAAGCTTCAAGCGCATTGCATTCATCTTGATCTCCTTATCCAAGCGCATTGCCTCCATCTTGATCTTGTTATCCAAGCGCATTGCCTCCATCTTGATCTCGTTTTCATCGATGACGTCGGCAAACTTGAACTCCAAATTGATCTTCTCTTCTGAGCATTGGAGACGAAGATCTTCACTTCTTTTCAATTTTTCTTTCAAATCATTGATTTCTTTTTCAAAAAACTCGACAATAGGGTCTTTTGGAATTTCCGGTTCAACTACCTCCTAGATAAAAATATATCTATGTAAAGTTGGTCGGCATAATTGTCATAAACACGAAATGAAACAAATATATAGTTATAACAAAAAATCATACCACATCCGAATAATAGAGCGGACGAGAACCGGTGTGGACAGATGTCAAAACCATGGCACTATATATAACAAACAATTATACAACTAATAAAATTATACAAATAATATTATGCATCTAAATCATACAACTAATTTTTTTTGAAATAAAAGTAAAAAAAAAGGGCTCACCGAGCTGGTGCCGGTGACGGGACAATGCGGGCGATTGATGACTCCCAAGTGCAGGAGATCGTTGAAGTCTTCGCTGTGTAAGTATTAGTATCAATCCCACGAGGAGTAGAAGGTATAAGTATTTATCCTCTCAAATAAGAGTGTCACTTCTCTTATTATCTATGCACTAGACAAACTAAAATGATGCAAGTGTTTTTGGGTTTTTTTGGTGTAGAGAATGCAAAGCTGAAAATAAAATATGATGAGTGAAAGCTCTCAAAGAGAGAGAAAGCCCAATCCCCTATGCAGCAAGAGGACAAGCTTGAGTGGTGTTTCTTATGCGTGGAAAACGTTCCCAAGGGCTACATGGATTTCATGGCAAAAATATTTCTAGAACAACAAGGTAAACATTTTGTCAAGTTTTAATCTTCTTTGGACGGAGCCATAATTAGGTGTAGCTAAATAAATAAACTAAACCCCTTATGATGGATCATGTGGCCAAGTAAATGACTGCACAAGAGTTATTAAGACAAAAAGTCCCACCATAGCATTACACTCTAAGGTCCCCGATATAAATCCCCTCCTAATGTAACTTCATGATCGGTCTCAGGTTTACGTGTCCTCCCAAGTCTCCCTCAATCCATTACACTAGTGTGAAACACCTTCATGCATTACTCAATGTATGGTGCACTTCATACATTGTACATCAAGACAATCATAAAAGATAAAAACTTGACCAAATACTCAATACATGTTAAGTAGAAATCATTGCAATCCATCCTATGCCCCCAGGAACATGAGAGAACTACTCACAACGCGAAGACATGATATGATTCAATGGTATAAGTGATACAACACAATCTGAAAATATAATCTCCCCACTAAACAATGACAAGTAACAATTCACAAACATGTAGAATAGTACTTAGACAATAGCTAGGGTTCGAACAATCTCAAACTATGAGGGGGATGAAGTGGATCACGAAGATGGTGATGGAGATGGTGCTGGTCTTCACGGTGGTGATGATGGAGACTTCCGGAGGGGGATGGAGGAGCCTTCCGGAGGTGATTCCGGCGGCGTTTCCCCCTCCGATCTTCTCCGGCGGCAGCCTTCTGTCTCTGTTTCTGGTTTTGTGTTTCTCCGCCGCCTCCTTTCGCGAAACGCCAGGGGACCTTTTTTATAGGCGTTTTTAGGTCAAGACTAGTCGGTGGAGCAAAGATCGACGGCCACGGAGCTCCGAGGTGGAAACGAGCTGGGCCCACGCGGCCATGTACTTTAGGCCGCGTGGGACCCTCCCATTTCCAGCCTGTTGGGCTTCTGGTCTTCAATTTAAGCCCATTGCGTTCGTCTCGAAAATTCTGAACCGTGCTCTTTGACCTTGCCCTTTTTGGAGTCCCGAAGCTCCCGGAAAGTCTGAAACACTAAAAAAGACGTTTTCTGGAAAAACAGGGTTAATTCCAAATAAATGGGAAAACTATGAAGTATTCCCAAAATCATTATAAAACATTGATATAACCCTTATATGATGCAAATATGATTGGAATATAAGCAATTAAAGTGCAAAGTTCATGTATGCATTTTACATGCATCAACATCCCCAAGCTTAATCCATGCTCGTCCTCGAGTATGAAGATGATAAAACTAACATGGACTTTGCAATTTAATACTTAACAATGAATATCAAAGATGATTACTATTGCTACATATAGTCAAATGATTCATTCTTCAAAGGAGTAGCAATATGCAAATAGTTTATGAAGTGATATCAAGTATTCAATGCAAGGATGTTCAATGATAGTTCACAAAGTGTAACATAACAGATAGTAGTATGGACCACATGTATGCATAATGATAAGTATGGACATCCTACATTGGTCATAGAGTGATGATGAAAATCTGAATATGATAGGTGGACACTTTGGAAAGATGAATATGAGTAGAGGTAAAACATGCATAAGTTTCATCTAACTTCAAACTCTCTACTTAAGTTAATGATTGTAATGGTAATCCTTGGTGTCAAGCTCTCATTCCCCTATCATAGCATCTTGAATGATTAAGTTTAAAGTGAAAGCAAATATGAGTAATGTGCTTGACAAAGTAAAGGTTGAAAGTCTCATGCCCCTTGAATACGAGTACCTACTCCATGTGTTACTCAACTCGGGAAACAAAGCAAGTTCAATTTAAATATCATTGTAAGTAAAATAGTATCATCAAGAGCGTCAACTGGGGTACCTCTTGTCCCAGGATATGGAACAAGCCCATATCAAAATGACAAGACAAACAAACATAATGAACAATCTCAACACCCTTTTTATTTACCATTGGATAGCTTTTTATTGTAAGGTGTATCACAGACGGTTCACCATAGCATGTAAGTAAATTTCCACCATGAATGATGCATGGCTTAGATTAGCGGCCCAGGTCTCTCTAACCATTTATACAAACTCATTTAAACCTACTCCATTTCCTCATTTATTTCACCCATGGTAAGCATCCATAAACAAAAGTACATGACATCAACTAAATATAAATGAGTGCAATGTTGAAAGCATTCCATGTGACAGCACATTTCTGCTAACTCTCAACCAAAGACATTTGTCAAGCTCATAACATCATAATTTTAATCACAATGGGTCATGTTTTATTTATGCAATAAAAGTAAAGTGTGCATCAAGTTCGTGAGAGCTATATAACCAACTTTTCCCATAACAATCAACAACATAAGCATTTTAATTCAGAGGTATAGATAATACAAAATAACATGATAAACAACCTCGGAATAGCATAAAGCTAATAGGTAGATATGGTGGACTCACTGGAAAAACTTTGGTTGAAGGCGTTGGAAACAAGTTTTTATTTGTTGGAATTTTTGGGCTAGCAAGAGGGAGAAAGTTGACCATCTAGATGCATGCATGAGTGTCCATAGAACTAACTAATCCATGTTAAACCAAGTAAAATAACAATCAGCACCAAAACATGAATAAGTTATAGCTCTTCAAAAAGGATTTGCAAACTATTACTCATAAACAAGCTCATGAATCATGCAACTATATGTATCATTAAAAATCAACTCAAACATCCCTTTTCCCAATCTTATAAAAGCATCCAACATATTTCAACCCATATTTCCAGTAGCTCTCCATATATAAATGATAGTGTGGTGGTCTCTCAAGACTCAAACAAAAACAAAAACGACGCTCCAAGTTTATGCGATAAAGTGTTTCGATCGAAAAACAGAAGTTGGACGTGTGCAAACCGAGAGTGTGTAGGTCCAGCGGGGTTGTCTTCACATCCCCAAGCTTATGGTCTTCACCATCCTTGGATAGCTCTTGGTGCATCTCCTCCAATCCCTGTGAAAAAACTTCAAAACACCGTTTCTCCCATCTCTTTTCTGTGGGGTGCATTAATAGTGATAAACAAATAGGTTCTTGCTGCATATAATCCTTGAACAAAAATTCATATGAATGTCCAGAAAGTGTATAATGTTGTATGCCTACTCATAAACTCAATTGGATCAAAAAGATTCAACTTAAAAGCTCAAAGCATGCATCAAACAAAATGGGACAGAATCTGTCCAGAAAAACAGCAGCAGCAAAACGTATTTTTCTACCCTACCAAACTTTCTCGAAAAATTCCGAAAAAATTCATGCATACAGAGGATGAAAAGTTGCAACTACAGTTCAAATATGAGCTCATTCGGAGTTACGAATAAGAATTAAAAATCATACCGTGCACTGATTCGTGCAGGAATAAAATCTCCGAACGCTATAAGCAACTTTTCAAGACCAAAATGGGTAAAACTTGGCACTTTATTAAAAACTCCAGAAACTAACTAGACACAAAATCTCTTGTTACAGCAAGAGGACACAAAGAAAAATCACACACAAAAATAACCGGGTTGCCTCCCGCAAAGCGCTTTCTTTATAGCCATATAGCTAGGCTTCTTACTTTTTGTTTAGATGTTGATGAGGGGCTTGAACTTTGATGTTCCCCTCTTTCTTGGGAAGTGTTCCATGCATAATACCAGGGTCCCATGGTGTTCTCAAACCAATCAAAATAATAGTCAAGTTGAACCCTGGTTGAGAGAAAAACAAAACACAAAAGTAATAACAACGAAGTCTAACTTTCTTTCTATGCATTGGCATTTTGTATATGAATGAAGTTTCCCAATGCATATTAACAATAGCTACTTGCAGCCCATAATTATTAGTAGCATAAAGAGGGTTCTCACCTCCTCTTTCATAATAGTTGCAAGTAGTAAAGTGTATTCAACCATATAACCAATAGAATCTTCCAACTTAGATAATTTGGGAAATAATGAGGATCATTAAATTTATTTTGGAGTTTATTAGCATGCTTCCCTCTTTCAAAATAGTTGTTAAGATCAATATCAAGTTTAATATCATGGTTGCAACAAAGATTTGGAACTAAGATAATTGCAAACCACATAAGTATTTCTCAACATAAGCAAATTTCTCCTTATGGTGTAAGTAGGAGAGTTCAAGAACAAAGTAGGGCTCTCATGAGTAAGAGCACTATCACAAACAGCAAGTATATCATTTTTATCCTCACATAATTTAGTAACAACTAAACATGGAGGTTTATCAATAAGCATAGGACCATCATCTAAAGCATTATCATATAGCATATTTAAGCAATACTCCTCATTATCATCAATAAGTTCACTAGTAGCATTATTAAAAGTAAGGAGTATTTTTAGTTTCATCATAATAGCATGGGTTATCATATAGGACCATAGCATTTTCAGTTTCACCTCATCATAACATGGATTCTCATAAATAACAAAAGATTTTTGAGTTTGAGTGTTACTATCATTTGTTGATGGTGAAGTTGGGAGATCCAACTCTTCATTCTCTAGCTGTTCATCATTTCCATCATCCTCTTGAGATTGCATGGGCATCCCCAAGCTTAGGTTTTTATCCACTTCTTCACATTCTTCCTCTTCCAAGCTTATGTTTTCATCATCTTCTTCCTGCAAAACATCAGTGCTCTCTTGGGGAGCCTCATTATATTCAACAACATAAATATTTTGAGAGAAGTTGATTATGCAATATTCAAGAATAAAATCTATCTCTCTTTCAAATTTATTAGCTATAGGGCAAGTTTTATTTTCATGAATGAAAGTTTGCAGTTCAAAAGATGCCTTGAAAGTAACAAATTCCTCCACTTGTTCCATTCCTAAATAAGCATAATCGTCAGCATGGTAAGATGCAATAGTACATTCTTCATGGAACCTACATTGGAATTCAAAGTGCTTATCTTTTTGTTCAGAGCAAAACATACAAGTTGCATCATGGTGTAAAAGCAACTCTTCAGCAATATAATTTAATTCCATCATGAAACCTTTTAGTATTTTCCCTTCCTTTGATTCTCTATATTCCTTGGCAATCTTAGCAGCATTCAATTGTCTAAACATAGCTTCCTTTATATCCGGAATTATGCCCAGAACACGAGTTTTTTTGGTATTTTCCATTTTCTAATTTTTTTGTGTTTTTGATATATGGATGTATGCAAAACTAAACTAAATGCAAAACTGAAAATAAATATCTAGTGCAAACAAGAATAAAAACTTAAGCGCTACACTCCCCGGCAACGGCGCCAGAAAACTGTCTTGATGACTCCCAAGTGCAGGAGATCGTTGAAGTCTTCGCTGTGTAAGTATTAGTATCGATCCCACGAGGAGTAGAAGGTATAAGTATTTATCCTCTCAAATAAGAGTGTCACTTCTCTTATTATCTATGCACTAGACAAACTAAAATGATGCAAGTGTTTTTGGGTTTTTTTGGTGTAGAGAATGCAAAGCTGAAAATAAAATATGATGAGTGAAAGCTCTCAAAGAGAGAGAAAGCCCAATCCCCTATGCAGCAAGAGGACAAGCTTGAGTGGTGTTTCTTATGCGTGGAAAACGTTCCCAAGGGCTACATGGATTTCATGGCAAAAATATTTCTAGAACAACAAGGTAAACATTTTGTCAAGTTTTAATCTTCTTTGGACGGAGCCATAATTAGGTGTAGCTAAATAAATAAACTAAACCCCTTATGATGGATCATGTGGCCAAGTAAATGACTGCACAAGAGTTATTAAGACAAAAAGTCCCACCATAGCATTACACTCTAAGGTCCCCGATATAAATCCCCTCCTAATGTAACTTCATGTATCGGTCTCAGGTTTACGTGTCCTCCCAAGTCTCCCTCAATTCATTACACTAGTGTGAAACACCTTCATGCATTACTCAATGTATGGTGCACTTCATACATTGTACATCAAGACAATCATAAAAGATAAAAACTTGACCAAATACTCAATACATGTTAAGTAGAAATCATTGCAATCCATCCTATGCCCCCAGGAACACGAGAGAACTACTCACAACGCGAAGACATGATATGATTCAATGGTATAAGTGATACAACACAATCTGAAAATATAATCTCCCCACTAAACAATGACAAGTAACAATTCACAAACATGTAGAATAGTACTTAGACAATAGCTAGGGTTCGAACAATCTCAAACTATGAGGGGGATGAAGTGGATCACGAAGATGGTGATGGAGATGGTGCTGGTCTTCACGGTGGTGATGATGGAGACTTCCGGAGGGGGGATGGAGGAGCCTTCCGGAGGTGATTCCGGCAGCGTTTCCCCCCTCCGATCTTCTCCGGCGGCAGCCTTCTATCTCTGTTTCTGGTTTTGTGTTTCTCCGCCGCCTCCTTTCGCGAAACGCCAGGGGACCTTTTTTATAGGAGTTTTTAGGTCAAGACTATGTCGGTGGAGCAAAGATCGACGGCCACGGAGCTCCGAGGTGGAAACGAGCTGGGCCCACGCGGCCATGTACTTTAGGCCGCGTGGGACCCTCCCATTTCCAGCCTGTTGGGCTTCTGGTCTTCAATTTAAGCCCATTGCGTTCGTCTCGAAAATTCTGAACCGTGCTCTTTGACCTTGCCCCCGAAGCTCCCGGAAAGTCTGAAACACTAAAAAAGACGTTTTCTGGAAAAACAGGGTTAATTCCAAATAAATGGGAAAACTATGAAATATTCCCAAAATCATTATAAAACATTGATATAACCCTTATATGATGCAAATATGATTGGAATATAAGTAATTAAAGTGCAAAGTTCATGTATGTATTTTACATGCATCAGCGATCAATGGCGGTGAGCACGGCACTAGAACACACAGATCATACTTTAATTTGAGCTCAAAATACATATAAAATAAATGAACTCCCTAACTTAGGCATTTCATCAAACACCTAGCTAGCACCTAAAAAATGAAATGAGCTAAGCTAGTATGGAAATGAGCTAAAATGAGGAACGCCGGTTAAAAGGATCAAGTTACTAACCCTTGAAAAGATGGGTGCCGTTAATCTTAACAAATCGTGGAGGAAAATGGAGATGAACTCGAGCTCGGGAGAGTAAAACAATGGAGAAAATGGTGATGAACTCGAGCTGAAAAATGGAGATGCTCTCGGGGGGTGGAAGATGATACAGTGGGAACATTTGTACCGGGTCGTATCACGACCCGGTACTAAAGCTCCACCTTTCTAGTCCCGGGCCGTGATACGAGCCGGTACTAGAGGTGCTCGCGCGGGCCCCGCGCTGCTGCTGCCCTGCCACGGACCTCTAGTACCGGCTCGTATCACGGCCCGGGACTAGAGGTCCCCTACGACCCGGTACAAGAGCTGCGCGGCCTCGTAGCTTTTGAACCGGTACTAGAGCCACACTCTAGTACCGGTTCGTAAGCCACCCGGGACTAGAGCCAATTTTGGCTCTGGACGAAAGGCCATGTTTCCACTAGTGTAGCGTTTCGTCCAAAATTCGAGTTGGATCAACGAAATCGCTCCAAAACGATCTACACGCAAGTCATTTCTGGATGTATCTGCGCCATTGCTAACTATATCAAAGACAAGCGTTTTCGCACTCCCTCAGTGCTCGGCTACTGTTCTAATGAACAATAGCTACAGTGTTGAACAGTGCCCCCGTGGTAATTTTGCAAAAAAAACTCCTACACTTTCCGGAAATTATGAGCCGGTCCGTCTATACAAATACCAAATTTTACTTAATTTTTCTCATTTTCCCCTGCGCTAGGGTTATGTGGGGACCCCGGACTAGCTGTCTGAAATACCCGATTATGTTTAACACAGCGATCCCGTGATCAGTCTGTCGTTGCACATAATCCGAACTGAGTATCATAGTTTACATCCATTACAATACCGAATAAAAGTCTTACATAAACGGCCTTATAGACCAAGTCTTACATAGGTGCCTTCGAGGGCCAAACCAAAATATTCAGCGGAAGCTACGGCATAGTAGATAAGCATATCCTAACGACGACCCGACAGGCAGCTGACTTATGAAGATCCCTAGTTCGCATAGAAGTCGCTATATTCCTCGTCGGCGTAGTGCTCCTCGAGATCTGGCTAAGACAATAGCCAGGGACGAAACCAATATGAGTACAATTAGAATTGTACTCGCAAACTACCCCAACATGAGCATGCAGTAGTTTTATTTTTAATTCCAGACTTTTATTTATTTAAAACATCTCTATATCTTTATTGAAAAAGGTAAGAAGAATTTTATAATTATCCTTCAATAAATCACCACTTTATTTATTTCTCCAAAACTCCTTCTCGTCGTCCTCCTGCTCGTAGTCCATCTCCTCCAGGAAATCGTCATCGTCACTGAGGAAAGCGTTGTTCTCCTTGCGGAGATCCTTGCCCTCCTCCTCCATCTCGTTCGCCTGGTGCTCCATATCCTCGATCATCTCGTCCTACTCCGCCACCCTCTTGCGGAGCTTGGCGATGGTCCTCATCAGCTGGGTCCTCTTCTGGAGAAGAGAATCCTTCTCCTCCTGGGTACGGTAGAGTACAATCTCCATGTCCAGGATGTACTCTCCAAACGTCGGGTGTAGAGGGGATCAGATAGGGTGTCCATCATCGGTGCGCCTCCCGTAGAACCGGAAACGGGAGTTCACCAACTCCGCCTTGTGCTCCTCACAAAGTCGGGCCAGCAGCCTCTGCATGGCACGACACAGTCCGTCGTCCCAGTGGACGTCCATGGTGGTGAAGATCATCGTCTTGGATCCGGGAGACTTGATGTTCCCCGAACAGACGACTCAACGAGCCAACACAGGTTCCCGTTGCCGAGAGTGTCAACCTGGGCTCCCTTAAACTCTGGAGCGGGACGGCCTAACAGCTTGCTCAACTCGAACAAATCCTTCTCGAACATCAACTTGCCATCCTTCTCAAGTTGAATGAACTCGGTGAAATGGATTGCCATCTACAATTTTTAGCAAAATTTTAAGTTAGTGAGATGACAAGTGTACAAAATTTTAAATTTGGTGAAATAACAAGTGCGCGAAATTTTAAATTTAATGGGATGACAAGTGTGTAACATTTTAAGGGTACAAGAAAAAATGTAATATTTAATGAGAGTAGAATTTTGCATAAGTGAGAGGATTGGGAGATAAGCAATTTTCGAAAATACTTCACTCCTTTATTTTAGAAATTAACTTTTGTAACACCTATCTAGCGACCATGCTAATCTAAGGTCTCTTAAAGTCAGGATGGCTCTGATACCAGCTCTGTGGGGACCCCGGACTAGCTGTCCAAAATACCCGATTATGTTTAACACAACGATCCCGTGATCAGTCTGTCGTTGCACATAATCCGAACTGAGTATCATAGTTTACATCCATTACAATACCGAATAAAAGTCTTACATAAACGGCCTTATAGACCAAGTCTTACATAGGTGCCTTCGAGGGCCAAACCAAAATATTCAGCGGAAGCTACGGCATAGTAGATAAGCATATCCTAACGACGACCCGACAGGCAGCTGACTTATGTAGATCCCTAGTTCGCATAGAAGTCGCCATATTCCTCGTCGGCGTAGTGCTCCTCGAGATCTGGCTAAGACAATAGCCAGGGACGAAACCAATATGAGTACAATTGGAATTGTACTCGCAAACTACCCCAACATGAGCATGCACTAGTTTTATTTTTAATTCCAGACTTTTATTTATTTAAAACATATCTATATCTTTATTGAAAAAGGTAAGAAGAATTTTATAACCATCCTTCAATAAATCACCACTTTATTTATTTCTCCAAAACTCCTCCTTTTTCCGACCATAGCCCGTCATGGTCCATTTGCATCCAACAACCTCATACCGATCTGTTGGTATAGTTGTATAAAACATTCTCCAGTTCATTTTATTTTTAAAATTCAAAACTTTTCAAAAACTTGCACATGGTCAGAGTAGGGCCTCCCAACTGTCCATATCCGAGGACTCGCCTATTCGAATAGTTTTACACTCTGCAGAGGTAGCACGCTTTTCCCACACCCATCCGATAACTCATCGTGTCAGCCACGCCCCGCCATACAAGGTGTATGCGAAGTTGAGTCACCGGCCATAGCCTGTCCTTTCTCATGCTAGTATAGGACCCAGCCGCTATGACACTTTCCATCGACACTCATTCCAGCCCGTCGGAACTAAGTGTGAGGACTCATAGTTCTGCCCGGCGACCCAAAGGTGGCGTCTTCAATCCTCTATCTCCAATTCATTCATTCCAGCCCGTCGGCATTCTTCTCTTTAGAGGACCCAGGTCAGGGGTAGGTCACCAAACCATCCCTCATGGAACGGAGTCATCTCCGTTGTTGAGGCCTCCCATACTAATACGAGCAAATTATATGACTACGCCCTTGCCCATATGTGGGTAAGTGTGTTTGCACAGGGTATCGGCTGGTCGACGTAAGTACAAGGACACAATGTGCATTTTTCATAAACATCACCATTCTCCACTTCTTCACTTCAATACCGACATCTCGGTATTCCATAATCACACCAGTATTTTCAAAGGAGTTTTGAATAAACAATATTTTTTCCCATCCTATTTTTCATATATACTAACTTATACTTCTACATAGATGGCAAAATAGTTTTTCATATACTTTTGTAAAAAGGTTTTCAAAATCATTGCCTTCAGAGTAAATCATGTTATCAAAGTAGATGCATATATATTTGGGGTGCAAGCTCAGAGAGTAGCTTGCCTTGCTCAGCAAAGTGACCCTGGTTTTGTTCTTGTGGTTCAACAAATTCCCCCTCCTCGATAATCCTGGCAATGCTATCGTGTACTTGTCAAACAAACAGATTCAAACAATCACTATACTACTTAATCAAACATCACAACATTATAATCTTAAATGCTATAAATATCTACTGCACACACAAAGCAATACAATTTGGTTTCAATTTAATTGAATTAACCACTATTTATTTATGTCTTAATTATGGCAGAAACTAGTGGTACATGTTTAATTGCATAACTCAAGTTATGTTAGTCACAAAAATACAAACTAAAATTCTACAGAGAGCTACTGATGTGTAGAGGACAACACCATTTGATTTGGATTAATTGGAGTTACCAAACTCTCTACACATTTGTTTTAGTCCAGAAACTTATTAATCAAGTTTTAGCTATAACTTAAGTTCTGTTGATCCTAAAATTAAATACTTTCAGGGGTAACTAACAATGACTAAATGTGATCTAACAAAATTGGTCCTAAATTATTTGGATTAAACATTAATAATCTATATTTGTTTTAGTGCAGAGGGGTTTACTAAAGTTTAATCTAATGTTAAACATTAACAGTTGCTTAATTAATTCTACAAAATTAGGGTGGCTAAGTGATCACTATACTGAGCTAACAAAATTGGATTGGCACTATTTGGGTTAATAGATTGTCATAAACAAGCAAGTTGGTGTTTTAAACCTTCTGTGGCAATTTAAATACTACACATTTGTTTTTAATCTAAACAAGATGAAACCACTTTGGTTGGTTAAACAACTTCATAAGCTTTCCAGAACATTTTGATTCGATTTATTTGGACTTATAAATCTCGAGATATTGAATTTTAAAGTTGAGTCCAGTACTAACTTGTCCAGAGAAATTAAATTAGAAAACTACTCTGTTCTGGATAATGTTGAGGATCCTTACGGGTGGGGTCCACTCGTCAGTGACTCAACAGAAATATCTCGCGCGCTGGAAAATGTTTAAAACGATGACAGCGGGGTCCACGCGTCAGCGACACACCTAATCGAAGCGGTACGGCACCGTTGATCTAAGATCCAACGGCCTACAAAGGCCACGAACGGCGACGACCAAAAACTGGTGGCGCCGCCGTGCCAGCGACGGCGAGGGTGGACAGGGGGGGCACCTGGGTGGTTAGCGACGGTGGAGACGACGACGTTCGACGGCGGAGAACTTGGGGAGGCTCGGGAGGTGAGTTGCGCTTGATGGAGACGGCCCGAGCGTCGACGGTGATCTCCTCTGCTTCCACGGGCACGTTCCAACTCCGCGAGATCCTAGCGAGGCTCATGTGCATGATACAGAGGGGAAACAAGAGCGTGTGAGTGCGGTGGTGATGGAGAAGAGAGTGCAGGCCAGAGAGAAGAGAAAAGGGAAGAGGCACGGCATGGCCGTGGTCGTCTTCAACCTCGGGCACGGCCGAGCTCGGAGCACGGCCATGGGCGGCAGCAGCTTCGCTGCAGAGGCTCCGCCCTCCTGGCGGTGCACGGGTGAGTGGTGAGTGATGGAGAGGTAGTGGGGAGGTGTGTGGAGAGAATGCGAGGCTCGGGGTGGCTTATAAGGCCGAAGTTCGGCGCACGGTGGTCGTGGTGCACGCGCGGTCCAGAGAGTGGGAGAGGCTGCCATTGGCTGTCTGGGGTGTGCGGCTACGACGTTGGACGGCGTTAGCGGGCAGAGGATGGAAAATGGTCGCGTGGAGACGAGCTGCGCAAGCTTGCACTGGCGACGGCTGTGGCATGCCGACGGCGTTCCGCGGAGCGCGTGCGTCAGGGGTGACCTCAATGGCGCCGCCACTGTGTCCTGGGGGCCGCGGGGGAGCTGGGGAGTGGCTGTGAGGTACTGCGGTGACGTGCGGTGCAGTGGAGACTCGGATTCGTCAGCGATGACCTAGGCGCGGCCATGGCGCACGGCGCGCACGGGCACGGCCTAATGTGCACGTGTGGGAGCTGAGGTGTCGATCTTATCCCGCCTACTGGAGCAGAAGAGCAAGGGAGAGAGAAGGGGCACGGCGCTGGGCCACCACGGCATCCACCGTCGTCCTCCACCACAATGGCGCCACGGGCGGCATGGGCGCGAGGTCACGCCCACGGCAGCGACCAAATTGGTCAATCCCCACGTTTTCTTCGGGCTCCAGTGAGAGAGGGGAGTGAGTGGGAGCAGGTGGTGCCAGAGATTAGACGAATTAAGCTCGGATTTGATCTTGGATTTGGGGAAGAACAACTGCTGCCACCAGGTGTTCGACAGCAGTCCTGACCCAAATCAAATTTCAATTTCTTGTAAATTATTTTCATAATTTGCTTCATATTGATTTATCAAGATTTGTTGTGCTGTTTTGGAATTTATTTTGTAATTGCAACTTAGCACATTTTTGGATTTTAGGAAGATAAAGAAGGATATTGAATTTAATATTTGGACTTTTGAAATTATTTGTTGGAGAGGGAAAGTTGTAGGAATAAAATGGGAGTGCTTATATTATCACCCCACTGAATTTTGTTTTGAAGAAAAAATGGATTTCTCACTTGGAGAAATTTGGTGACACTTGTCACATGATTTTCTTGTTTTAGCTTTTTATTTTATTTTCTTATTTTTCCAAGTTTTCTAATTTGAGCAAACAACCAACACAAACAACAAGGAACAAATATCACAATCAACAAGGAACCATTAACACATATAAGCAACAAAAGTTTTTGTTGGTTCCTAATTTTTGGACTAATAATACTTATTATAAATTTGGGATGTTACAGGTTACTCGCCGGCCGCCGCCGGCAGCTCCCCGCCTCCCCTTGCGCGCCCCTCGCTCCCGTGCCATCCAGACCCGCCGCCACCGACAGACCCACCGCCGCCTCTCCCTACCCCGACTCTCTCTCCTCTTCTCCCTCCATCCTCGACGCCGACAAGCTCACCTCTAGCCGCCATAGCAGGGACGGGGTCGGCCGGCGCGGAGAGAAACGGCCGGGAATCGGACGGCGGCGGACGGAATCGGGCGCTGGCAAGGATCGATTTGGCCACCATGGAAGATCCAGCGGCGTCTCGCGACGGCGTATCTGGTGGTTGGGCAAGCTTGGCAGTGCTTCCATATGCAAACTGCATGTCGCCTTCATCGTGAGCTTAGCCCTACCCATCGTTGTCCAGTGTGAGGTGCTAGCATTCCTCGACCGCCTGGAGCTCCTCCGGCTCCTCAGCTCACTAGCACGCACCACTGCGCCCAAGTGCCCAGCTCTCCTCTGTTCTCTGAAGGTAGCAGCTTGATTCCTCCTTCTCCTGTCTTTCTTTGTTTGGTTGAGATCCGCATTTGGAAATGGTATTGCTAATCTGTGTAGTAATATAGAGGATGGTATCAATAGATTTGAAGCTACGTATATCCATTGATGTCTACTATATAGCCCCTTGAGTAAAATTTGTTCAATCATATTGTTAGTATATGACCCACAGTAGTTATTCTTTTGTACAATACATTGATTTTTTTTTTGCTTCAATACTCATGTTCAAGCTTTTGCTCGATCCTTTCTTTATTCTTTTTTTTTGCATCTAAACATTTTGTATATATGACATCATTAGAAACAAAACAAACATTATTTTGATAGTGTGCATCTTTGAATGAAGAGGGCGAAGAGAGTTCTCTCTTCCATTATCTAGAGGCGCACTAAGCACTTTTATTCTATGTACTGCCAAAGATGATTTAGCTTCTCTGTTTTGCAACTCATGGGTGTGATTTAGATAGAATTGTTATAGGAATATAACGGACTTCAGAGTAAGATATATGGATTTCATGTCAACATGGTTAGTTGTTATTAGTTCATAAAACTACCAAAGTTGCATGTTTCTTCTGTCATATTCCTTGGTTGTAGTGCTGGAGATTGCTATGTTTAGTGTACTGGGCAATATATAGGTATAATTGATTTGTTATATTCCCTTGAGTTGATCTGCAAGTAAGTTTATTTTTTATTATCAATAGGGAAAGCCTGTTGTTAGAGTCAAATCTATAATCTGATCGTTAGTTCTGAATGTACTCAAATTGTCGACACCAAAATCCATAATCATTCTATAGTTTCTGAAAATATGGTGTACTGTAATGCAGCATGTGCATTTTTTTAGATCTGCTTCGTTTCATGGTATACCAATAATGCGCTATAGCTAGAAACATTTTTCTTGCATAGCTTACATATCGCCATATTTGAACAAAGATCAGAATGGATATTGAGTATTATATACTTCAGAATTAGTAGTGTAATCCTAGAATATATCTTCATTTATATTGAAAGTAGCTCCATGATTGGTTTCCTGTTGACTATCGTTGTGTTGTCACGCATAATATAGAGTGAGTGCACAAATATTTCTTATGGCTGAAAATTGAGATTTAGTGTGGTTTTCTTCCTATCATGGACACCGCTATAAAGCAGGTAAAGTTTCAAATTTCTTCAGCTTTTGAGATTTTCTCTTTCCAGCTGCATTAGTAAGCAACATGAAGTTCTTATTGTGTATGAGATGCCAAATAAATATATTGAGTTCATCAATTGAGCAAACTACTGCAGAATAGGTGACCCAAAATCTTGCATTTATCTACTGCAGCATAGATATTGAGTATTATATATTCTATAATACTCTGCATTTATTTGATGGTTGTTTGAATGGTGCTGCACTTGTTAGTCTAAGTAGAAACACCAGCGAGACTGTACAAGCTCAGTTCACCTTTCAAGTAGTCTCTGGATTTTTTGGTGTATGGTATATTCTGAATTGTTGCTGGATATAAGGAAAGAAGTGGTACATGATCTACAATCGTGCCATCATAATATTTACAAATGATGGTGTTCCCTTTCAGAAATTATATGATCGTTTGCCCTTTTTGCTCTTTACAAAACCTTATGCAATTCCTTGGATTTACACCAATCTAACTGCAGGCTGTATATAGTTCATGATGCTTACATGCAAAAGGAGTTGGGTGTTTTTTTTTCTAATCTAACGGCTGATACTTGCATTTTTTTTATATTAGTACTGTTATTTCACCTGTGCATTAGCCATATACTCACCATGTACACCAACTGATATTGTATGCAGAGTATTGTTTTTCCTTCAAGAGGCTATATGAAAGTTCTTACCACCATAGGCGATTCTTAGAAATTACGGCATTGAAGGTGTTGTAAGAATTTCTCTCTCCACTTTCCATTTTAATTAATATAAGTGTATTTAGTTTCTTTTGGGAATATCTGTAAGCAGAGTGAGGGAGCAGGTTCTCTACTGAAAGCCTACATGTTGAGTATTTGAATGTTTTTTATAGAGTACACTGACAGTTAATATGTAATCATGCTACATTTGTGCATGGGTGTAGAGACCTCACCTTTTACTAAAGGTTGAGATCCATGTGTTCCGTGCTAGTCCCTGGATCGACTTGCTAGCACACACATTTTAAGATGAATATCATAACAAAGCATCAAGTCTATTACACGATGATCCATAAATATAAAAGGTTCGATACAAGGTGCATAGCCGAAGGCTAGCTCAAACCAAAGTAAACACACAGCGGAAAGCAAATGATACAGTGAGCCCCATCATCTTCATGCGCCACAGGCAAGCATGTTGGTCGTAGACTCGAGACCCTAACGAAACCTCACTCGTCGTCTGGAAAACCTGCAACGGTGAGTTACAGCCCAAATTTGTTGGGTCAGCACAATTGAATTGTGATGGCAAGATGACACTTATGTGGATATAGATGGCGACCTATCATTTACATGATTATTTGGCTCAGTAGAGTTTAAGGCTGGTTTGCAAAAAGCCAGTTTTATCCTATCCTTTGTAAAACCATTTTTCATCTTAAACAAAGAGTAACACTGATAGACATCAGCGTACACCTTTGACAACTATTCACAACAAGCACCACCGATAGACATCAGTGAGCTCTCAAACCCTTGTTCACCCATCAAATTTTAATTTAAGAAATTGGGATGAGGAGACCTTCAACAGCTGCCCTGTCTAGTTGCTCAGAATTGTCCGTAACCGGGGACACGGCTAAGTATACTTAGTTTTAACTCTCGAGAGGCTGTGCACTTTCACCACAAGACCTAGCCATTCCATCCTCCATGGCTCCCATTTGTGCAATGGGGGAGAGAAGACCGAGACGAGGTCTTTCAGAAGTAATCCTCCATGGCTCCCATTTGGCTCAGTCCAACCTATCATCCCCTACATCTGCTGGTCACGACGGAACCGGGGTCTCACAACTTAATTGACCAAGCCAGAGCCCATATAGCATGTGGCTGCACTAGAAGCTACTGAACAAGGAGAGTCTACAATCTCTTTTAGCCTGGGTGACTTTCCACAATTGTGCGCTTCCACCAAGGGTAATTACCATAGACATGAACCATAGACATGGAACCCCTGAGTAGTCACCCACCATAGTTCTCCAACCGGCACCCAGGTAGTTCATTGATTAGTTTTTAGTTTTCATCCCTATCCAACTAAACAAAACATTTTCCAAGCTTAGCTAAGCATTCTATTCAGTTCATTGCTACTAAGCTCAAGGTGGGGGATGGCTACACACTACATAGGATCATAGCATAATATAATAACCAATAATAAGCCTATCATGCATACTACAGAAAAACACTAAATGCAGAATAGTAAAAATAGTAGGACTTTTATGGTGTCACTTGCCTTGGCCACAAGCAGGGGAAGAGCAACAATCACAAATTGCTAGGCACTCCGCACAATCTATAAATGGCACAAACAAAACATACAAACAATTCAACACATATGCACAATACAAAAACAATGCTATGCATGTATGAATGCAAACAACATTGTTAAATTGTTGACCACTTCATTAGTTCTCTGGTTGCTAAATTGATGCATGATGACATGAGCAAAGTTTTAATGCAATATTATTATTTGAAATCATTTTTGAAACATTAGAGGGTTTACATGCAAAAATTTATACTTTTGTAATTTATTGATCAATAAAATTGGTTTTTAGTTTCTCTGGACAGAGGATGCAATTCTTGACATTTAACAAAAGGATTCATTTAAAAATAATTTTTAAAACTCAATTTTGAATTAAATGGCTGAAATGCCTCTCTATATTTTGATCAATTTTAACAGATGCAAAATGGAAAACTACTGATGCCAAATTAAACTACATGTCTAGAGCTTTCCAATGATATAAAGTTTGTTAAATTTGGTTGTGTGGTTTGAAAGTTATGGATTTTTGAAGTTTAATATGTTTTCTGCCTAATTAACAAATTTCCAGACGAATTAAACAAAAAAAGGTGACGTGGCGCAATCCTATTGGTTGGTACCGGTTCGGTATGTGAACAAATTAGAGTCGTCCGATCTAACTTAAATGAACGCACCAGATCTAGAGATACCTCTTCGCGCTGAGATCTAATCTGGGCTACGAGATCGAGATCTAACGGTTCTGGTCCATTTGACCATAACCGAGCGGCGCCGGCG
This sequence comes from Poa pratensis, assembly GCA_947311845.1. Taxonomy (NCBI): domain Eukaryota; kingdom Viridiplantae; phylum Streptophyta; class Magnoliopsida; order Poales; family Poaceae; genus Poa; species Poa pratensis. The sequence continues at coordinate 144,810,204 of CAMZMU010000041.1, forward strand.
TGCCGGAGTTACTCCGGTGGCGGCTGCGCCATGGCCGCCGTGCGCGCATTCGAGGAAAAAGAGGGGGAGAGCTTCGGCGTGCATACCTAGCGACAGGGGAGGTCAAGTCGAGGTCGATGGCGGGGTCAGGGATGGCGGAGCTCCTCTGGATCGCTGGCGATTCCTCGTCGGAGGTGGGCAGGCGGACGGTGGCTTCGGTCGAAGTGGGCGTGGCCGCTCTGAAGGAGGACGATCTGCGAAAGTTTGTCCACGCAATGCGTAAGAGGACGGAGAAGTCGAGAACGTGTACGGAGTGTTGAGAGGATGACCGTGCTCACCGTGAACGGCGATGAACGGCGGCGGCCGAGCGGCTCGGACGTGGATGGTCTCGTCATCTCCGTGATCCTTCGACCATGAAAATATGTCAGAGAGGTGCGCGAGAAGATGGTGATGCCGAGGAAGGAAACGAGAGGGGAAAAGGAGGTCATGCTCACCGGAGTCGACGGAGTTCGGGCGGCTGAGGCGGAAGTGTAGCTCCAAAACCAACGGACTGGCGGCGTATCTGGAGCGCGCGTGCTGGGTAAAAGAGGAGAGGAGTGAGGGGGGATTTAAGGGCGCGGTCAGAGTGCCGTTGCGAGGCTCGGGCGAGTGGGAGAGTGGCGAGTGCGCGACGTGGGCGAGCGGTTCCGGCGCGGGGCGAGCGGGGTGAGGTTGGGGAAGAGTCCGACAGGTGGGCCCCACCTGTCAGCGAGAGAGAGGGGCGCGCGCGAGCTGGGTCGTTGCTGGGCTGCTGCGCGCTGCTCGCGTGGCGGTTAAACGCTGGGCCGGCGCGGCCTGGCCCGACTAACCCTTTTTTTTTTGTTTGGGGGCTACCCCGGGTAGGGTAAGATGTGGTATAAAGAGCTCTAAAGAGTGGACCGGGTCAAGGTCAAACCGGGTCAACCAAGTCCCGGAGGGACCGAGGCATAGCGTGATACAAATCGCTTATGATAACCGGGTCACTTAGACCGGGTCATGTTAGCTGAGTCACCATAACCGACATACAACCGTCGGTCTGCTCTTGTTTATTCTCATATGCAGGAAAGGGACGAAGATGATCCGGCACAGACTTGCCGGGTCAAGGAAGGAAACCAGGCATATCCATGCCGGGTTAAGGAAGAGAAGAAATCTACCTCGATAGGAAGTCAAGGGCTTTTGTCTTTTCGCCTGGCAGAGGAGCACGCCTGGCCGGAGAACCCGGAGCCTGACAACCGACATCCCGGGATGGGACAGCCCGGATAAGCTGGGACAAGACAGAAAGGGTCCTGTCATGGCAGAGACGACCCGGAGATCCCGGAGGCGCGGGTCTCCTGCAGGAATCCCGGAGATCTCTGCAGGAGCACATGTTGCCACCGTGGAGGACAGAGCCGTTGCCACCAGGACTGCTATAAGTACCCCTGTACCTCCTCCTGCGTGAGGGACGGAAGAAGAAAGAGCTCATTTGCCCCCTTTGTGTTTAGCTTCATCTTCTACCTCGTACCACTGTTCATAGTCTAGCAATACAGCTCAAGGAGCAGATCTTGTACTTGTGCTTGTGCTTCACCCATATACATCGAGAGGCAGGCAGGAGTAGGGGTGTTACCTCCTCACGAGGGCCCCGAACCTGGGTAAATCGCGTGTGTTGCTTGTGTGTTCTTGGTTCGATGTTCGTCCGTGCGCGCTTCTCAGCGTGCAAGCCCTCCCCGGATACCTCCAGCGTCCTTTCGGCCCCACACTTAGCCATACCTATGGCATCTGCCGTGACACCACCACGACAGTTGGCGCCCACCGTGGGGCCAGCAGCGGCGCTGGCTGGAGTCTTCATCCGGACGGGTTCCATCACCACCTCCGGCGAGCGTGTGCTCAGCGGGTTGGTGTGCAAGCTCGGCGACATGCACTTCGTCAGCGACAACGCCGGTTTTGGCGGCAGGCCTCTCCCGGTCAACGGCTGCCTCATCGCCTTCGGCTCCCTCCACACCTACGTCGCCACCGAGCTCGTCCGCAAGTACCCCGCGCGGGTGCTGGAGGCAGAAGATCCTCCTGCTCTTTGTGCGGCTCGCGGTCGGCTTCTCACTCGCCCGAGAGCTGCGCAGAGGTCATGATGACCGGAACTGCGGCTGGAGCTGGTCTGGAGGATGATGCCGAGACTCCGGAAAATCGGTTAGGACGGCCAGGCCACCCCTGGAGAGGGTGACCCGGGAGCAGGGCGGCACGTCCGCGGTCAGGCCTCTTCCTCTGGATAAGGTGATCGAAAGACTCGCTGTTCCCATAGTACCTGGTACGGGTGTAGCCCTGACCGAGGAAGAGTTAGAGCAGCAGCGCAAGGACCTGCATGCTGAGGCCTTGGAAATGGCCAAGACTAGAGAAGAGTTTGATAGATCAATGCGTGAGTATAACAAGGCTCATGGCCTTGATGCTGCTCGCATGGCTGATGTGCGTAAGAGAGGCAAAGGCCTCAATGTAGAGATGGCTAGGGATGGTAGATCCGGGTCAAGTACGACTCGGGTAACGGCAGCAAAGCCGAATTATAGCTCCCCTGCCAAGACCCTTAGAGCTGCAGAGGCAGCAAGAGCTGAGCTAGCCGGTTTAACCGGCGAAGCTTACCAGAAGCAACAAGCAAGAGTGAATGAGTTGGTGGCAATAGCCAACCGACAGAATGAGGCATGTTTGAAGGCAACACCATGGCTGGGGGTTCCCAGATTGTACACTCGGCTAAGGCCGGCAGTCAGAGGTCCAAAGGTCAAGCTTCCTCGCCGCATCCGAGTAGAGATCGTAACCCGAGTGTAAACTCGGGAAAGAACAAGCAGATCCAGACCTACAACCCGGACTATGCTGAAAAGCAGATGGCCGGGCAGAACGGTGCAGGCCGGGCTAGGAGTAACCCGGCTCAGGGAAATCCGGGTCAGGGGAATCCCAATCCAGCTGGCCGAGGTCAACCACCTCGGTATCCGACTCAAAACCATGGTCAGCAACACCCAAATGTTGCGCATGTTCAGGAACCGCAAGGTGTTGACCAGAGGAACAACCGTATGATGATGGCAATTCGGCTCTGGAGAGAGCCGGATATCAGAGATATGACAATGCACTGGGAGACAGGTTAGGACCGCGCATGTTGGCGCCGGGTGATGCACGCATCAAGTTGGACAGGCTCCATTGGTCTGAGATACTGGAAGAGCAGGGCCCACCTGGACCTAAATGCTTCGGGCCCCGAATCATGGGGGAGCCGTCAGTGCCGCACTTCCAGTTGCCCCGAGGTTCGAAGACCTATGATGGTAACTCCAAGCCAGAGGACTGGCTGTCGGATTATCTTTCGGCAGTAAATGTGGCCGGAGGAAACCGCCGTGGGCTGTGAGATACATACCTCAGATGTTGGAAGGACCAGCCCGAATTTGGTTGAACAATCTGAGTGAGGGCAGTGTCAACTGCTGGCTGGATTTTGAAGAAGCCTTTGTGAGTAACTTCTCTAGCACATACAAGAGGCCGAATCGGCCACAGCAGTTGGCTATGTGTGTGCAGAGGCAGAATGAGACTGACCGAGACTACTTGACTCGGTGGAGTACAGTGCGCAATTCCTGCGAAGGAGTTGTGGAGGCGCAGGCCATTTCATGGTTTGCCCAGGGATGCCGACATGGCTCCATGCTGTGGCAAAGGTTACAAAGGGAGATGCCAGCCACTTTGGCCGAGACAATTCGGATTGCAGACAGTTATGCACTTGGAGATCCAATGCAGCCTCTGCTCAACGCGGCTGAGCCGAGTCGACGAAACCCGGGTAACAGCAGACCCGGACAGTTCGGGCCTAATGATAGCCAGAACTTTGGACACAAGAGAAGGGAAGATCGGCCGGATCTTCGGTACGGGTCAAACATGGTTGCTGCGGTAGATCAAGAGCAACCGAGTGCTGGTAGCAGCCAGAGGCCGAAGAACAATGGCCCACCTTGGGGCCAGAACCAAGAGGAAAGAAGCCCTGGCCAAGATACACAACTGCCTGCCACTTATGAGGCAATGCTGGATGGACCATGCAGATACCACACCAATGATAAGCGTGGGCCAGCACATCACTCGACTCGGCAATGCAGTTGGTACCATAGGACCTTGAGGGAAGGAGCTGGATCCGGAGGAAACCAGAGGGTTGGTCCTCCGAGGCCGCCACTGCCGAAACCTCAGCAGCGTGTTGCGCTGACCGGGGCAAACAACACTCCGGTGAACCGGCCGAATCAACAGCAGCAACAGAGGCCGAATGATAACAGGAGGGAACCGAATGATGTGAATCAGGTGAACCACGGAGGCAACTATGGCAATGCGGCCTAATCGCCAGAATGAGTATCATGAAGCTCATCATAGTTATGTGGTGTTCGTGACCGAGGCAACTGACAAAAAGAGTCGGGCGCGGCGCCAGATGGAGGTCAATGCTGTTATGCCGGCTGTGCCAAAATATATGCACTGGTCGGATCAGGAATTACCTGGGGGATAAAAGATCACCCCCGAATCATGCCAACCCCAGGAGGCTATGCTCTGGTGGTGGACCCAACATTCATTGGGCCCAACCAGAATGTCAGATTCAGCAAGTTCTGATTGACAATGGCAGCAGTATCAACATCATGTACCGAGATACAATGGTGAAGTTGGGTATTACTGCCAACATGTTGTTACCAACCGACACAACTTTTCATGGTATAGTGCCTGGTGTCTCATGTGCACCTATGGGCAAAATGTGGATTGATGTATGTCTCGGCACCAAGGAGAACTCCAGGACCGAGACTGTCCTGTTCGAGATAGTAGACCTGAAAGTCCATACCATGCTCTACTCGGCAGGCCAACTCTGGCCAAGTTCATGATATCCACCCACATGGCTTACCTGAAGATGAAGCTGCCAGGACCGAATGGTATCATTACCATTGCGGGTAACTACAAGAGCTCCATCGAGTGTGCCTCGGCTGGCTCTAACTTGGCCGAGTCTCTGATCATAGCTGCTGAGAAGAAAAAGATGAAGCAGGTGGTGGCCATGGCTCAAGCTGCGCAACTCGGCATGCCGGGAATGGCCCACATGGAGCAAAATGCGGCGTTCGAGGCGCCCAAGGAGACCAAGAAGATCACTGTTGACCCGGAGCACCCCGAGCGCAAGGCTATCATAGGGAGCGGGTTAACGGAGAAATAGGAAGGCGAGCTCATCCAATTCCTCCGTGAGAACCGAGACATCTTTGCATGGTCGAATCATGACCTGGAAGGTGTTCCGAGGGAGTTGGCTGAGCACTCATTATTTGTGAGGCCCGAGATGAAGCCCGTGAAGCAGCCGATGCGGCGACTTTCGGACGAGAGAAGGCAAGTGATACAAGATGAGCTGACCCGGCTACTGGCAGCCGGATTCATCATGGAGGTACTGCACCCGGACTGGTTGTCTAACCCGGTCCTGGTAGAGAAGAAAAAGGATGACCCAAATGTAGCCAAAGTGTGGCGTATGTGTATTGATTACACGAACCTGAACAAAGCATGTCCTAAGGATCCATTCCCGCTGCCTCGGATAGATCAAGTGATCGATTCCACAGCCGGGTGTGAGCTGTTATCCTTTGTAGATGCTTACTCTGGTTTTCACCAGATACCGTTAAATCCGGATGATCAAATGAAAACTGCATTTATCACCCCGTATGGGGCTTATTGCTATCGTGTCATGACATTCGGTTTGAGAAATGCCGGTGCTACTTATCAAAGGTGTATGCAAAAATGTTTGCAGAATCAAATAGGAAAAAATGTGCAGGTGTATGTCGATGACATAGTCATAAAACTAAAGAGAAATCAACCTTGATCGATGATCTAAGAGAAACATTCGCAAATTTGAGAAAATACCGGATGAAACTTAACCCGGATAAATGTACATTTGGTGTACCAGCAGGAAAATTACTCGGTTTCCTTGTATCTAGCCGAGGTATCGAAGCTAATCCGGTAAAGATTCGGGCTATTGAGAATATGAGGTTGCCTCAAAATCTTAAAGATGTGCAAAAATTTACTGGTTGTCTTGCATCCCTAAGCCGGTTTGTAAGCCGGTTAGGAGAAAAGGCCTTGCCCTTGTATCAATTGATGAAAAGAACCAATAACTTTGTGTGGACTCCACAGGCAAATGCGGCTTTTGCCGAGTTAAAAAAGATGTTGGTCACTGCTCCGATACTTGCTTCCCCACTGCCCAAAGAGCCGATGTTGCTCTATATTGCAGCCACAAACCGAGTTGTGAGTGCTGTAGTAGTGGTGGAGAGGGAAGAAGATGGCAAAACCGTGCAGAGGCCGGTGTATTATCTGAGTGAGGTGATATCGACATCCAACAGAATTACCCTCATTACCAGAAGATGGTGTATGGTGTCTATATGGCAGCCAAGAAGTTGAAGCACTACTTTCAAGAGCATCCAATAAGGGTGGTGTGTGAAGCTCCTATCTCGGAGATCATCGGATGCAAAGATGCAAATGGCCGAGTTGCCAAATGGGCAATCGAGTTATCCCCTTACACTCCACAGTATGAGAGAAGAGATGCAATCAAATCTCAGGCACTGCCGGATTTCCTTGTGGATTGGGCCGAGATGCAGTATGAGCCACCAGCCCATGACCCGAATTACTGGACAATGCATTTTGATGGATCCAAGACAAAGATTGGTTTGGGTGCCGGAGTAGTTCTTACCTCACCGAAGAAGGATCAACTGAGATATGTGCTGCAAATTCATTTCACCGCATCCAATAATGTAGCCGAGTATGAGGCACTCATCCATGGGCTTAATGTGGCCAAGGAAGTGGGATTCGCCGAATTGAGTGCTTCGGTGATTCGGCTCTGGTTATACATCAAACCTCGGGAAATTGGGATGCAGTGGATGCCAACATGGCATCATATCGATTTCATGTCAGAAAATTTCGGGATTTTTTGAAGGATGCGAGTACACACATATACCTCGGGCAGAGAATGAAGCTGCCGATGTACTATCCAAACTCGGTTCATCCAGAGATCCAATTCCACCCGGAATAGCTTTGGAGCATTTGAGAAAGCCGTCCATTAAGCCATCGCCAGAATCCGAATCAATTTATATCCCGCCGATGCCAAAGTCAGATGCAGTTCCAATGGATGTTGATGTCGGTTATGTCGGGGATAACTCGGGGACTGCCAAGCAGAACCCGGGACTGACGAGGAAATGTCGGACGAGCCAGTAGATGCTGAGCCAATGGATAGATATGCCAGTATTTCCTGTAAGACCTGTCCCGGAGTGGGCACAGCCTATAATGACATATCTTGTTGATGGGAGCCTGCCGGATGATAGAACCGAGTCTAGGCAAGTGTTGAGAAGAGCAAAAGCATACACCATCATCAATAAGGAGCTTACAAGAGAAGCACAACCACAGTGCTGCAGAGGTGTGTTGACCCGGCAGAAGGAGAAGAAATGCTCCTAGAGATTCATCAAGGGAGTGTGGACATCATGCCTGCTCAAGAGCCTTGGTGGCCAAAGTATTTCGGCATGGGTTCTACTGGCCCACTGCTTTGCAACAAGCTGAAGACATAGTCAGAAAATGTGAAGGATGTCAGAGATTTGCAAAAAAGATTCACATGCCAGCCTCGGCACTCAAGACAATTCCAATCACTTGGCCTTTTGCTGTTTGGTGCCTTGACATGGTGGGAGAATTCAAGCCAGCCCGAGGTAACATGACTCATATATGGTGATGGTGGACAAATTCACCAAATGGATAGAGGTAAAGCCAATCCGGAAATGTGATGGACACACAGCAGTGACTTTCTTGAAGGACATAATTCTGAGATATGGTTATCCACACAGTATCATCACAGATAATGGAACCAACTTTGCTGTGGGAGAATTTGCTCGGTTTTGTGCCGAGAAGAGAATTAAGCTGGATGTAGCTGCAGTTGCACACCCACAGGCCAATGGGATGGTAGAAAGATCAAATGCCTTGGTACTAGATGGCATAAAGGCTCGGTTAATTGCACCATTGTTACGCACTCCGGGTTGTTGGATAGATGAGCTCCCAGCAGTATTATGGGGTCTCAGGACCACACCGAATCGATCGACTGGCTACACACCATTCTTTCTGGTTTATGGAGCAGAAGCTGTTCTGCCAACCGACATACAATATGATGCACCGAGAGTGGCAATGTACACTGAAACCGAGGCAAAAGAAGCCCGGGAAGATGGTGTTGACCTACTTGAAGAGGCCCGAGAGTGGCCTTATCTCGGTCAGCAATATACCAGCAAAATCTCCGACGCTATCATAGCCGGAAGATCAGCCCTCGGGTGTTCCAAGAGGGAGATTTGGTACTGAGGCTGGTGCAACGCACTGCAGGCCGACATAAGTTGACACCTCCATGGGAGGGACCGTTCATTGTGAGCAAGGCTCTGCACAATGATTCATACTATCTTATAGATGCACAGGAACCGATGAAGCACAGGATGGACAAATCCGGAGAGGAAACTAAGCGTCCATGGAATATAGCTCTACTCCGACCCTTTTACTCATAAAGGGTGCAGTGTATGTATCTCGGTTTCTATATGAATGAAATGTCGGCACCCCGAATCAAAACTCGGGGACTGCCTCGTCTATATGCTTGTGTCATCTGTTGTTTTTTCATTTATGTTTTTCCTATGCCGAATGATTTGAAGCCTTGCCTCAAAGTTCAAAGTACTGTATGCTATCTTATTGTGATCTTGTGACTCGACTGACAAACGCCAAAAAAGGCAGTCAAGAGCTGAGGTGATGGTTCGTAGTGAACATGAAAATGAACTCGGAGACTCGGCCAAAAATGATTCGGCATAGCTTGTTTACTAACCCTGTTTTTCATATTTGTTTATGTCGGATGACTTTAAACCCCAACTCGAATGTTATGAAGTATTGTATGCTATAATTCCTATCTTGTGACTCGACTGTCGAACGCCTAAATGGTAGACAAGAGCAAAGATTGACAAGTATAGTGAACAAGAAAATAAACTCGGGGACTCGGTTTAAATTGATCCAACATAAACCTCGTCTTGTTCGAATTAAGCAAAATAAAAGTAGTCTCGGAGGAACTTAAAATGTATATTACATCTGCACCCGGCATTCCGGGGATTTAACAGTTTGAATTCATGTAAGTTAAGCAGCGGCTTCGGAGGAAGGAGCAGCTTTGGTTGCAGGACAGACCCGGATGACGCAGGAGCCTCGGTGGAAGGAGGAACCTCGGTCGAAGGAGCAGCCTCGGTTTCAGGGACAGACCCGGATGAGGGAGCAACCTTGGTTGAAGGAGGAACCTCGGTTGCAGGAGTAACTTTGGTCGGAGAGTAGCAGATTCGGGGGCAGTTGGGTAATCTTGCTGCTTGCCGATGCATCGATAAGATCAGACATTGTCTTCAAGGAGATATCGGTAGCACTTTGCTTGGCCGGGTCAACCGCTGGCTCTTTGGAAATCTCGGCAGCAGATGGTTTCGCAGTCTTAGCCGAGTCATCGGGAGTTGAAGACTCGGAATCAGAGTCACCATATTCTTGCTCAGAGTCACCTTCAGCGACTTCTTCTTCTTCCTCTTCATCATCCGAGTAAACCACACCAGGTTCAACAGACCGAGTATTGGCAAACCTGGCCATGAAGGTAGCAGCTTCCTCACGCTTCGCGATCAATGCCGGGTCAGTAGCCCATGGGGAACCATCGCGAAGGGTGCGCAAGCCGTCGAGGTTAATTTCCTCATACCAGACATCAGAAAAAGCAAGGCTGCGTCGGCCCCGGCACGAGCAGAAGAAGACCTCCATTCCCTTAACCGAGTCTCGGTTTGCTGCAAGCATGTGGACAACTCGGCAATGGTCTTGACACTGGGAGATTCGGGCCACAAGACATTGTAGGCTCGGATACTGGCATTAAGAAGCTCGACGCCGATGCTCTTCAAAGGAGAAATGCGAGCTTGGAGTGCGATCAAGTGATCGTCGATGTCCCAAGCCTCGGGTAGCGGAGCTCCAGATGCCTCGGCCCTCCTAGCTCGGGCCTTCTTCACAGTGTTGGCTGCTGCAGCTTGGCAGTGCTCAAAGTGTTCTGAGAGCAAATAGGCTGACACCGAATCAAATGAGACACCGACACAAAGTTTCATGTGAAGATATAAACAAAAAGGATATGATTCGGAGAACTTACTGTCCATTTCGGCATTAAGTTTGGTGAGCTCAGCCAGCCACTTGGCAGCATTTGCCTTGAGGGCATCCGACTCTTCTGAAGCTTTGGTAGCCTTAGCCTCGCATGCAGTGATGTGCGCTTGAATCTTCTGGTCACCAGCGGCACGCTTCTCCAAGCTGTCTTAACGTGTTCCTCTCCTTTTTCAGCTCATCTTCTCTTTCTCGACCCGGTCAAGCTCCCGCTTGAGCCGAGTCACCTCGGACTGTTCTTCTTTAAGAGCACGCTTATGCTCTTTTTCTTCTTCATTTCCTCCTGCTGGTTCTGGAAGGAGAGTTTAAGCGCCCTGCTCCAAGGCTAGGTTCTTGAAGATCCGGCTCCGAGTGTTGGTGCAATCCTGCAAGAAGGAAAGATGTTAGTAAGGGTAAAAAGAATCTCGGGGACTGGAGCCCGAGATTGATAAAAGGTCATACCGAATCAGCTAGACATGAAACTCGGGGACTGGTTGTCCGAGTTTAATGTAAGCTCATGCCGGGTAAACTCGACATGAGACTCGGGGACTGGGAATCCCAGTATTTTTAACAAGTTAAGATTAAAATGATCAAGTTTTTGAAGATTCGCGCCGAGTTACCTATTACTCGGACGAGTATCAGTTACTCAGCCCGAATCTCGGGGACTGTGGATGGTGACTATTGATCATTTTAGAGCAAGTGCTAAGTTCCGAGAGATTTACCTCGACAACCCTGCCCTGAAGGGCCGAGACCTGCATGGAGTGTAGGGATTGTGCAACCAGGCCGGGGCCAACCGGTGTGGATTTGCCGGAGTAGAAGAAACTTCACTCGGGTCCGCGGCGTTCCAATCCATCACGTACTGTCCAACCGAGCCGAGGCTCTTATCACTCGGAGTGCGGAGACTCGGAAGAACATGGCTGTTGACCCGGGGGCGGGAAATCATCTCGGAAAGGTCTTGGTACGCCCGGTTTGCTGTTGGAGTCACAGTAATTTGTTTGCTCTGGACAGTTGAAGGTTGGCCAGAGGCTTGCTGAGTTGGCACACTTGGAGGCGGTGGTACCGGAGTATGGACCGGCACTGGGGGCTGCTGCTGCTTCCGAGACTTGTCTTGCTGCAGCTTCTGCTGTTTCTCTCCTGCAGCCTTTGCTGTCTTTCCTGTTGCTGTTGCTGGTCCTTCTCCTTCTGCTGCTGCGGCTTCTCCTTCTGCTGTTGCTGCTGCTGTTTCTGCTGCTGCTGTTGTTTCAACTGTTGCTGTTGCTTGGTGTGCTTCTGAGGTGAGGGTCGAGGCTCCAACTTAGACGAGGTCTCAGTTGGAGTCTTACCCCGCTTCGTCTCCAAATCCTTAAGAGGAGAGAGGGAGATTGGTCTTGACCCGGAGCCGAGGTTTGCTCGGGGCCTTGGTCCCCTCCCAGATCCGAATCAAGATTCGGCGGCGGAATGTCGGCTGAGCTAGCGCGCACCGGGGAAGGGATTGCCCCCGGGGCTGCTAATCTCGATGTGGGTCGTCAGAGGTGGCGATGAAGGAACAGGAGACCGAATAGAACTGTGGGTCTGTTTGGTGGCGATCGGGTCACTGCATAAACCGAGGTAGAATGTTAATTCGGATAAGGTTAACTTCGTTAAAGGAAAGAGAGAAAGAAGGAAAGCCGGAAAAGTTATGCGAAGTTTATCTTACCCTTTGCTGGTTGGAAGGACCTTAGCTTGCGCTTGGTAACAACCCTTGGCTTTCTTAGCCGGAGGAGCCGCTGACCCGGACGCACCGGCGCGTTTCCGAGATGTGCCTTGCGCACCCGGATTGGCTGTAGCAGGAGGTGCAGACCATGAAATAGGAATAGCATCAATGGGATCTAGGATTTGACAATCATCATCTTCGTCGTCGGACAAGTCTTGAACGAAGACACGGGCGGATGGCTTACCGAGGTAGAAGCCTTGGCTCGAGGAACCGGCATATAATCCTCGTTGTCCGGATCTTCAGTCTCCTCAGGTCGCGGGCGGCGATCTTTTGTCCATTTCCTGGTCTTCAAGTCCCCATCTTCGGTGGCTTGTCGAGTAAACAGCTGCAGAAAAGCAAAGTAGATTCGGATTAGTCATAAGGTGCATTACCGAGATAAAAGTAGCCTCGGGAGGCAGACTATGTCGATTCAAAGGTGACAAACTAACCGGAGGAGGAAGCCGGGATCGCTCAAACGGCTCTACGCCCATTGCCAATCGTCCGCCATCTCGGTCTGCGCGATGGCCTTGACCCGTCTCCTAACTTGGGGGTGGGTGAGATCATGGGTGCTGACCGGATAGGGTCCAGCAAACCGCTCATGTGGCAAATCTTGTGCACACGGTACTGAAGAGGGTTGACTCGGCGCATGATGAAAGTCCTCAAGAGGTCGTCTGCGCTCATCTTCTTCCCAGCCCTCAAGGGTTTGGTGGATCAGTTGGACCTCAGGAATGCTGTCCTGCGGGTCATAGTTCCAGTTTAACTCGGCTGTGGGGGGAGCGATGTTGAACTCCGGCAGGTTGAGAACATCCCGATCAGCGGGCTCTTCACATGAAAAAGGACCTCTGCCACTTCCGGCAGGATTCTAAGCCGGTAATCCGGGGAAAGATGGAGTGTTTCCTCGGAGTAATGCTAGCAGCACCGCATGCGGTCATATCCTTCACAATCTCCTCCTTATTCGGAATGGTTTGCTTCCGAGGCGGAAGTACTTGGCCCAGGCGGCAACAGTGGGCCAGAGGCCGAGGTACCCCTCCATGAAGGAGTAAAAGCTGAGAGAGATGTAATGGCGTTGGCAGGGAGATGGTGAGGTTGTAGACCGAAGTAGAAGAGTCCCGGTAGAAGGGGCTAGCTGGGAGTCCAAACCCGCGCTGAAAGTGCGCAGGAACACCACTCGTTCACCCGATTCTAGAACGGTTCGAGTTCTTCTCCCGGAAGCGGCATATAGCCTCGGCCGTGATGCGAGGGTCTTGAGCAGCCAATCGAGGTCATCTTGCACACATCGGATCCCTCCATCACCTCGTGCAGCCAATGACTCGGCCGGGTGGGGAGTACTGCGGCCTGACATCTCAGGGCAAACCTGCAAAAAAGTACAAATACAACCGAGATAAGTAACTCGGAGTTATGAATCCAGAGTCGGAGTAAGTGACTCGGAGAAACGATGCAAGTAACTCGGAAACCGAGACATATGACCGGAAGAGCCGTGCAAATGCCTCAGGGGGAGGCACGGAAACCGAGTTATTTAATTCGGAAACGAGGTAGATCACCGGAAGGATGATTCGGAAAGATAAGTGTTAGTGATTGGGAAATCGAGTTAGTATTCGGGTAAAAGTTACAAACAGAATTTGCATGAATCTGTGAGCAA